>CM061133.1:290350353-290707860 GCA_030789695.1 Scilla litardierei | reverse complement strand
TGTTTATAACCTAGGTGTCATACTAGTAGCTGGAAACCCCGCCCTCTCCTTGTTCGACTCGGGAGCATCACACTGCTTTCTGGCGAGTCGATTCGTTCGTACCCACACTATTCCTGTCAAACCTTTAGCATCTGGTTGGAACGTCAATACGGGTGGCGGAGTGATAAAGACGACCCGTGGGTATCCTCAATGCCCAGTGGTTATTTATGGGCGAGCGTTATTTGCTGACTTCATGATGATAGATATTCCGAACTTTGATGTTGTATTCGGGATGGATTGGTTGGGAACTTTCCATGCCACCATCGACTGTAGTCGAAGGAGGGTAATCTTCGAGATTCTTGATCATCCAAAGTTCGAGTTCATTAGCGGAAGCAGATCGGTAGGACCAGTGGAGTACAGAGCCAGATCGACCGAAGCAGTAGCAGCCGCAATGGAAGCTGAGCCCGAGATACTAGAAGTAGTTCGAGAGTTCTTGGATGTGTTTCCAGACGACCTTACAGGTTTGCCTCCGGATCGCACTCTCAAATTTGCCATTGAACTAATATCAGGAGCTCAACCAATATCTAAGGGACCATATCGTTTAGCACCATCTGAGCTAGAAGAATTACGGACCCAACTAGATGAGCTTCTAAAGAAGGGATGGATACGACCCAGTGTATCTCCCTGGGGATCTCCTATATTGCTGGTGAAAAAGAAAGATGGATCCATTCGTATGTGCGTTGACTACCGTGAGCTGAACAAAGTCACTGTGAAGAATACGGACCCTCTACCGCGCATCGACGATCTTTTCGACCAGCTCGGTGGATCAAGCGTCTATTCAAAGCTGGATTTGAGGACATGGTACCATCAAGTGAAGGTGAAAGACGAAGATGTTCCAAAGACTGCATTCAGGATCAGATACGGACATTACGAATACTTAGTAATGTCGTTTGGTGTAACCAATGCACCCGCGGTATTTATGAGTCTCATGAACCAAGTATTGTATGAATACTTGGACAAGTTCGTAGTAGTCTACATCGACGACATTCTCATCTACTCAAAGAATGCGGTGGAGCATGCAGAGCATCTCCGGAAGGTTCTCGAGACCCTGAGAAGGCACCAGCTTTATGCCAAACTTAGCAAGTGCGAGTTCTGGCTTAACAAAGTGGCGTTTCTAGGACACATAGTGTACGGAGAAGGGATTACTGTTGATCCTGAAAAAGTAGCCGCTGTTCAAAACTGGCCAGTTCCCCGAATGGTGACCGAAATTCGAAGTTTCTTGGGACTCGCTGGCTACTACAGGAGGTTCATCAAAGATTTCTCAAAGATCGCAGGAGCCTTGATGCGGTTAACAAGAAAGGATGTTGTGTTTGTTTGGTCGAAAGCATGTGAGGATGCTTTCCAGGAGCTGAAGAAGAGGTTGATGACTGCACCTATTTTGATCATTCCAGACCGATCAGGAGGATTTGAAGTCTTCTGTGATGCATCTGGTAAAGGACTTGGATGTGTGTTACATCAGCACGGTCAAGTCGTAGCCTATGCATCCAGGCAGTTGAAGATCCATGAGAAGAACTACCCCACTCATGATCTTGAGTTGGTGGCAGTGATTTTTGCATTGAAGATTTGGAGGCATTTCCTATTAGGAGAGCATGTGAAGGTGTTCTCGGATCATAAGAGTCTGAAGTATCTCTTCACCCAGAAGGAGCTCAACATGCGTCAGAGACGATGGATAGAGCTCATGGCAGATTATGACATTGACCTTCAGTACCATCCTGGGAAAGTCAACATCGTACTTGATGCATTGAGTCGTCTACCAGCGGTGATGACCCTTACGACTCAGTGGAGACTGCAGCAAGAGATCCGGGACATGGGTATAGAAGTGATTCTCCCAGGGATGTCTGCATCTTTGATGGGCATGCATATCCAATCAACTTTGGTAGAGAGGATCAAGAATGCTCAGATGGATGATGAGAAGCTGCAGAAGATCAAAGATTTGGTGATAGCAGGCCAGAGGCCAGAGTTTAAGATTCATGCAGATGGATCCTTAAGGTTTGAAGACAGGATCTGTGTACCGTCTGGCGCCATCAGATAAGAACTATTGGAGGAAGCTCACAGTTCTCCATACTCCATACATCCTGGAGGTACCAAGATGTACCAGGATCTGTGACAACATTACTGGTGGCATGGCATGAAGAGAAGCGTCGCACGGAGCGTAGCGAAGTGTATTGTGTGCCAACAGGTGAAGGCTGAACATCAGAGGACTGCAGGCTTATTACAGCCCTTGCCCATTCTGGAGTGGAAGTGGTAACACATCACGATGGACTTCGTGACTGGACTACCCAAGAGTACAAAGCAGAATGACGCTATCTGGGTGATCGTAGATCGATTGACCAAGACCGCACACTTCATTCCTTTCAGAGTAGGCCAGTCTACAGAAGTATTGGCCAAGAAGTACATGGAGGAGATTGTGAAGCTGCATGGAGTTCCTATCAGCATTGTCTCAGACAGAGACACCAAATTCAGATCTCGTTTCTGGAGGAGCCTTCAGGAGAGCTTGGGAACTCACTTGAGTTTTAGTACGGCTTACCATCCGAAGACAAATGGCCAGTTAGAGTGTACTATTCAGATACTTGAAGACATGCTGCGGGCATGTATGCTTGACTTCAAGGGATCATGGGAAGACCATCTCCATTTGGTGGAGTTTGCATACAACAACAGCTATCAGTCTAGCATCGGTATGGCGCCTTTTGCGGCACTATATGGGAGGAAGTGCCGATCCCCCTTGAGCTGGGATGATGTAGGAGATCGAGAGTTGGTTGGTCCTGAGCTAATCATCGAAGCCGTGGATGTGGTTCGGACCATCAGAGAGAAGCTGCAGCTGGCTTAGGACAGGTACAAGCATTGGGCAGATGCGAAACACCGACATCTAGAGTTTCAGCCTGGAGATCATGTTTTTCTGAAGATCTCGCCAAACCGAGGAATGATTCGTTTTGGACGGAGAGAAAAGCTTAGTCCTCGATTCATTGGACCATTCGATATTTTGGAGCGAGTAGGAGAGGTGGCCTACAAGCTTGCATTACCCCCTGCCTTAGAGGGAGTGCACAATGTGTTTCACATCTCGTAGCTGCGTCACTATGGGAGCGACCCTAGTCATGTCATGGACTACTCGGAGATCGCAGTTCGTCCGGACTTGACATACGAGCAGCAACCAGTAGAGATCTTAGATCGACGTCAGAAGGTCTTCAGGAACATGACTATTGATCTAGTCAGGGTGATGTGGCGTCGCGACTCACCGGGAGAATCTACCTTGGAGCGAGAAGATGAGATGCGAGAACGTTACCCCTACCTTTTCCATGCCATGTAGAGAATTCCGAGGACGGAATTATTCTAAGGAGGGTAGGATGTAACAGCCGTTATTTTTAGGTATGTTTAATTGCGTGTGTGTTTGTAATTTTACTTCCGATTGTCCGAATGTTTTTATCCGTAGAGTCGATGCGAGCGCGTCTAAATTTTTCACCGTAGTTTAATAGTTACTATAGTTATTTTATTTACTAATTACCTTAGCTAAGTTATTTTACTAATTACGAATTACGATTACTAATTTATTTTACTAATTACCATTAATTACCTTGGTAAATTAATTAGTTACTTAATTAGTTAGTCAATTAGCTAATTCATTAGTTAATCCCCCTCCCACGTTTTCCTCACCTCTAAGCCAGATTCATCCCTTAACCCCCTTCATTAATTCTAAGTTTGATTTTCGTTTAACACGTCTCTTCCACGATCAGAATTTCCATGGAAAAATTCTTCCTCCTCTTAAATGAACACCTAATCCTTGACTAAATACGCTTAATGTCTCTTACTTTTTCAATCTTCATTAATAAAAAGCTAAAACCTTTTGACAAATTGGCTTATCTACCAACCACCATGTCTCCCTGCCTCTTCCTACTTCAAGGATCACCCACCCCTCCTCTATACAACGACGATCAGCCACCACAACCCTTCACCTTCATCATCCCCCAAACAGACCAGAAACAGAAATCAAAAATCAAACACCAGCCCTCATCCCCTTCACAGATTCAACATCTCCATCATCAACCCCTCTCCCGTCCATCCACAGCAGGCAACCAAATTCCTTCAACCCAAATCAGTTTCAACCCAATCCACATTCAAAATCAGAATTCGGAAAACAATCAAATTAGAGAACCAAATCAAAACAATTTCGAATTGAAACCCCAAAAATCAACCAGCCATCCCCAAAATTAGAACAACAAATCATCTCCTCACCAACACCAAATTGGGATTTGAATCATCAAATTCCGATTCTACATAGCCCCCGCCTTTGCGAGCGTCGCCCCGAGCGCTGACAGGCCTCCACACTCACTCCCTTGCGCCACGCCGCCCTCCAGGCCGCCGCCGTGCCCTAGGCCGCCGGCCCCCCGGATCCTGTCGCCCCCCGCCTCGTGCCGCCGGCCCCCCGGATCCCGTCACCCCCCGCCCCGAGCCCCCGCTGACCCCCGCCGGAAGCCGCCCGCGCCGCCCCCAGGCCGGCCACCCCCGACCCGCCTCGCGCCGCCCCAGGCCGGCTCCCCCTTCAGCCGCCGTCCGCCGGTAGATCCCCCCTCTCCGTAGTCGCGCAAAGGTGAGAAGCCATCCCCTTGATTTGCGAGAGCCCCTTCATTTGCTTGTAGCCTGGAACGTTGAAAACGAAAAAAAGAGAGAAAGAACAGAAACGAAGACAGGAGAGAGAGAGAGAGAGAGAGAGAGAGATAGAGAGAGAGAGAGAGAGAGAGACAAATAAAGGCAAGGGTTATTAATTGGTTGCATAAGTATTGGTGCCTACATCACCTAACATTAATAAGATAAGATATTAATTATATACTAGTTTAGTTTAATAAATTAGATTAGTTTAAATTATGTTAAGTTAATATATATATATATATATATATATATATATATATATATATATATATATATATATATATATATATACATAAGTTAAGTGATAAGTTAATTAATAAGTTAACTTAGTTATATTTTTCATATGAAGCTTTACTAGTTTGGTGTAGCTAATGACTTGTTATGTAACATATGTGGACCAGGTACACCGACCGCCTTTCAAAACGCGTCTTTCACTACAGGGTGAAATGGTAACTCATCGTACCCTAGCTATGGGGGTTCAAAACAATATTGATGCATGCCAAAATTAGTTTATTTGTGTTAGCAAAGTGGTACTTTCGAACCGTTAGCTAAACTTGATAACTTGCATATTATCGTAAATGCACCGTACCGTAAATTGAATTGGACTCTGTGACATGCTTAACCGAAAAATGTAATTGGAAAAGTGAGAATTGTAATTGACTCGTAAATGGTAAATTGGTAAGTACGGTAACTTACACACACTGGGTTTTTGGGGTAAATTATAATTGTGGAAGTGCGGGAGCGACCAGTCCGATCTGCAGTGAATAGTACCGTTTTGATTGAACCGTATCGTTTTGTTGAATAGTACTGTTATGATTATACCGTTATGATTGTACCGTACCGTATTGTTGTAACCCGGGTTATCAGGTGGACTCTTGGTTGCATATCGTACTTCCCTTTATAAGTCACGTAGGATCAGGCACAGCTAAAAATTAAATCTCGTAACTGGTCATTTTTAATATTGTTTATTGCTGATAAATTGAAATAGTTGTAAATCGGTTATGTTACTTTTCTGCCCTATGGTACGCACTTTACTTCTTGTCTCTTTAGATTGACATGCTAGTTTTGCCATGCTCATTTATTGTTGTAAATATCATGCTAGAGTTACTTCGAGTTACGTCTGATCCTGGCGACCCTTCTTTTGTGGTGGTCTCGCCAGATACAGCACAGGTTGAAGAAGTTGCAACAGGGACTGCAGCCGCTGAGTTTGCTGTAGAGTTTGACCAAGAGGACGCTGGTTACTAAGTGTGAGTGTGAGAGTATTTTTATTATCTAATGTATCAGAGTGGCTTGCTTGGTGTGTATTTGTACTTTGAGTTGTATTTCCTTTCATGTACGCTGCTGGTTTGTAATAAGGTTTAAACCATTTCCATGTATAAGTATTTTGGTGTATTTCTGCAACATAGTTTGTATTGACTTCATTGGTGCCTAGCAGGACTTGCGCATGTTCCAAACTGTAACAGGCCCCGAGAGCGGGCCGTTACACTCTGCCAGGTCCCTCAGGTAACACCATGAATCCTCGGTCAAATAATCAAAGAATTCTTCACCGCGGCTCATCTGCACGACATCTCGCCCAGATGGCGATAATCCTGTGTAAAATATCTGCAGGAGATGATCCACGTGGAAACTCTGGTGTGGGCACGCAAGCACCAAATCAGTGAACCTCTGCCAAGCCTGATGGTAGGCCTCCCATTCAGCTTGGACAAAGCTCGCTATATGCTGCTCCATGGCTTGCCGCCCCATTACCTGCTCCATGAAAATAGGCAAAAATACTCGAAGAAATTCCGCCTGAAATAACACCCAAGTAAAATGTGAGTCGAGAGACAATGAATCAAACCACAATCTAGCATCATCTTGTAAAGAAGAGGGAAAAAATCAAAAATATATGCAATCATCATCAATATTCCCACCAAGACATGAATGCATCCACTCTTCAAAAATATTCATATGTAAATGAGGGTTCTCCCACTCTGAGCCATGAAAGTTTGGCGGAAGTGGGATATCCTCCAAATCAACGTCAGAAAAATCTGAAGATGATGCCATGTTTTAAAAAAATTTTCAAGAAAATGAAAATAAACAACCAAAAGACTCAATAAGTGGAAAATAAATAAACGGAAAGACACACACTAAGAGATAGAAGTATCACACTAAAGCTTTCAAAATCGATCAAAAAATGCTAATAATAGAAACCGTTGTCCCCGGCAACGGTGCCAATTGGTTGACACGGATGACGCGCACGGGGCACGCCTTCCACTCCCAAGCGTAGGAGTGTCAATGCAATAAATTTATAACCGGTGAGTACCGGGTCGGATCACAGGGACAAGTCGTTCTACTTTCACAAAATTTGATCGATAAAGAAAATAATAGCGTGAAACAACCACCTCAACTACGGTGGATGAGTGTGGGAGAAAAGTGTGGTGAAATCTAAAATCCTAGCCTACGCACTAAGGGTGGAGAGCCAAATCGGCAAGCAACGAGGAGGACTCATGTGGTGTGTGTGAATGAGGTCGTGGGCGTGGGAATTCGTCCCAAATATAACTCAATTGATCTCCCGGCTAAAGAAGCTCAATCGGAAAATACGGCATTTCATCGAACAAGTGGGATGCAATAAGTAATGAATGAAACTCATGAGTAATCAATAAGCACATTAGAGAGGGTCCGCTAGGATAATCCTCTTCTTGGATTTCCCTTTAGGGTTCCAATAAACAAAGTTCTAGGGTTTCATCCACCAAGTAGAAAATAAATACATGCTAGGGAAGAATTTCACAACCCAACAACAACAAACACAACACAACCACACAAGAAATATTCAGAGATTCATAATGAAAAGGAGTAGTTTTTACTCAAAACAAACATCCAATTACAACACAAAAATCTAAATCAAAATACACAAGAGAATGGAGAGATTTCACCCAAGTGTCACTCCCAAATGAGTTCTTCCACTCTCAAAAGATCTTCCAAGCTCCAAGCTTCATCATCCTCCCCCCATAGCCTCCATCCTCACCCAAGCCCTAGAAAAGCTCCCAAGAGCAGCTCTGGCCGAAGAAGAAGCCAAAAAAACGAAGCTCAGCCCAAAATTCGCACCCATGCTCTTTTTAGTCATTGCGGGTCGGGTTTTAAGCTACCCGACCCACACACAAGCGATGTGTGTGCGCTTGCTGCGAAGTAAAGCGGAGCGGGCCGGCCCGCTTTCGAAAACATTTTTTTAAAAAACTTTTTTTAACGTTTGCGCGCATGGGGAGCTCAGTACAGGCGGAGCGGGCCAGGTCGGACCCCGGCCCGTGTGGCGAAAAAAACCACCCGCTCCAAAGGAGCGGGCGCTGCGGGCCGGCCCGCAAAAAGCTGATGGCGTTATATATATATATATTCCAGCGGCCCAAAGTAGAAGGCGGGCCGGCCCATTATAAATATTTTGATTTTCTTTCTTTTTTTAAATCCAGAAATTGCATTCTTTGCTCCAAAAATCTCCAAAAAATAAACCGAAGCTCCCAAAAATTCTGGAAAAATTCCAGAAAATACAGAAAAATCCCAGAAGTACCTGAAAAATAAGGGGAGCAAAAATTAGTCCATAAAAAACCACATTTTATGTATAAAATAGGAATAGGCTTTAATAATTCACGATATCACGAATACGCACGTATCAAGCCAAAATTAACATGATTGATGCGAAGTAAAGCGGAGCGGGGGCCGGCCCGCTTTCGAAAACATTTTTTTTAAAAACTTTTTTTAAATGTTTGCGCACGCGGGGAGCTCAGTACAGGCTGAGCGGGCCGGGTCGGACCCCGGCCCGTGTGGCGAAAAAAACCGCCCGCTCCAAAGGAGCGGGCGATGCGGGCCGGCCGCTCGGCCGGCCCGCAAAAAGCTGATGGCGTTATATATATATATTTTTTTTTAAAATTTTCCAGCGGCCCAAAGTAGAAGGCGGGCCGGCCCATTATAAATATTTTGATTTTCTTTCTTTTTTTAAATCCAGAAATTGCATTCTTTGCTCCAAAAATCTCCAAAAAAACCGAAGCTACCAAAAATTCTGGAAAAATTTCAGAAAATCCAGAAAAATCCCAGAAGTACCTGAAAAATAAGGGGAGCAAAAATTAGTCCATAAAAACCACATTTTATGTATAAAATAGGAATAGGCTTTAATAATTCACGATATCACGAATACGCACGTATCAAGCCAAAATTAACATGATATACACATAAAATGCCCAGAAATGGGGGAAATATGCAATTTATATCCCGAATCAGCTATCGAACTGCACTCTCACATTCGTACAGGCTTCATCTACCAAGTCAATTGCCTTATCGGGCAAATGCCGGCCTTCAAAAAGACATAAGAAAGCAATGAATCGGTTTATGTTTTAAGATCAAAGAATAAGCATTGCCACTACATGATACAATCTCGGTTTTCTTCAATGAAAGGACAGAAGCATTACAATAGTGGTACACTGACAGTTGAATCATAGGATAATCATAGTTTAGGGTTGTTTAATGACACAGTAATAATAGTTCTCAAGGGGAATGAAACAAGTACTGTTGCGGGTCGAAATCCGCCCGACAACACTATTTGTTTAATGGGGAATCAAGGGCATGATGATTAACCAGTGAGGGGATGATTGGTGAGGTTGTTTACAAGTGATGAGGGGATGTAGAGGCCAAGCGCACTTTGGATGATGATCTCGGGATCAATTCTGCAAAGTCGCCCCTTGTACGCCGCTCTCCTGGAGTTAGTCGTCGGTTGCTCGCTGCTTGGACGAGCTTTCCTACGCAAAGAGCAGCTCGTCAGAAAGGCGGGGTTGGGTTCCAACCCTTAGCCTCTCTAATGCTTAAGTCAGAATTATGGCTTAGAAATATGGGCCGGACACGTAGGTCGAGCTAGAGGTAGGTCGACCTTACGTGGCAAGTTTGAGTGGAAGAACAAATATATGGACGATATTTTCTCTTGTGTGTGAGTGCGAGTTTATGATTTCGCTAAACCAACCTCTTTCTCGATGGAAGTAGAGTGGTATTTATAGCTGAGTAAGGCAGTTAGGTTCGGCTGAGCTGGCATGCTGAGCTGGCGTGTCAGACTGCTGAAGGTTCGGTCGAGGATGTCAGAGCTGAGCATGTCAGGCGTGCTTTTGTCAGGGTGTCAGAGCCGAAAGCGTTAGGCGCACTTTTGTCAGACTGTCAAGCGGCGTAACAGCCACGTTCTCGCTCAAGGACATTTGTCATGTTCGATAGGCCAGAATGACATCATGGTGCGTCCAAGGAGCGGGGCCACTCACGGGTCGCTTGGTCGCTCCCTGAGGGCACCGAGCTTGTTACCTAAGAGTGATGCCCCAGGGTCTCGATGACCGCCCCTCGTGCCCCGGTCGGCGGGTGAACTCGGAGGATGATGAGCGAGCCGGTTGCTCGACCGGTGAGCTTGGAGGGGAACATGCGACCAATCAGCGAGGCTGGGGGCAAAGTACGACCTTCCTATTCAACGAGGCAGACTTCATGGATGACGAGCGAGCTTGTCGCTTGTTTGGCAAGCTTGGAGGGAAAGTTGAGGCGTTCCGATCTTTGGTCGTAACAATTGCCCACATCATTCGAGCTTGAGGTGGAGGCCCGGCCTAGTTCGGATGACATACAATCTCTCCATCTGTTCGAAAGAGGAGGGTGCGATCTTCGCTCTGAATATTTGGATATGTCGGTAATTTATTTGAACCCGCCAACTGCCTCTCCGGCCATCATTTCGATTCGAAAGATGGAAAAAGATCGAGGCGGCCCAGACATCCCAAACATGACTTGTGGTTGACGTGACGGTGGGTGACAGTCGAGGCGTCGGAACTTGGATTCGCGCCACGTGGACTGTCTTCAACGGCGGTGATGAACCGACGCTCGCTATAAGTAGGGGAGGGGGAGATCCCGCGAGAGACTTCTTCTTCTTCTAAGCTTCTCCGAGTTTTCTTATCCAAGTTTTCGACTACCATCGCTGCCATCGCCGAAGTTCTTGTTCACTGTTCCGGCTGCTTCCTCGGATCATCTTCTTTCTTCTAGGTATCCTTCTTACTTACTAAATGGTTTCTCCTTCTTCTTTCCGTTCCACGGCTTCTAGAGAGATAGAAGGTTGGTATAGGGGTGGTGGAGCACCGGACAGCTCCGCCACGGACACGGAGGAGCGGGTGGAGGAGACTTCACCAGTCCGGCAGGACCGTCCCGAGGGCGGGCCGGTGGCCGAGCTTGCTGCTGCTTCGTCGTTAGCGGCCCCTAGGGACCCTAGGAAAGGGAAAGGGCTTGCCCTAGGGAAGCCCAGACTGTCTGCACGGGCCGTCGTGACCATGGCTAAGGCCGGGGATGTCCCTGTCGAGATCTCTGGTGTAGCATCTGTTGCACCGACCTCCTTTATACCCCTGGCCCATGTGAAGTACATAAGGTCACCCTACACAGTCTGTCTTCCAACCTCCACCGAGTAGGTGTGATTCCCCAAAGATTATGAGGTCGGAGTATACGTTGCTTGCTTCACCCAAGGGCTCCGCTTCCCTCTTCCTCCCTTGCTTCTCCACATTCTCAACTTTCTTGAACTCCCTCTTTTCCAACTGATGCCAAATTCCATCAGTTGTATCGTGGGTTTTCTCGTCCTTTGTGTGGGAAGCGGAATTAGTCTGACCCTGACCCTGCTTTGATACGTCTTCGAAACCAATAAGCTGGGACCGCACTTCTATATATCGACGAGGAGACGTCGGCCTTTAGTCCTGGGCCTGCCGGGGAAGATCAAGGTTTTGAAGGAGAGATACGTGTTTGTCTCGACACCCAAGGATCTGATACTGAGGTCGAATTGGGGTGTGCTTAATCTTGAGGTGAACAGGGAGGTGCTCCTTGAGGCGGACGACGTAGAGCGGGCCAAGATCTTGAGGGGAATCCTAGAGGCGGAAAGGAGATTTGAGGATCTTTCTAAGGAAGAAATGATCGTTCGACGCATTTGGCCCCAAGATAATCCGAGCTTTGTGATTTTTGCTCCTGATTTGCTCACCCTGATCTATTTCCTTCTTGCAGGTGAAACCATGAGTCTGTCGATGGACGAGCTTGTGAGATTGGCCACGGAGCATTCGGCCAAGCAAGCGACGAAGGTTGGCCCGAAGAGAGCTCGGGAAGGGCCGTCCACTACAAAGGCAGAGAAACTCATGGGGATGAAGAAACAGAAGGTGGTGGGAGCCACAGCCGCTTCTGGTCCTCTGGCAATTGCGACGGACTTGGGCCGTCCCACTCAGAACGTGGCAGTCGTGGTTAGCCCCATTCCTATCAATGTCGATGTCGAGGAAGAGGCACAGGCTGAGCAGGAGGTCCGTGGGTCGCAGTGGGAGCAAAGACCTCCGATCCCTGTGGTCCCACTTCGGACGGTCGTACCCCAAGGGTCTTTGGCCGGGTCGGACTCCAGCGGGAGAACGACGGCCGCAGACCGCTGGCCTTACGGGTGCTCACCGTCCGGGCTGGGGAAGCCCGCCCACCCGAGCTGCAAATCAGCCCTTGCGACTTTCAAGTCAAAGAGGGACGAGCTTCTAGCTCTGTCGACGGAGGATTCGTTGGCGGCATCGTATCCGGTTGGCGCTGCTGAATCGGTTTTTGACGAAGCAGGAGTGGCGACATGGCTAGCCGAAAATAGTTTGCTGCCAAGAGACCGGGCGTCCCTGACGAACGTGGACACAGAGAGATTGTGTGCCTTGGCCATCTGGCACAATATGCAGGTAGGTCAGCCTTCTCTCTCAAGATACAGATCTCTTTATTCATGTGTGTGCTTCACTCTTCTCTCTATCTTTTGTGTGCAGGCAAATGTTATAAAGGTCTCCCTTTGGTGCCATATGACTGGGATAAACAAGGTCGAGGCTGCACTGAGGAGCAAAGCAACCGAGCTTGAAGCGGTGAAGAAAGCAGCCGAGGAAAGAGCCATGCGACACAGGGCCTGGCTAGAAAAGCTTTATGGGTCACACGCCGAACAAAGGGTGACGATCCTCAAGCAGGAGAAGTGTCTGGAGGAATTCGAGAAGAAGGTTCGGACTGAGGAGCCCCGCATGGTCGAGGTAGAGGCTACTTTCGAGCAGGAAAAGAAGAGGGCGATGGAGCTGGAGGAGCTGGTGGCATCGGGGAAGGCTGAGCTTGAGGCAAAGTAGGTGGAAGCGGTCCGACACTATCAGATGACGGAGCTTGTCCCGGTAAGGTAATGTCGGTGATGAAGGAGAAGGGTTATTCGGAGGGCTGGGAGGCATGCCTCTAGAGGTTAAAGGAGAGGATGTGAAAACTTTATCCCTTGGTTGAGATTGATTTCTCGAGACTGCAAGTCTCGGATGACGATGAAGAGGAGGAGGTAACTACGACGGCCGAGGAAGAAGCGGCTGCTGTCGAGCAGCAGGCTGGGGGCAGTGCTCACGGCGGGGGTCATGTAGGCTCGGGTGGAGACAACCAAGACGAGGGAGACCAGAGAGAGGGCAGCCAGGGCGTCGCGTGATCTTTGGAGTGGGGGGTTAAGGGCCAGTCTCGGGGCCTTGCTTTAGGACCTTTTGTTTTTTTGTTCTCTTCAAGTTTTTTAGGTTTTGGGGGTTTTGTAGTGTCGGCCAATGTGTGGTCGGCCAATGTGACCATTTTTTGTAAGGTCGGCCTCTGGAAATACTTGTATATATTTTCGACATTTTGATCAATGAAAATACTTGTCCAAACTCTATTTTGTAGAAAATAGTGACTTGGCATTGCCTCTTACTTAGCTTTGCCCTTATGTGTGCCCCCAACATTCGGGGCGGACGAGAGCTGGGGGGATATCGCATCGGATGTCAAGAGTATAGATCGACGCGAGCCCGCCGAAACCTATCGAGGACAAAGCTCGTAAGCTTGCCCCGAAATTTGAGGGAGGGGATGGTACGAGCCTGTAGCTTGGCCCTAGCCCTCCAGAGCCTATCGAGGGCAAAGCTCGTAAGCTTTCCCCGAAATTTGAGGGAGGGGAGGGTGCGTGCCCATAGCTCCGCCCTAGCCCTCCAGAGCCTATCGGGGGGCGAAGCTCGTAAGCTTGCCCCAGAGTTTGAGGGAGGGGAGGGTGCGAGCCCGTAGCTCGGCCCTAGCCCTCCGGAGCCTATCAATGGCTAAGCTTGTAAGCTTGCCCCAGAGTTTGATGGAGGGGAGGGTGCAAGCCCGTAGCTCGGCCCTAGCCCTCCGAAGCATATCGAGGGTGAAGCTCATAAGCTTGCCCCGAAGTTTGAGGGAGGGGAGGGTGCGAGCCCGTAGCTCGGCCCTAGCCCTCTGGAGCCTATCGATGGCAAAGCTCGTAAGCTTGCCCCAGAATTTGAGGGAGGGGAGGGTGCAAGCCATAGCTCGGCCCTAGCCCTCCGGCCGCCTACCCTTGCTCCGTGACCTTACCTATCACGTCTTTTCGTGTTAGTGGGAGCGTTCTAGGATATGGTCGACCTTTGCGAGGATGCTTTTAACCTCGGAGAAGAGCCAAAATTTCTTAAACGGAGATGACAATATCTGATAGTATGCACAAAAAAAGAAGATAATTTCATTAATATTTACAAAGCTATTGATAGTATCTGAGCAAGTGCACAGCATTCCATGGGTGGGCTAGCTCGCTGCCTTCCATAGTTGCAAGGATGTAAGTTGCTGGCCCGATAATGTCAATAATTTCATAGGGGCCCTCCTATTTTGCTGCGAGCTTCCCTCGGCAAGCGATCTCTGGTTTGAAGGTCGCGTCCCTGAGGACTAGGTCACCGACTCTAAAGCTCTGTTTCTTCACTTGGGAGTTGTAGTGTCGAGCCATCCTCTGACTATGCTTGACGAGGTTGGTAAGGGCTCGGTCTCTTACTTTGTCGATGATCTCGATGTTGAGGTCAAGGCCTTCCATGTTGATGTATTCATCGAATTATCTATGTCGAAGAGTCTCCTCTCCCACTTCTACTAGAACGACGACCTCCGCCCCAAACGCGAGCATAAATGGGCTCTCCCTGGTCGACGCTTTGTAGTTTGTGCGGTACGACCATAAGATGCCTGGTAACTCGTCCGGTCAGGACTCGAGCGCGTCGCCGACCTTCTTCTTCATGGGGCCCAGTATACATTTGTTCGTCGCTTCTGCCATCCCATTGCATTACGGATGCGCCACGGAGGCAAAGTGGAGTTTGATGCCCCACGCTGAACAGAAGCTTCTGAAATCCGCACAGTCGAACTGCCTCCCATTATCTGTCACTATGGAGCGAGGTACCCCAAAGTGGCATATGACGGATTTCCAGACGAAGCACTTCATGTCCTTTTACGTGAAGTGCGCCGGTGGTTCTGCCTCGACCCATTTGGTGTAGTAATCGACAACGACGATGAGTAACTTCCTCCTTCCAGACACCATCGGGAAGGGCCCGAGGATGTCGAGGTCCCACTTGGCGAACGGGACCTGGCTGAGAATGGGGACCAGGTCAGCCGACGGAGCAGCGGTGTGTTTACAAAACTTTTGGCATTCTTCGCACTTCTTGACATATTGGAGCATGTCATGGAGCATGGTCAGCCAGTAATATCCTTGACACACTGCTTTGTAGGCGATGGTGCACCTGTCGTAGTGGTTTCTGCAGAAGCCTTCGTGCACCTCGTGAATGACATGTTCAGCTTGGTCTGGTCCCAGGCACTTCAGATATGGCAGGATGGTGTATATTGCACGGCGCTTCCGATAAATTACACCGTTAAAGATTACAAATGATAAGGCTTGCCTCTCGACCTTCTTTGCTTCGAGCCGATCTTCGGGCAGGGCTCCCGTCTCCAGGTAGGTCACGATCGGGCTCATCCAGGTCGTCGCTTGGCTAACACATAATAGCTCGCCTTCCTTAATGGTTGGTGTCAGCAAATTCTCGACTTAGATGTCTTTCCCAATCTCGGCAGGGGAAGAGGAGGCCATCTTTTAAAGAGCATCTACTCATACGTTGTTCGATCGAGGCAGATGTTGAACCTCCGCCTTCTTGAACTTTTGAAGTTCGTCCTGGGCGCACTTTAAGTAGCGCTTCATTAGCTCTTCCCTTGCCTCGAAGCTCCCCTGAATTTGTTGGGCGACGAACCTCAAGTCACTTAGCAGCAGCTCGTTGCCCCCATCGCCTGGTATAGTTTCAACCCATTGACGATAGCTTTGTACTCCGCCACGTTGTTTGTTTCCGAGAAGTTGAAGTGGAGTGCGTACTCCAGCAAGCTCCCGTCAGGGGTTTCTATGACGATGCCCGCTCCACTTCACGACCCTACAATCGACCCGTCGATGTGGATGACCCATAGTTTGCCTTCTCCTTCTTGGGCAGACGTCGAGGGGTTGTCTTCTACTGCCGGCCTTTGTCGTGTTACGGCCGATCGAGTGTCTGACAGATCTTCTGAAAGCTCTTCGTTGGTGCATTCCACCACGAAGTCTGCCAGCGCTTGGCCTTTATTCTCTGTTCAGGCTTTGTAGATGATGTTGAACTCACTGAGTTCGACGCTCCAGTTCAGCATTCTGTCCGATCTCTCCAATCTCTTCAAATTCTTCTCGAGGGACAGATTGGTGTAGACAACGATGGTGTGAGCTTGGAAGTACGATTGGAGCTTTCTCGCCGTCTGGATGAGGAAATATGCAACCTTCTCTATGGGGCTATAACTGGTCTCTGCATCTCGGAGCACCCGGCTCACATAGTAGACCGGCCTCTGGGTGCACGTCTCTTCTTTAACGAGGGCCGAACTGACAGCTTTTTCACTTGTAGAAAGATATAGACCCCGCTGCTCTCACTCCTCCGGCTTTGCGAGCAACGGCGAACTTTATAAGTAGGCCCACAGCTCCACGAATGCTTGGGCATAGGAGTCGTCCCATTTGACCACCTTTCTTGTGCCTTTCTCCATGGCGAGAGCCCACCGCAAGATTTTAAAGAATGGGAGTGATCTCTCAACGGACTTTGATAGGAACCTTCCAAGTGCGGGGATCCTCCCGTTCAACCTCTGTAGGTCTCTGATTGTCCGAGGCTCGCTCATGTTGACGATGGCTGATATTTTGTCGGGGTTCGCATCAACCCTCGCTTCGTAATCATGAAGCCGAGGAACTTTCCTGATTGAACACCAAAGATGCACTTCGCCAGGTTGAGTCTCAAGTTGTAGCGGTGCACCTTCTGGAAGGTCTCCTGCAGGTCGTCGAGGTGATTGTTGGCCTCCTTGGTTTTGACCAACATGTCATCAATGTAGACTTCAAGGTTTCGCCTGACTTGAGAGCTGAAGATCTTGTCCACCATTCGTTGATAGGTTGCCCCAGCATTCTTTAACCCGAATGGCATCTTCGTGTAGCAAAAGTCCCTTTGTCAGTGACGAACGAAGTCTTCTCTTCATCGTCCTTTGCCATTGGAATTTGATTATAGCCTGAAAAGACGTCCATGAAGCTCAGAAGTTCATAGCCAGAGGCATGGTCGACCAAGTGGTCGATCCTTGGCAAGGGAAAGCTGTCCTTCGGGCACACTTTGTTGAGGTCAGTAAAGTCGATGCACATGCACCACTTACCACTGCCTTCTTCACCATAACGACATTAGCGAGCCATTCCATGCAACTTACAACCCTGATTAATTTGGCTTCGAGGAGCCAATCCACCTCCTCGCCCGTCTCCCGCATCTTCTCTCCTCCGGATCTCCTCTTCTTCTGTCTAACTGGACGAGCTTCCAGGTCCACATTCAGCTCATGAGCGATCACTGTGGGATCGACTCCGGGCATATCTGAGGGCGACCACGCGAAGATGTTCGCATTCTCTCTGAGGAGATCAATGAGTCCCGTCTTTAAAGCGGCCGGGAGCTTCATGCCTATGGAGACTATCTTGCCCTCCTCCACCGATATTGGCATCTCTTCGACCTCTTCTACGAGAGCCAGTCGTTGGTCGCAGAAGTCCTCCCGCTCGTCGAGGAGGTCGACCGATAAGGTTTGCTCGGGCCCTTTGTGCTTGGTGGAGCCGACATAGCAACTCTGGGATAGTCTTTGGCTCCCTCGCACTTGCACCACCCCCTGCAGAGTCTAGAATTTAATCATATGATGCAGCGGGGAGGGGAAAGCTTCGATGGCGGTCTAGAATTTTGATCACTCCTTACTTTACACCTTTTTTCCGCATATTTGCATGCCATTTAGATCGCCCAAATCATGTTTTTTCACGATATATCGACGATATTGCGATGCTTTTCACGATTTGTTGTTTTTGTCGCATTTCAGGTGATTTGACGCGATTTGGAGTGATCTCGAGATGCGCTTACTCTAGACGGTCACCGACGACCTCCCCGAGGGGTATTTTGCTGTGGGAGAGGAGCGGAAGAAGAATGGACGTCGCAGGAGCGACGAGGAGGCCAAAACAACCAGATTGGGCATTCTTTGTGTCCCACTCGGCCGAGTGGAGGAGCCACTCGGCCGACCAGCGAGACACTGCTCGGCCGACCAATTCAGACATGAGTTACCTGTGCACTCGGCCGAGCACAGAAGACCCACTCGGCCGAGTGATGATACCACGTCCGCCTGAGTGGCGCCCAGACGAAGCCCTTCCAAAACATCGAAGTTTCTGTTTTTCAGCTGCCTGAACTTCAGAAGACCCACTCGGCCGAGTGGAGAATCCCGTCCGCCCGAGTGCAGTGAAGTCATCGGCCGAGTGACGACAACTCACTCGGCCGAGCCGCCCCCGAACTGAAGACCCCTGAAAGCCCCGACTTACTGAAAAATTGCAGGGTTTTCACTCGGCCGAGCGACTTTTGTCACTCGGCCGAGTGCGATGCGCTGCCTGTAGCGAAAACTACGGAAAACAGGCTGTGCAGGGGTATTTTGGTCACGATTTTTGGACGATTTTTGGGGCTATTTAAGCCCTGTTTTTACCCTAGTTTGAGAGCTCTCTCTCTTAGATTTTTTGCAGCCTTTTAGATTAGTTTTTAAGCTTTATTCTTGTGATTGGAGAAGGAGCAAAACTTGGATTTTTGTTGGATTAATTGAAGAACTACATTGGTTTGCATCTCTTTTCCTTAAAAATTCTATTTTTATTGTTTATATCATTGTTGTGATGAATTCTATTGCTTATTTCAACGATTATTTTTGTGATCTTGCTATGATTTGTGAGTAGTCTCCACGTCTTGGGGCGTGGGGATGAACCCTACAAGCCCACTTTCATATTTGTGATGAATTGGAAGAAATTGAGCTAGAATTGCTATTAGAGATTAGATTGGGATCGATTTACTACGGATTGCTAGGTATTCATATCAATTGGGATTTGCAAGAGATTGGATCTCAATTTGATAGGAAGCCCTAGAAATCCGAATTGGGTTGGAATCGGATTTTCGAAATATCGGTTTGCAAGAGATTGGACCGATACTAGGATTCCCGGTTGCAATTCCATACCGATGCCCGTTTGCAAGAGATTGGACGGGTAGGAACTATCCTAATCTAGATCGTGGACCGAGTTTGCAAGAGATTGGGCTCGGTGCACGATTGGATGATAATGTTGATCCTAATGCTAGCTTCCCTAGGGTAGGGTTTGCAAGAGATTGGACCCGACCCTAGGATAGCTATAGACCGGCAACAACGCGAGAGCGTGAGCTTGGTTCTACATTCAGTTGCAACTAGTTCATCCGAATTCTCATTCTAGCAATTTTGATACCGATGAACCACATTTATGAAGTATGGTGTGTAGCGGGGATTCCCCATTCCCTAGACGTTCTTTATTTGATTTGATATTTCGCACATTTGTCTGACGATTGTGACAAGATCGCCAAAGGCAAAATTCTCTTATTAAATAGCCAGGTCGATCGGAGCAAGCATAGTCATTCGTCCTCCCTGTGTTCGATATCCCGCTCGCTGCTACACCGTGCACTTACGGTAAAACTACAACCGTTCTTTTGGGTCACGTCCCGGAGCGATCAAGTTTTTGGCGCCGTTGCCGGGGAGGCGATTGCGTTTGATTCTTTCTCACCCTAGCTATTCTTTTTTTATTATTATTATCATTATTTTTATTTCTTATTTCTTACCTAACCCTTCCACGGTGCTAATCATTTCTTTGAAACTCTGTTTTCCCTGTGCATGTACACGAGATCTACGGCGGACCCCGAAGCCTTATTATTTGATCCCGAGATCGAACGTACCGCGCGGAGACTTAGAGCGGAAAAGAGACAAAATCCAGAAGGGAGGTATATGACCAACCCGGAAACTCCTGAAGAATTGGCGGCAAGGATGGCGAGGATAATTTCTATTCGCGATAGGCTTCGGCCTAAGACCTCTTCTACTACCTCGTCCATTGCCGTGCCGCAGTTGGTGGCTGACAAGAACTTCGAGCTAAAGACTGGATTGGTGGTTTTGATGCAACAAGACCCATTTCATGGGAACGCCCATGAGAACCCCCACTACCACATCCAATTATTCTTGTCGAAGTGCGCCACATTCCAGATGCCGGGGGTCTCCATCGATGCTATCAGACTGCGTCTCTTCCCTTTCACGCTTAAGGACAAGGCACTCTATTGGTTAAGGACGCAGGCTGACGGAGTCTTCACCACTTGGGACGAGTTGGCAAGCGCATTTATTGATAAGTTCTATCCGCCATCCAAGACGGTGAAGATCCGGAGCGCTCTCATGTCCTTCAAGCAAGGACCACAGGAGACGCTCTATGAAGCTTGGGAGCGTTTTAAGGATTTGCAGCATCAATGCCCGCACCACAGTATAGAAGATTGGGAGCTAGTTCATAGCTTCTACAACGGTCTCCAACCGGGGACCAAACAAATTATTGATGCCGCGGCGAATGGTGCTATCTTGTCAAAGACTCCCGAGGAAGCTACGGCCCTAATTGAGGAGATGGCCTCAAATAACCAACAATGGGGCGATGAGTGAGGACACTCTACGTCCTCCTTAAAGCCAACTAGCATCTACGAGGCAAAGGCCGTAGCGGAGCTTACGAGCAAGTTTGATTCTCTCCACAAGGTAGTGGAGAGATTGGAGAAGTTCATCACGGAGCCCCAAAGGACCCCTTCCACCTCCGCGCCGACGAACCAAATGTGTGATTGGCAAGACCAATCTCAAGCCATGTACTCGGGAGGAGAGCAAGTAGAAGGATCCTTGGAGCAAGTACAATATGTTGCGGGGAACCAAGGGTATTGGGCCAATCCGGCCACGAGAAATCATCCCGGATTCTCTTACGCCAACAATGAAGGAGCTTTGAACCCGCCACAACAACCACCTCAACAAGCTCGACCACCACCACCCCAACAACAACACTATCCACCGAGGGGGCCTCCACAACAAAACTTTCAACCAAAGCAACAAGTCCCACCATATAGGCCTCCCGGATACAACCAAGTGTGGAGGAATCAAAATCAAAACCCTCCACAAGCTCCACAACGATCCGACTTCGAAACTTGAGTGGAGGCGTTCATGGTCGAGCAAAACAAGGTAAATGCTAGCTTGAAGGTGGGGCAAGACTCCCTTAATACCGTTGTGGCTCAAATATCGGAGCAATTGGCGTTGCTCAATCGGAACACTCAAAGATTACCGGCGCAACCGGAGCAAAACCCACGGGGCAACACGGGCCACATCAATGCCGTAGTTGCCGTTACTACTAGAGGCGGGAAGGACACCACCCCCGCCATGATTCCTATTGAGGAGCCCGTGGAGGAAAGCTTGGAGCCAATTGAGCCGATAGTTGAAGTTGAAAAGGAGAAGGAGCCACAAGACAAAGAGAAATCTAGAGCGGAGAAATTGATTGAGGAAAGGCGCTTCATGCCACCGGTTCCATTCCCCCAAAGGCTCGCTAGAGCGAAAATGGAGAAAAGGCTAGCAAAATTTCTCGAGTACCTAAGAGGAGTTAGCCTTAACATTCCCTTCCTTGACGCAATCGTCGAGATCCCCACGTATGCTAAATTTTTGAAGGACTTGATTTCGGGGAGGAAAAGGAAGGAGAAGATCATGCTAGCCGAGGAGGGCTCTTGGTTCACCAAGAGAGAGAAGGAGCCGGCAAAATTCAAAGACCCGGGGAGTTTTCGGATTCCTTGCACCTTGGGCGGCGTCCCTCTTCAAAAGGCGTTGGTTGATCTTGGGGCTAGTGTGAGCCTCATGCCTCTCTCCATGTTCTTAAGGTTAAACACCGGGACAAAGTTGAAACCCACCGACATGCGCATTCAATTAGCCGATGGACGGATAACAAGGCCAGTGGGGATTGCCGAAGACATACCGCTACAAGTCCCGGGTGGAATATGCTTGCCATGTGACTTCGTGATCATGGACGTCAAGGAGGAGGGAGACACTTCATTGATACTTGGACGCCCGTTCCTAGCCACCGCCGGAGTCATCGTCGACGTGCGCGAAGGTACCCTAACTTTAAACGTCGGAAACATCGAGGTGGAGCTCCACATTCCTAAGGCTATGAAGCACATGCCTTACCACGAGGAACTTGACTACATGGACCTCCTTGATGAGGTGATAGAAGAGGCGATCCCTCACTCAATTGGCGCTCTTTTTGACGAAGATTTCGAGGAAGGCCCGGATTTAGGCCACGATGAGAAGAAAAATGATTCCCCCGACCTCTCCGCTGAAGATGATGAAGGCGACGCTGATGTCGCAAGGATTCGAGAGCTCTGCAAGCTCGCGAAACTAAAGTCTCCGAAGAAAGCTCCGCCGGCACGGAAATCGGCATCACCGGCAAAACCGTTGACCGGAGCAAATGCTAGCTTGGGGGAGCCTCCCCCCAACACTATTCGAGACGAGAGACCACCGCGGGAGAACACTACGCCGCAACTTCCCAATCCAAGCGTTCTCCCCGGAAAGTTTGATGGGTGCATCTCATATGCACCAAACATCCCGAATTGATTGAAAATTATAGGGGGTCGAGCTCACGACCTTAAACGAGCGCTTGTCGGGAGGCAACCCGACGGTTTTTGCTTTATTTTTACCTTTTCTTTATTTTTGTTTTAGAAATTTTTAGTGTTTTGAGTCGTTCGCCCAAAAATTTTGTGATAACGGGTCCTATTTTTCTTGACAGGAGAGGAGATAGGTAGATCCATCATGAGGAGGATGAACGCGACGACGAGGAGCGCCCCAAGAAGGCGCTCGACGCTTAGGAGGAAGATGGAATCGACTGGAGGAAGAAAGACGGAGTTTAGAGCCCAAACGAAGACAAACAGCAGAGATTAAGGCTCACTCGGCCGAGTATACTAGTCACTCGGCCGAGTACACAAGTTCGTCCGACCGAGCCGCTCACGAACGAGGGAAGTCTGCTGTACCCAACTCTCTGTTTATTTTCCTGATTTCAATATAACTGCTACTCGGCCGAGTACATATTCCCACTCGGCCGAGTAAAACGGATACCCTCCTAGGGCGAGTCTTGCCGAGTAGCTTGAGTCACTCGGCCGAATGGACTTACTCCACTCGGCCGAGGCTGCCAAAGCCACTCGGCCGAAGCGTAAGCGGGGAGGAAATTTTCATTGGCCCCGCTCGGCCGAGTGACCACGTCACTCGGCCGAGTCGTAACTTCTATTATATAAGGAGCTGAGGGGGCGCATTTTTCGAAAACGCAAAAAAACCCAAACCCCCCGACGCTCCGGCTCCCCTCGCCCGAACCCCCCTCGCTCTCGCCCTCACTCGCCCGACCGCCGCTGCCACGCCGCCGCTCGGCCCGCCACCGCCGGCCGAGCACCCGCCGACGCCTCGCCCGAGTCGCCACCGGCGGCCGCCCGTCCGATCACCTCTGGTACCCCTGTTTTCGCCGTTTTTGCCTCTTTTTGTGTATTTTTCGAGGATCCGTGTATTAATCGAACCCCTAACCCAAATCAATTCCTATATCTATCTATTATACCCCTAATACTCCATACATTTTGAATATTACCCGCTGAAATCGCCGTTTCATGCGCAGGTTGCTTTTTGGAGCTTAGGGGAGCCCAGGGGAGCTTCTACGGGCTGATCCGGACTTCGCGGAGGCGCTGACTTCACACGCTTCCACTGCTTAGCACTCACAGCGTGTCGGAGTACACTCTTTCCACTCTTTTACACGCACCGCACTTTTTTCACTTTTCGGCGCGCTCGGGGCCGATATGCCGCCCCAGACACGGCCGCGGTCGAAGAGAGCTTCCGCCAAGCGGAAGCGGTCGGATGATGTCGGCCCCTCCCACGAGTTGGAGGACTCTCCTCCACCGTCCCCCACACACGCCGTCCACCTAGCACAGCCTGCAGGCCCCGCACACCCCGCACAGCCTGCAGTGCACCCACAGCCCGCACAGTCGACCGGTGCGTCCCTCTGCACCACCCCCGCCCGACACTGTACTGCAGAGCATACGTGCTCTTGAGTTGGCGGTGAGTGGTCTTAGAGGTGACCTTAGGACCCTGTCCTCCACCGTCTCTACGATGGCTGGACGCTTCGAGCTGATCCCCCAGATCCACTACTGCCTTACACAGGTCTTGGAGCGTCTCCCACGCGTACCCCCACCCACCCAGCGGGTTCCCACACACACTTCCACACACACTAGACCTGCTTCCACTTCCACGCCCACCCCAGCTCAGCAGCCTACACCACCACCACCTCCTCCTCCGCCTCAGGACGGAGACGGCGCAGCACCACCTTCTTAGGCACCCTTGATGCCTTGATTTATTCCTGCCGTTGTGCTGCCCGTTTCTGCTGGGTCCTGTTGCACTTTTTGTCCACCCCCCTCCCCTCACTTATTATGGTATTCTCTTTTTGATCATATCTTTTTATATCTATTTTGGGAGAGAGGGAGAGTTTTTGGTGACACTTATATCTATGTATCGCTCCTATCTGTGCATGCATCATGTCCGCATCATATTTTCATTTCTTTATTTTACCTTTTTCTTTTCATTTTTCCATGCATGCATCCTCACTTGCCCCTCCCATCGCTTGTCCCTCGGTGTGCCACACTTTGCACATTGAGGACACTGTGCCATTTAGCTTGGAGGAGTGAGTTCTCACGTTCTTTTTCTATTTGCCACCTTTATTTTTAGTTTTTTCACACCATTTTTTTCGCTTTTGCACTTATTTTTCATCACTTTTCTTTTATTTTGCCATGCATCACGTTTTTCTTATTTTCCTGTGTGCCGCATTGCATAGTTTCTATTTTCCCTTTATCTTTATTTCTTTTTCATCTCATGCTAGAGATGACTTTTCTGTGATGATGATGACGTTGGATTTAGCTTATTCTATATGCATGCTATATTTGTCATGTCTTAGGTTTTATTTCAGATATCAGATGCTATGACTTGCTTTGCATTTAGAATAGTAACCCACACCTTTTTCCGCATGAAAATGGATGAAATTTTATTATTAGCCGAGTCTGAATATTCATATGTATGCTATCACAGAAAACACACCAAGATTCACGCATTGAATGCTTATATCTGGAGTACTGACTTTCTTTTCCTATATCACTTCTATATGCATGAATTGTACACTTCACTTCAGGATGATTGAATGATGTTAGCTATGATAAATCTGGATTAGTTAGCTTTTTTGTGATCGAAACTGAGTAGATTAAATTACCCTGCTGAAGTTGTCGTGCATGTCTTATAGAGTGAACCGAGAGTTATATTTATTTCTTTCTTCACAAATCTTGAACATCATTTCTCTACTTTTAAAATCATTGGTGAATCTCCCCTTAGTGATTCTATTTTATGGCATTTTCCCCCGCTACTAATTCCTAGCTCCAAATCTCTTATTCTATAAAAAAAAGAAAAAAAGAGAGAGAGAAAAACATTCTTGTACATCATTATCTCTCTCTGAGTTGGGATCGTTGTGTATATATTGCTTATTGCAAAGAAAAAAAATAATAATAATAACAACAAAAGAAAAAAAAAGAGGAAAAATCCTCAATAAAAGATCCCATCTCACTTTCTTTCTTTCTTCTTTCTTTTCGTTGCTTTTGGAGCTATATGTATAAAAAAATGGGGATGTAAATATTTTTTTATGCCACCACGTTTATAGATAAGCTTGGGGGAGGGGATCCATTGATGTGTGAGAGAGTGACTACTTGACATTGCACAACAACCTAGGCTAAGTAATATTCTATACTCGGTGAGATTATTTTAGTTTTACGAAATCCAGAAATCTAAGCCTAGCGTTCATTTCATGAAATCCATACTTTTCTATTCTCTCTATTCAATAGAGTGATACTCTTATACTCCTGATAGAAAGCGTTCAATTGAAAAGTGTGTGATCTGTGATTTGAATACCGCTTTAAATGATTCAGACGACGTTAATTTTAAAATTATTCCGTTTTTCATGATTATATCGTTTTTCGTGGGTTTTCTATTTCTATTTGCACCATTATACTATGATATCAAAATAAAATTCTTTGACATGTATTTTTCATTCGGTGCATGCTATAAGAGTAAGTGAAACCCACGTCCTGAGAAAATGATCTAGCATCCTACCTCTTCGCTTCTTTCTTTCTTTCTTTCTTTCTTTATTTTCATTTCGTTTTCATTCTTCTTCGTTTTTTTTTTCATTTTTCCGTTTTTCTCCGTTTTCGTTTTCCGAATCCACCGGGTTCGCATTTTACTTATCTTCCTCGAGGACGAGTAAGAGGCAAGCTTGGGGGATTTTGATCACTCCTTACTTTACACCTTTTTCCGCATATTTGCATGCCATTTAGATCGCCCAAATCATGTTTTTTCACGATATATCGACGATATTGCGATGCTTTTCACGATTTGTTGTTTTTGTCGCATTTCAGGTGATTTGACGCGATTTGGAGTGATCTCGAGATGCGCTTACTCTAGACGGTCACCGACGACCTCCCCGAGGGGTATTTTGCTGTTGGAGAGGAGCAGAAGAAGAATGGACGTCGCAGGAGCGACGAGGAGGCCAAAACAAGCAGATTGGGCATTCTTTGTGTCCCACTCGGCCGAGTGGAGGAGCCACTCGGCCGACCAGCGAGACACTGCTCGGCCGACCAATTCAGACATGAGTTACATGTGCACTCGGCCGAGCACAGAAGACCCACTCGGCCGAGTGACGATACCACGTCCGCCCGAGTGGCGCCCAGACGAAGCCCTTCCAAAACATCGAAGTTTCTGTTTTTCAGCTGCCTGAACTTCAGAAGACCCACTCGGCCGAGTGGAGAATCCCGTCCGCCCGAGTGCAGTGAAGTCATCGGCCGAGTGACGACAACTCACTCAGCCGAGCCGCCCCCGAACTGAAGACCCCTGAAAGCCCCGACTTACTGGAAAATTGCAGGGTTTTCACTCGGCCGAGCGACTTTTGTCACTCGGCCGAGTGCGATGCGCTGCCTGTAGCGAAAACTGCGGAAAACAGGCTGTGCAGGGGTATTTTGGTCACGATTTTTGGACGATTTTTGGGGCTATTTAAGCCCTGTTTTTACCCTAGTTTGAGAGCTCTCTCTCTTAGATTTTTTGCAGCCTTTTAGATTAGTTTTTTAGCTTTATTCTTGTGATTGGAGAAGGAGCAAAACTTGGATTTTTGTTGGATTAATTGAAGAACTACATTGGTTTGCATCTCTTTTCCTTAAAAATTCTATTTTTATTGTTTATATCATTGTTGTGATGAATTCTATTGCTTATTTCAACGATTATTTTTGTGATCTTGCTATGATTTGTGAGTAGTCTCCACGTCTTGGGGCGTGGGGATGAACCCTACAAGCCCACTTTCATATTTGTGATGAATTGGTAGAAATTGAGCTAGAATTGCTATTAGAGATTAGATTGGGATCGATTTACTACGGATTGCTAGGTATTCATATCAATTGGGATTTGCAAGAGATTGGATCTCAATTTGATAGGAAGCCCTAGAAATCCGAATTGGGTTGGAATCGGATTTTCGAAATATCGGTTTGCAAGAGATTGGACCGATACTAGGATTCCCGGTTGCAATTCCATACCGATACCCGTTTGCAAGAGATTGGACGGGTAGGAACTATCCTAATCTAGATCGTGGACCGAGTTTGCAAGAGATTGGGCTCGGTGCGCGATTGGACGATGATGTTGATCCTAATGCTAGCTTCCCTAGGGTAGGGTTTGCAAGAGATTGGACCCGACCCTAGGATAGCTATAGACCGGCAACAGCGCGAGAGCGTGAGCTTGGTTCTACATTCAGTTGCAACTAGTTCATCCGAATTCTCATTCTAGCAATTTTGATACCGATGAACCACATTTATGAAGTATGGTGTGTAGCGGGGATTCCCCATTCCCTAGACGTTCTTTATTTGATTTGATATTTCGCACATTTGTCTGACGATTATGACAGGATCGCCAAAGGCAAAATTCTCTTATTAAATAGCCAGGTCGATCGGAGCAAGCACAGTCATTCGTCCTCCCTGTGTTCGATATCCCGCTCGCTGCTACACCGTGCACTTGCGGTAAAACTACAACCGTTCTTTTGGGTCACGTCCCGGAGCGATCACCGCCCTATGATGCCGTTATACGCTGACGCAACGTCGACGTCAACAAATTGCGTCATCTAAGTGACGACCCTCGGCTCCTCCCCTAGAGATACGGGCAGGGTGATGACTCCGGTAATGGGGACCGAGTGGCCGGTGAAGCCGACGATCGGACCCGTACAAGGCTTTAGATCTGCCTGATTCAGCCCCATCTTCTCGATCGTTGACATAAACAGAATGTCGCAGGAGCTTCCAGTGTCGATCAGGAGGCGGCTAATTATGGTCGTCCTGATCTGAGCTTCGATGACGATGGCGACGTCATGTGGTAGTTCGACCCCTTCCAAGTCGTCGTCAGAGAAAAAGATGTGGGGACGAGCTACTCTTCTTCTCTTTGCTCCTGTGCCAAGGTCTGTCGTCATCACTTGTCGAGCATACGCCTTCTTGGCCAATGATGAAGCGCCACCTGAGGACGATCTGTCGCATATCACATCTATGCGCATGACTGGCCTCGGCTGACGAGGGGAGTCTTGTTTGGCATTCTGGGGTTGGTTTGGCCTCCGTTCTCCTGGGGCACTCTCTCATCTAGAACTGGTCTTCTCCCATCGATGAAACCTCGGAGATGGCCCTCCTGAATCAGCCGTTCGATCTCTCTCTTCAAAGTGAAGCAATCGTCGGTATAGTGACCGTGATCATGGTGATATCGACAGTACTTTTGTAGATCCCTTGTAGCTGGGTTCGATCTCATCACCTGAGGCGGGTCTTGAAGAAGTCTGGCCCTCGTCGCTGCGGCCAACACTTCAATCATGGGGGCGTTGAGCTACGTGCATTGGGCCCGCTGCGGTCTCTCTGGCCTCTGGCCTGCCTGCAGGGGCTCTCTGGGAGCGACGAACTCCCGCACTGGGCCGTGACGATCTTGCGGTCGATGGCCTTCTGGGTCGCGCCTTTGGTTGCCCGGTTGGTCGCGGACTCTGGGTCGGCCTTCCTACCTCCGCCAAAAATTAGGCTGTTGCTCATTGCAGGGCGCCCTAGTTCTGGTGACTTCCTTCTTTGTTCCCAGAGCCTCCTCGCTCAGCATGAACTTCTCTGCTCTAATGACGAGTGCATCAAGGTCGTCCGGCGGATCTTGGAGGAGAGATTTATGGAGACTTCGGTTAGTTAGCCCCTTTTTGAAGGCCGCCATGGCGAGCTCATCTCTGCAGACTGTCACGCCAAGCCTCTCCTCCTAGAAGCGATGCAAGAACTTTCGGATGGTTTCTCCTTCCTTCGGGACTATCAAGAATAGATGGTCCGCGGGTTTCTTCCTTCTTCACCCCGCCCAAAATTGTTGGCAGAACTTGTGGGACAGAACACCGAAGGATTCGAAGGTTCGAGTAGGCAGACCATTATACCACTCTAGGGCTGACCTTTTCAAAGTGTTCTCGAAGGCCTGGCACAGGAGCGCGACATCCGTGTCTTGGATCTCCATTGCCCCTTTATACCTCTGCATATGCTCGAGGGGATCGGCCGCACCATTATAGAGCTCAAGTTGGGGAAGCTTCAACCTATGAGGTAGTGGGGAAGAGGTCACCCATCTGGCCAGTGGGTTGGCTTCTGCGGGGTAGGGGACACTCGGTCGACCTTCGGAGGTTGCGATGCCTGCCTCGGCCCTCACGCTGACCATCGGACATGCCTGGTGAGTCACCTCGGTGCTCAAAGACATGCCCTCCCTGTCTCTTGGGGGTCCAACTCCGATCGCGGCTTTGTCTACATCGATCATCACGCCTAGGAGATTGGCATGACAGTCGGTGTGGGCTCTTTCCGAGTGGCGGGGACTCCGCTGACGATGGACTACATGTGTTCCTATGCCATAGACTCGGGGTCGACGCCTCCGGGACCTCACAGTTCTCCCTCTGAAGCCTCTTGTGTTTGGCGATGATGAATCGGAGCTGTCGACGGGCAGCTTATTCATCTAAACACGCGTGTAGAGCGGCATATGCCCCGTCCTCCGGGCATCTTTGTTGGACAACAGCTTCTTCGTCGAGTGGCCTCTGCTTCCTCATCAAGGTGTTTTTGTTGGGCTGATATTTCTTTGGCGAGCCCTCTCTGCTGAGCAGCCGCTTCTTCTTCGAACTGAGGTCGAAGGTTTCACCTCAAGTTCTGGAGCTCAGAGGAGCCTGGGGGTGCCCCGGCTCTGGCCGCATCGAAATCTTTCATCATCTTAGCGAATGCATCAAAACTTTGGTGGAGAGCACAGGCTGAGGCCCGAATGGCCTCAGCCGACCCCTTAGGGGGTAAGTTCGTCGGGGGAGTCCTTTTGTGAGAGTATGACTCCTCCTACATGGGTGCTTTGCCATGGTTGGGACTGCGATTGATGGGTATGGAATTTGACATGGGTGTGACCCTAAGATTCCCATAAACGGCGCCAATTGTTGTGCATCAAAATCTGCCCGACAATACTATTTGTTTAATGGGAAATCAAGGGCACGATGATTAACAAGTGAAGGGGTGATTGGTGAGGCTGTTTACAAATGGTGAGGGGACGTAAAGGCCAAGAGCACTTCGGATGATGATCTCGGGATCAATTCTGCAAGGTCACCCCTTGTACGTCGCTCTCCTGGAGTTGGTCGACGGTTGCTCGCTGCTTGGACGAGCTTTCTTGTGCAAAGAGCAGCTCGTCAGAAAGGCGGGGTTGGGTTCCAACCCTTAGCCTCTCCGATGCTTAAGTCAGAATTATGGCTTAGAAATGTGGGTCAGACACGTAGGCCAAGCTAGAGGTAGGTCGACCTTACATGGCGAGCTTGAGTGGAAGAACAAATAAATGGACGATATTTGCTTTTGTGTGTGAGTGAGAGTTTATGATTTCGATGAACCAACCTCTTTCTCGATGGATGCATCATCTCTTATACATCTATACAACAAAAGAAAACGTCATTGTACAAACAAGTAAGGGTATTTCTCTCTCATCTTGTCCTCGAGTTCCCAAGTGGACTTCCCTGGAGGCTCTCAGTGTCACATAACCCTCACAAAGTTGATATCCTTCCTTCTTAACATTTTTGTATCTTCTATACAAGATGGCTACCAGTTGCTAATCGTAAGTCAGATCCAGTCGTACTTCAATCTTGGAGAAGTCGACAACATGATTAGGATCTCCAATACATCTCCTGAGTTGTGATATATAAAACATGTTATGCACCCATTCAAGAGATGGTGGTAGTGCAAGTCTATAAGCAACTTCACCAACTCGAGCCACAACTTCAAATGGTCCTATGTAACTCGGACTCAACTTCCCACATCTACCAAAACGGATCAATCCTCGCGTAAGTGAGATCTTCTAAAATACTTGATCACCTGGTTGAAACTCCAAATGTCGTCTCTTCACATCCGCTCAATGTTTGTAACGGTCTTGGGCTATACAAAGATTGTCTCTGACAACTCTGACCACATCTACTGTCTCAACAATCATATCTGGTCCCAATAGTTTATGGTCACCAACGAAATCCTCAACATCATCCCAACTAAGAGGAGACCGACACTTCCTTCCGTACAAAGCCGCAAACGATGACTTGCCTATCCTCGCCCGCTAACTATTATTGTATGCAAACTCCACCAACTATAGGTGTTCATCCCATGTACCCTTGAAGTCCAGCATACTCAACATATCCTCCAGAATCTGAATAGTCCTCTCCGACTGACCGTCTGTCTGAGGATGGTATGCAGTGCTGAAACTCGGTTGAGTTCCCAAGCTAGGCTGTAAACTTCTTTAAAAATGGGACGTAAATCTGGTGTCACGATCGGAGACTATACAAACAGGTACTCCGTGGAGTCTTACGATTTCATGTATACATAAATCAAGTAAAAATCCACACTTACAACAACTATCATCAGATTTATGGAAGAAAAAGGGATCTTCCCTCCATATACCTCTTGGTAAGATGGTCGGTCGATTGGCCAATCCTGAAAGGAATGAAATGAGCTGATTTGGTTAACCGATCAACGATCACCCAAATAGCATCATATCCTTGAGGAGTACGAGGTAACCTAGTCACGAAATTCATCGTCACGTGATGTCACTTCCACTCTGGTATAGGAAGAGGTTGTAGTAGTACTGTCGTTCTCTAATCTTCGGTCTATTGAGGGATGTATGCCCTCAGTTCATTTGTATTTAATGCAAATAGATTTTAATAATAAATGGGATTAATTGCATTTGATGTAAAATAATTTACATACGACGTAAATTGTTTGCGAGCCTATTTAAATAATAGATGCATAGAAAAGAAGAGGATTTTTCCACGAAAGTCGGGGAGGAAACCCCGCTCAAATCGGTGTCTAAACGGGTCCAGAAAACCAATTTAAAAGGTGTTTTAAATAGGAAAAGAACAACAAAAGGGGCCCAAGCCCACCCCCCAAAAGGGGTTGGGCGCACCAGCCCATCTGGGCTGGGCGCCCAGGCCCGTCTTGGGTCTGGGCACCCAGCCCATCGGGCGGGGGCCCACCCGCCCGAACTGGGCGGGTCACACCCGCCTGAAAGGTCGGGCTGGGGCCCACCCGCTAATGAGGGCGGGTGCCTAGCCCGCAGGCTGGGGCACCCGCGGGCACCCAGATCTGGGTGGCCAGATGTGGGCGACCAGATCTGAGCGGGTGGGGCCCACTTGTGGGCCCCACCTGCTAAGGTTTGTTCTATTCTTTTTGACGGCTGAGTTTTGTGCGAAAATAAATTTTTTGGGCTAAACTTTAGACACACGTTTGAGGGGTCAAACGACGTTGGATCGGAGCGTCGTTTTTTCGATGCATTCACCATTCAGGGCTCTTCGATTTGATAGGTTGTATCAAATGCGAAGCTCAACGGTGAGGGAGGAAAAAGTCACTAAATATTAGCCTTTGTGAAAGGCAAACTTTAATTAAATTTTTCCTCCAAAATTTTTAGTCCCACATCGGATATGAAGAAAGGGGAGGGGTCAGCCGCCTATATAAATAGGGGCCAACCCCCTCCTTGAAACTCGCTCCAAGTCACCAAATCCGAGAAGCTCCCAAAAGTTTTGAGTATGCTCTGATTAAGATTTAATTTAATTATTCCATCTGTCCCGAAATTCTTCCTTGTTCCTGATCGGGCACTAGCAAAGCTACGAAGAAGTTTAGATCGGATCCGAAGTCTTGACGGAGGATCCACTCAAGGTGAAATCTTCTTCGGTGCATGGTTGGCTCGAGGTGAAATCTTCTTTGGTGCATGGTTGGCTCGGGGACAAGGGTGTTGCTCGCCTCGGGACGCAGTGCGGTTCGGGATGCGGCTCAGGATGAGGTGCGGCTCGGGACGAGGTGTGGCTCGGGACGAGGTGCTGCTCGGGAGAATCGGTGCGGGGCCAAAGAAACGTACGCTTCGTATTCTGCGGAAACAAAGTGAAAGGTATGTAGTTTATTAACATGCGTTTATAATTGCAAATAGGTTGATAGATCTATCCTTATGGGTTGGCCGGACCCAACCCCGGGATAGTAGAGATTCTGGTCGGGGTTAAATATTTAGGGCTTGATTTAAAAATGTTTTAAATCTGTTTTTTCGTTGCTATTTTCTTTTCTTCGTCCGACCGACTTAGGCCGGACGTCGATTTTATGGCCCTAAGGACCCATAAAACCTTACAGTGTACCAGAGCTTGTTGATGCTTGAGTACGGGTTCTCGAGTTATGAGCTGACCCGCAGTAATCGCTCTTACCGTACCAAGTCCCGATAAGATGGGGATCTTATGATGGGTTGGGCGTTGTCGTGAGGTATGCCGTAAAGCAAGTTTGTGATGGGTCTTGTGACGGGTCTAGGTCCCATGGATGATGGGCTTTAATAGCATTTCAATGATATCAGAGCGATACCTTACAGTGGTATCAGAGCTAGGTCTACTTGATCAATAGTTTTTGCAATTATAAAATGTATATGATACATCATGTTTCTCCATCAGATGGAGGTTTTAATTAAACTATTAAATTGTCGTTTTCATGTGCTGAATTTCGAAAAAATTGTTTTTTTGAAAATTAGATCTAATTTTAAAAAAATCATGTGATAATTTTGAAAATTAGATCTTGATAATTATATGATAATTATTGTTGTAACTTTATTATGAAATAATTTTAGTTGCAAGTGTTAATACCAAAATTTTATGTAATAAAATTTTTGTCTCTTTAATGGTTATATAATATTTCTTGTTAATTATGTGATAATACAAGAAGAACTATTAGGTTAGCCATTAAAAGTTTCCTAAAAATTATAAGATAATTTTAATGGACATGCTATGATTTAAACTTGTTTAAATGCCTAATACAGGATTAGGATAGCACCCTAAAATTCATTCCTTATAGTTGATAATGACATTAATAAAAGTTATTAACCAATCCTAATAATTTCGAATTTTAGGATTCAACTAGTTGATATGATTAATTAGTTTTAATGACGCAATATCTAGTCGAGTGCAAACATATGAATAATAAGTTTCTTTCAATGGACCATGATCTGGTCTAGTGTTTTTTGACTAGTGTTGTGGATCACCCTAGCTCGACTGGGGATAGTGATCCTGGCCTAGTCAAATCCCCGGTCGTGTTCCGTTGGACCGCAAGGATGCGAATTATGATTATGTGACACCGTTAGCCATAGCCCTTCTAGCGAATCTAGTCAATTACGTTAAAAATCTTCTTCAAGGTTAGCCATAGCTCTACTTGCTTTTAGATTTTGCAAATCAGGAATTCCTGTTATAGTTGTTAAGTCAACTCAAGCTATAACATATGCCATCTTTTGGGAACCAATTCCATTAAACATGAGATGTAGTTCGACCTAACCCAAACCGTCGCATTGTGAACATAACCGAGTGCCGGTGTAAGTTAGGATTGGACAAGAAAGCAAGGGTCTGACTAGACTAGTCGTTATGATTTGTTGAGCCAACTCAAGGTCATATGTGACTTGGGGTAAAACCCGATAAGGAAATCACATACAATGTGATTGATGAAGAGTCATCTACCGATTGCAGAGTTAAGCAACTTGTTGAGCCAACTCAAGGTTGTGAGACTCAGTGTGGTCAGGTCCTTTTCCCACTAAATATTATTATTCGTTCATCTATATGCCTTAAGATGATCACTAAAATAGTGGGAGGATATAGTTGAATAAAAATCCATTTTAACTATATTTAAACATCATTGAACATATGCTAAATTAGGATAGTTTTATGTTTTACTAGGTGGAATTCAAGACATAATATCCTAAAGGAATAAGTTAATTGGTCAAGGTGATTGTTTAAGGAATATCAACCCAAAATCAAGTTTGATAGTCTAAACCAGGTTCTCACCGACCTTAAAGTGTCCTTCCTAGCACAAGCTTACGGACAATGATTTCCTTGAGCTCTGTGTCCAACAAAATAAAAGCACGCTACATGTCACTCGCCTCTATGAGGGGCAACTTGAACATACTGATGTTCAAAGCAACTTTCTCCATACAATTTGTTGAGTCAACTCAAGGTTGTATGGAAAAATGTTTCGATCCGCAAAGTTCAAAACTTCGATCAAATTGTTTGAATCGAAGATGAGTGCATGAGCGGTACAAGACTATGTATCCAACCGGATCTTGAGACGAGCAATTTGTTGAGCACACTCAAGGTTGCAAAGCTCAAGCGTTTGGATACATGAGATGTTTGCATGGCTATTATTTATGTTTAGACGTGTAATATCTAAATGAGATTTAGAAAAGGAAGAAGGCATTAAGGAGAGTCAATTGAGAAAGAAAGATTTTTCTATCATTAGTAAAGGCAAAAGTTGGAGGAACTTAAAATGTGACAGATTTGATGTCATAGTTTTAGGATAATCGTTATACAAAAGGAATAGATTGGCCGTGTGTTGGAAAAAGGAGCAATTGTTGTTTCTTGGACCATAGAGGACGTCTAATACATTTTGGCGAATGTCGTCACCTTGCTTCTGAAGCAATGTTTTTGTGTGAGTAATTTGTCTAACGATATTGTATTAAGAGGTAATCATGAATGCACAAGTTATAGAAAACTTATCTATGGCAAAATAGACTAGGCCATACCGATGAGAACAGACTTAACAAGTCACATAAAGAGAGTTTTTGATCTCTTGTATTATGAGTCGAAAGACACTTGTAAGTCTTGTCTTAAATGTATGATGGCCAAACTCATTCTGTAAGACAATAGGAGAATAAGTTGGAGATCTCGCAGTCTTAACCCAAGTCTAAATTAGCCTAGAAATGTTACACTTATTTTATTACGACATGTGTTCTTAATGAAACACAAGTCTGATAAAATAGAGTACACAGTAACAAAAGTATTTGAACTGCTTCGATCAGATCGAAGAGTTGAATACTTAGCTATATAATTATTGCGTACTTAAAAGAATATGTGATTTTTCTCTCAGGTCAAGTCTCTTAACACATCGGTGTGTTGGAGAGCATGAATCGTACTTTGTTAGACATCGTGCGATGCATGGCAAGTGACTTTGAGTTACAATCCTCCCTCTGGGTTAAGTCTCAGATAATAATGCCTAGGTGTTTGATAAGGTTCTGTAAGGACCTTATCAATATGATATTCCTCAAATTAATCGACAGGAAGTCACAAGTTACTCGAGTCTCATGCGACGAAAAGTCGAGTAAGACATCATAGTTGATGATGGCCTAGACAACTTCCAAGATGCCATTCGAAGTAGTGACTCTAAGAAATGGCTTGATGCAATCTGAAAAAGGTCCTTGCACGTAAACAAGATATAGACCTTGGTTGACGTGCCCGTGGAAGTGTTTCCTTTGGCTGAAAGTGAATCTTCGAGACAGAAAATTAGTGCATATGGAAAAGAGTGAAGTACAAGTTATGCTGGTTGAGAATACCTATCATCAGAGCTACTATAAACGGATTGTGAGGGAATTTTCATGCCAACAACTTTGTGTACAGATCTATTCGGATTAGACTCAATTTAAATACTTATGATGACCATGAAAACTGGAGCATTCATGTAAAGTTTGTTTTCTAAATATGATTTAGAAGAACAAACTTATATGAATCATCCAGAGAGTTTTCAAGGTCAGTGGGAGCAAATTCAAAGCATGTGAGGCATCAAGGAGCCGGAACATATGTTTTGACAAAGTGGTCAAATAGTTTGACACTTCATCAGAAATGATTATGAACAGTACAGTTGACTAATAGCTATTTTTGGATTATTCTCGTAAGGTACGATGAGCTGGATGAAATCCAGGCAAATTAAATATTATGGATTCCAAGAGACCAAGTAAATTATTTGAATGAGATTCAAATGTGTGATCTAACATGAACATAGAAACTCCTTAAGTCTATAACTAAAGACGGTTTAGCAGATTCACTCACGACAGCTCTGCCACATGAAGTCTAGAGAGACTTATGTGTAAATGATGTATGAGATACCTGGATAAATGGGCCTGAGTGCAAGTGAAAGATGTTGGGAGATAGGTATCCCCTCGAACTCAAGGCAATTTATCTCTATGTAAGTGTACAAACATCTTGTTCAAAATTACAGTAAGCTACATGGTAAGAATTTATCTAAGTTAATAAAAATGTAGTCGACATAAGAACTTATGTAAATTCCTAAGACTTAATGCGAGGTTAAACAAGTATCGAAGTAAGGATCTCGATCATGGAGAATTGTTTGACAGTTAGTAGCATAAGTTTGAAATCGTTCGTGGTCATATATATTTCGAGAAAAGGATATCGAAACATCGGATAGACCATTGGGTCTTTGTCTTCACCATAGAGTGGTGACGATGATCTCATGGTCATTCGACTTGGCGAAGTCGGAGACGAGACACATGTGCTCATTGAGAATGAGTTCACTAAACGACCCAACAAGAGTTATCACATAGTCAACATAACAAATTTGTCAGTGATAACTCTTTGTGATGATATGCAAGTTAGTCCTTAGACTTGAGGTCATTGTACGAACCTGTATGTGAACGGTGTCACTTAGATTTCTGATCTAGCTTCGAGGCAAGGCCTGTCGAAAGGTCATTAGTTGGGTGACACTTGAAGCATGCGATGAGAGTAATGACCAAGAGAGAATTCGTTTCTCCCGTTATGGGGAGTTAGTATCGCATGTGTTTGTTCGGTCTTTAGTGAAAAACTTTGGCCAAAGTATGTTGGAAGAAGTCCAACATTATTTGACTAAGGACTGATGAAAACTAACCTAGTTCAAGCTATTGGGGTTGACAGTTTGACCGTACCCTAGGCTTGACTAGGGGACATAGTTTCGACGATGAGACTAAAACTGTGGTATTCATCACGGACACAGTCAAGGTGGTCTCGACAATACTCATGTCAATGAGTTAACCACATAATTATGATACCGAAACAGGGATGACACCTGCTGCTCGTGGTCACTGCCGTCTGGGGTTTCGAGCCCCACCTGTAGCAGGGTCAGGCTGTAGGGTCTCACATAGAGTGATACCTTCGTCAAGTAATAGGTAGAATTAAGGGAGATAATACATATGATGTATGTGAATTAATTAAGTCGCAAAGAGTTTGCGATATAAATCTAAAACATTAAAGATGTGGGTTTAATGCATTTGATGCAAGAGACATAAAACTGCAAAGAGGTTGCAAATAGCATCTGTATGCGGGATAATTGATCTTGAGTGCAAGTGGGAGATGTTAAGGGATGATGCCCTCAGTTCATTTGTATTTGATGCAAATGGAGTTTCATAATAAATGGGATTAATTGCATTTGATGCAAAAGAATTTAAATACGTCGCAAATTTTTGGCGAGCCTATTTAAATAATAGATGCATAGAAAAGAAGAGGATTTTTTCCGCGCTCAAATCGGAGTCCAAACGGGTCCAGAAAACCTATTTAAAAGGTGTTTTAAATATGAAAAGAACAAAAAGCGGGCATTTTTTGGCCTAAGCCGAACCCCCCAAAAGGGGCTGGGCGCACCAGCCAATCTAAGCTGGGCGCCCAGGCCCGTTTTGGGCCTGGGCGCCCAGCCTAGTGGACAGGGCCCCGCCCGCCCGAATGGTCGGGCGCTGACCCGCCCAAGCGGGCCGGGGCGCTCGCTGGTGCCCAGATGTGGGTGCCTAGATCTGAGTGGGTGGGGCCCACTTGTGGGCCCCACCTGATAGGGTTTGTTCTGTTCTTTTTAACGGCTGAGTTTTGTGCGAAAATACATTTTGGGCTGAGCTTTAAACACACGTTTGTGGGGTGCAACGACGTCGAATCGAAGCGTCGTTTGTTTCTATGCATTCACCGTTCAGTGCTCTTCGATTTGATAGGTTGTATCAAATGCGTAGCTCAACGGTGAGGGAGGAAAAATTCTCTAAAGATTGGCCTTTATGAAAGGCAAACTTTAATTAAATTTTTCCTCCAAAATTTTTAGTCCCACATCGGATATGAAGAAAGGGGAGGGGCCAGCCGCCTATATAAATAGGGGGCCAACCTCCCTCCTTGAAACTCGCACCAAGTCTCCAAATCCGAGAAGCTCCCAAAAGTTTTGAGAACGCTCGGATTAAGACTTAATTTAATTATTCCATCTCTCCCAAAATTCTTTCTTGCTCCTGATCGGGCTCTAGCAAAGCTACGAAGGAGTTCAGATCAGATCCGAAGTCTTGACAGAGGATCCACTCAAGGTGAAATCTGCTTCGGCGCGTGGTTGTCTCGGCAACAAGGGTGTTGCTCGCCTCGGGATGCAGTGCAGTTCAGGAAGCGGTTCGGCTTGGGACAAGGTGCGGCTCGAGACGCGGTTCGGCTTGAAAGAAGAGGTGCGGGGCTAAAGAAACGTTGCTGAAAACGACGCTTCATATTCTGTAGAAACGAAGTGAAAGGTATGTAGTTTATTAACATGTGTTTATAATTGCAAATAGGTTGATAAATCTATCCTTATGGGTTGGTCGGACCCAACCCCGGGATAGTAGAGATTCTTGCTAGGGTTAAATATTTAGTGCTTGATTTAAAAATGTTTTAAATCTGTTTTTTCGCTGCTATTTTCTTTTCGTTGTCCGACCAACTTAGGCTGGACGTCGATTTTATGGCCCTAAGGACCCAAAACCCTACACAGCCTTCACTTGCTGACAGGTTAAGCACGAAGCTACACTCCTGGCTATGCTACGCTTCATCCCATGCCACCAAAAATGGTGTCGCAAATCACAATACATCTTCGTGCCTCCGGGATGAATAGAATAAGGTGAGCTATAAGCTTCTCGCAATAATTCATCTCGTATATCACCGGATGGCACATAAATTCTGCTCCCAAAATGCAGAGATCCATCTTCATCAATACTGAAATCCGTGCAAAGTCCAGCCTCTGTCTGTTCCCGAATCTTCTTCAACTTCTCATCTCCAGACTAAGCCACCTTAATTCTCTCAGTTAAATCGGATTGGACTTGCAGATTCTTCATCATCACCGATGCGCCAGGTAAGACAACTTTAATCTCCACCTGTCGAATGTCACCATGAAGTTATCTCTGTGATGTCATCATCATCACCACTGGCTTACGACTAAGGGCATCAGGTACGACATTAACCTTTCCAGGGTGATACTGAAGATCAATGTCGTAGACTGCCATTAATTCAAGCCATCTGTGTTGCCTCATATTGAGTTCTTTATGAGGAATACATACTTCAAACTCTTGTGATCAGTGTATGTATCCACAACTTCAATGCAAATATCACTGCAGCTAACTCCAAATCATGTGTAGGATAGTTCCGCTCATGCGTCTTCAACAATCTGGAGGCATAGGCTACTATCCTGCTATGCTGATGGAGAACATATCCCAATCCTCTGCCAGACACATTGCAAATTCACCTGAGCGATCTGGAATCGTCAAAAACAGGTGCAGTGGTCAATTTTTGCTTCAGCCCATCGAATGCTCGTTGCCATTCCTTTAACCAATTGTAATCAACATTCTTCTTGGTGAGATGAGTCAACAGAGCAGCGATCTTTGAGAAGTCCTTGATAAACTTTCTATAATACCCAGCCAATCCCAATAAACTTCTGATCTCAATGACTGATCGAGGAACTGGCCACTTCTCTATTGCGATAACCTTCTCGAGATCTACGGCTATTCCATCTACTGATACGATATGCCCAAGGAAAGCAACCTTAGATAACCAGAACTAGCATTTGTTATACTTAGCATATAACTAATGTCGTCTCAAAGTCTCCAAAACTGTCTTCAAATGTTCTGCATGATCCTCATCAGTTTTCGAATACACGAAAATATCATCAATAAACACTATCATAAACTTGTTCAAGTATTCATAGAAGACTTGGTTCATCAGCCTCATAAAAGTAGATGGTACATTAGTAATGCCAAAAGGCATCACTAAGAACTCGTAATGACCATAACGAGTTCAGAATGCAGTCTTTGGAACATCAGACCCTCTAACCTTCCCTTGGTGATACCCACTTGTCAAATCCAGCTTTGAATACACTCGCGATCCACCAAGCTGATCGAAGATGTCATCAATACAAGGAAGATGATACTTGTTCTTTACTGTAACCTTATTCAATTTCCGGTAATCGATGCACATCCTTCGAGATCCATCCTTCTTATTCACTAACAGCACTATGGCTCCCCACGAAGACACACTGGGTTGAATCAGCCCACTCTCCGACAAATCCTTCAGCTGACTACGAAGCTCAACAAGTTCTGGAGGAGCCATTCGATATGGAGCCTTCGCAATCGATTGAGTGCCTGGAACAAGATCAATGGTGAACTCCAAATATCTATCTAGAGGAAGTCCATAGATGTCGTCTAGAAAGACATCAGGAAAATCTCGGACAACCCTCGGTAAAATAGGTTCAGTTTCCATCGCCATCACCACCACTTCAATTGGAATGGCCTTGAACTTCAACGGTCATAGTGAACTACTACCACTGATGAACTCAAACTCTGGATGATCAGGAAAATGTAATATTATCCTCCTGAGTCTACAATCTATAGTGGCATAGAACATCCCTAACCAATCCATTCCAAATACAGCTTCAAAATAAGGCATCTCAATTACTAAGAAATCAACATACAACCTTCGTCCACAGATCTCTACAGGACACTGACGGCATCCCGAAGAACTACGGAGTACTCCACTTCTTGTATGGATGTTCCAACTAGAGGCAAAAGAAACTATCATAGAATGTCTAGTCACAACTGTTGGGACAAGAAGCAATGTGATGCTCCTAAATCAAATAATGATACGGCAAGGAAGGAAGTCACCCTTATAATGTCTAAAGATAATAACACAAAACTAATATGAGAGCCTAATATCCAAATCATATCAATATCATATTATAACTAAAATGAAAGGACAATCATCATTTAAGGAAAGAGCAAAGAAATACCAGTGATGACTCATCTGGTATTCTCTGCCTCCACAGTCGTCATAACAAAGGCCCGATGCCTCGGCGTCGCCTTCCTGCTTGGCAGGTCTAGGTGTGGTACTAGGAGCTGGGGGTGCTGGTAGTGGTAGCCTCTGTAGTGCAGGCGGAAGGGTCCTCTACTGCATCGATCTGGCTGCCCCAGGTGCCACTGGTCCTGAGGTCTGTCCCTGCTGAGGACAAGATCTGCTAATATGTCCAGACTGACCACACGTGAAACACCACTCGGCACGGAATCTACAATCCTTCTGATCATGTCCCGGCTTGCCACAAAACTGGCAAGATACTTGCCTATGAGGTACTGGTGGACCTTTATGCCTCCTGAACTGAGTGGTCCGAACCGGCCTCGTAAAGCTCCTCTGTTGTCCAGTAGGACACCTCTCTGCTGCTACTGGCACCCTTCCTACACTCCTTAGGTGGGTCTCATGCATCCTGGCCGCCTTCATTACGGCCTCATGTGTAAGCAGATCCAGGGTGGACATGACTGCTCTGAACTCTAGGTCCAGTCCCATCCTGAAACGTCTGGCTCTGGTAGTCTCTGACTTCACCAACTCTGAAGCAAACTTACACGACAATGAGAACTCTACATTATAAGCGTCTTCACTCTGTCGTCCCTGTGTCAGGTGCTCAAATCGCATGTGAAACTCATCCTTCTTCGTCTCAGGAAGAAACCGAGCCTCAAATAACTCCCTGAACTTCTCCCATGAAACTGGTCTAGTGTAACTCCTACGCATCCCACCAGTCTCGGGCCTGATTTATCAACTGTCTCTTTACTGCATCCACCCATCCATCCCGTAGATATCCAACTGCTGTCAGGTCATCCTCAGTGTGTCTGATCCACTCATCTACCTCCAGAGGACTCTCCTTGCCTGAAAAGGACTTCGGGTGTAAGACCCTGAACTGTCTGATACCTCCCGTCTTCTGTGCCGACGTACCAGCCATCCTCTCATCTAGCTGGCTCAGATGCTCCAGAATGCCTATCGGGATCTTTCCCATCAAGGTCGACTCAGATGAGGCTGCATCTGAAGCAGGAGTCATGTTCTCAGACGATCCATTCCCGTTATCCATATTCTGGAAGAATAGATGAAAGAGAAGTCAGTACAAGATTACGGGTTTTAATGTTGGAGCTTTACTCGTACTATCCTTACTTATATCGTAGTGTGAGACGATCTGCATGGGCCACCACAAAAGCCTGTCACACCCCGCTCTTCCAAATACGGAAGACGCGTAGCTGACTAGGCCGCCATAGTATTCAGACACCGGGCTTCGAGCCCCTAAATATCTAAATACTACTAGGCATTGATTGTGAATAAAGTTAACCGTGTAGCAGGTAACTACGACAATACTGGAATAGTATAGAAAATGAAAGTACAGAGCTCCAATAGAATTTATAAATCCACAATAACTGAAAAGAAATACTGAACTGAACAATACATTATACATGATACTTTTCATTTGGCGGTCTCATTACTGCTTGTCACATTCCATATTTCATTTCCATCATTGTCACATGGATATGTCAATATATCCATTCATTGCCATTCACTTTTTCATTTTCAACTCCATATGAAAATTAACATAGAAAACAACATGCTTTTCTTTCATGCTCAATTTACACATATACACACCATCTTTCTTCATATGGAACACATCACGGTATGGAAGCAACTTGTCATGAAGCATGCTAATATAAGAATAAGGAGCATACATAGCATTTGTGTGACATAATTCTATCATAACATTACAACCATAAGCAAGAATATCACCATTTTAGCATCATAAGTTTCACAACTTTAGCATGAAAATTGTAAGAAAAAAACAGAATCTGTTTGGAATCTGGACTCTAATATATCAGTCTAAAACAGCTATCTAGGGCCATAGTTTAAATTAGTGCTGAACTTGAAAGTTGTAGATGCTTAAGTGCTATTGCTGAATTGTCTAAGATTGTGTCATTTGATGGTCTGTAGAGAGAGATATGACATTTCCCGCCATGATGTAGCAGAACCTATCTAAAACTAACACTATGATAAAGCCGTCTGTTTACACCTTCCTACAGTCCAAATTAGGCTCTTCTTAGTCTATAAAATTGTAGTTAACTACGTGGCCTTTCCAAAACATCTTGAATCATCCCATTTGGAGGTCTACACTAGAAGATATGAATTTTTCAATCTACATGACAGAACTGAAAATTTACATCACATCGTTTTCTTTGGACTACATTCATGCTCCAACCAATTAACATGCATGACCTTAGCTTAGTGTTACTAGAGCCTAACATATACTTGTTAACAAAACAATAGCATAGTCTGTGTCAAAGCTAGACGATGGAACTCTACAACCACAATCCTAAAACTACATCCTAACTAGGATGTTAGAAATCCTCCTTCAAGGGTCCTTCTTAATGTCTTTGGCCCTTCTTATTTCCTTGATGACCCCAAGCTTCTTCTTCTTCAAACTTCTCCTTCAATATGATTAGGATTGTTATTTGGCCTTAGTGAAATGAGAAAATTTGTAGTATGTTTGGAGTTGGAAGGAGGAGTTTTAAATAGAGATTGTTTTAGCGGTGGAAGGGGAGGATCATGTGGTGGTGGGAATGGAGGAGATGGTGGTGGAGTGGTGGTGCAATGTGAGGAGCAAGGGGATAATGGTGGCTTGCCAAAGAGGGTGGGAGAGAGCAAGAGAAATTCTTTTTCTTTTTCTTTCCCATTTTCCTCTTCTCCGTTTTGTATTTTCTACCAAATTAATCTCCTCCACACACTTGGTCAAGGCTAATGACACTTGTTTTCTTCATTAACATGTAAGAGGACATCAAGGCTTGCTATGTGTCATTGTTAGGGATTTTTGGGTTTAAATTTTTTGGAAAATGAAAATACCTAATGAATATACTATACCACTTAAATACAATGTATTTCCTCCAAATACTTATCCTTTCAAAATTCAAATGATGCTTAAACTTGTTTAAAAATAATGTTAACATTACCAAAATTATGGAAAAATTTGTAAACATACTCAAAAAAATTGTATGTATTTATACGACCCATAATACGTACATCGTATTCGTATAATAACATCAAGGTCCTTACAGGTCTTACTCCTTTGAGGGTATTTTAAAAACTAAAAATGCACGTGCTCAAATTTACAATGTAATGAATAAGGGTCAAAACTCATAAAGGCTGCAACTGTTCATGGACACAACACACGAAGGCTTGTAACAATGTGCAGAGCTTCGTTGTGATTCAGGCGCTTCAAGAGTCCATTCTCCCGTTACATGGAACTTCTTATCCCACTTTGGAGAGAGTTTCTTCCTCGTTGTGGCATGTCATGTAAGTGTAAATACCATTGTTTAAAAAATAAAAATAAAGATCCTTTTTAAGTTAAAGTGGATAATGTGATATGTTCGAAATATTATTCTTTTCAAACCGTATGGTTCAACACACATTTTGTTTAACCTTTTATATTTACAATATTGTGAGAATGTGCATTGGGGGTTGTTTAGTTAGAAGAAATTTGGTTGGAAATAAATGGTAGACATATGATTTTTCTATTGCACGGGTACCATAACACTTGTTTTTTTGCTTATTTCCAACCAAATTAGGGGGGTAAGATGTGTTTTATTGGGTAGAAAAAATGGAAAGGAAGTTGCTAATGTGGCATTGATATGGCGAGTGCTGATCACTCCATATTTTACACCTTTTTTCTGCATGTTTGCATGCCATTTTGATCGCTCGTATCGCGTTTTTCACGATTATTCAACAATATTGCAATGCTTTTCACGTTTCTTGTTTTTGTCGTATTCCAGGAGATTTGGAGCGATTTGGAGTGATTCTGAGATGCACCCACTCTGGAGTGTCACCCGTGACTCTTTTGAGGGGAATTCTGCGATTGGAGAGGAGTGGAAGAAGAAAGAACGTCGTAGGAGCGACGAGGAAGCAAAAATGCGAAGATTGGGCATTTTTAGCATGTCACTCGGTCGAGTGAAGGAGTCACTCGGCCGACCATCGACAGCCCACTCGGCCGGCCAGATCGGACATGCAACAGATTGAGTATCAGTGTGTACTCGGCCGACCATCGCCAGCCCACTCGGCTGAACCACGGAGACACCACTCGCCCGAGTGGCATCAAGACGACGGCAACCAAAAATTCCCAACTTACTGTAATCCGTCAGTGCAGTCCCGAGTTCCGACTCGACCGAGTGAAGAAGTCCCTTCGGCTGAAGCAAAGAAAGTCACTCGACCGAGTGACTCCCGAGGAGCCGACCCCCAAAAGTCCAGACTTACTGGAATCCGTCAGGGTTTGTCACTCGGCCGAATGACATTTGTCACTCGGTCGAGTGAGCCGCGCTGCCTGTAGCGTAAAGTGCGATTTTCAAGCTGCGTATGGGCAGTTTTGTCACAGTTTTTTGGGCGATTTTGGGGGGTATTTAACCCCAGTTTTTAACCTAGTTTAGGGAGCTTTTTCTCAGACTTTTTGCAGCCTTTTAGATTACTTTTTAGGAGATTAGATTGAGTTCTTGGGAGAGAGAAAAAAGTTCTATTTTGTTGGATGCTATTGAAACTTCATTGGTTTGTCTCTCTCTATCAAAAACCTCTTTTTTATTGATATATTGTATATTGCAATGAATTCTATTGTTTTCATTATTGAATTTCTAATGATTTGCATTATGAATTGTGAGTTGTTTTATCGTCTTAGGGCGTAGGGATGAACCCTACGAACCCTATTTCTAATTTGTGATGAATTGGTGAAATACTTATTAGAATTGATTAGGGTTAGTTTGGGATCGATTTAATACGAATAGCTAGGGATTCATACCGATTGGGATTTGCAAGAGATTGGATCCCAACTCGATAGGAAGCCCTAGAAATTCGAATTGGGTTACAATTGGATTTCTCTGGAATCGGTTTGCAAGAGATTGGACCGAAACTAGGGTTTTCGATTGCAATTCTATACCAATACCCATTTGCAAGAGATTGGATGGGTAGGAACTATCCCAACCTAGGTCGTGGCCGAGTTTGCACGAGAGTGGGCTCGAGATATGATTGAACGATGATGTTGTTCTTCACGTTAGCTTGCCTAGGTTAGGGTTTGCAAGAGTTTGGACCCTACCCTAGGTTTGCTATAGACCGGCAATAGCGCGAGAGCATGAGCTTGGTTCTACATTTAGTTGCAACTAGTTCACCTGAATTTCAAGTCTAGCAATTGTGAAACCTACGAATCACAATGACGAGATACGGTTTGTAGCGGGGATTTCCTACCCCTAGGCGTCTTTATTAATTTGATATTTCCTTTATACAATTGAACGACTGTGACCGCTTTATTGCGAATATTTCTCGACTGTTCTTATAGCCAGGTGAATTGAAGAAGACACTGTCATTTGTCCTCCTCGTGTTCGATACCCGCTCGCCGTTACACTGTGCGCTTGCGGTAAGACTAGCGAGTCTCCCGTCCCGGGTGTGTGTTCGGGGCGGGCGATCAAGTTTTTGGCGTCGTTGCCGGGGAGGCAATAGTGTTTGATTCTACCTACCTAGCTATTTTTCTTTTTGTTTTATTATTTCTATTTTTATTTTACCCTTCCTTTGTGCTAACTATTTCTTTGAAACTCTGTTTTTCCTTGCATGTACACGAGATCCATAGCGGACCCCGAAGAAATACTATACGATCCGGAGATCGAACGTACATTGAGGAGGATCAGAGCGGAGAGGAGACTCGATACGGAAGGGAATTTTATGACACATCCTGAGACACCCGAAGAATTGGCAGCGCGAATGGCGAGGATCATCTCCATTAGAGATAGGCTTCGGCCTAAGACTTCCTCCACGACCACGTCCATAGCTATGCCGGAGTTGGCGGCCGACAAAAATTTCGAATTGAAGACCGGATTGGTAGTTCTGATTCAGCAAGACCCTTTTCATGGGAATTCCCATGAAAACCCTCATTACCACATCCAGCTCTTCTTATCAAAATGTGCCACCTTCCAAATGCCGGGCGTCTCCATAGATGCTATTAGACTGCGCCTCTTCCCCTTCACACTCAAGGACAAGGCCTTATATTGGTTGAGGATGCAAGCTGAAGGAATCTTCACCACTTGGAATGAATTGGCGAGTGCCTTCGCCGACAAATTTTACCCGCCCTCCAAGATGGTGAAGATAAGAAGTGCTCTCATGTCCTTCAAGCAAGGACCGCCGGAGACTCTCTATAAGGTGTGGGAGCGCTTCAAGGACTTGCAACATCAATGCCACCATCACAGCATAGAGGATTGGGAGCTTGTCCACAGTTTCTACAATGGACTCCAACCGGGCACAAAACAGATTATTGATGCTACCGCCAACGGAGCCATTTTGTCAAAGACCCCCGATGAAGCCACGGCCTTGCTAGAGGAGATGGCATCCAACAACCAACAGTGGGGGGACGAGCGAGGACATTCTTCATCCTCCTTGAAGCCCACGAGTATTTATGAGGCCAAGGCCGTGGCGGAGCTTGCTAGCAAATTTGACTCTCTCCACAAGGTGGTGGAGAGATTGGAGAAATATATTACCGAGCTGCATGGAGCTCCTTCTACATCCGCACCGACAAACCATATGAGTGATTGGCAAGACCAATCCCAAGCCATCTATGTAGGAGGAGAGCAAGAAGGAGGAGCCTTGAAGAAAATTCAATATGTTGTGGGGAATTCCGGATATTGGGCCAACCCGGCCGCTAGAAACCATCCTGGTTTTTCCTATGCTAATAATGATGGTGCCTTGAACCCCCCGCCTCAACAACCTCCTCAAGCTCGGGCTCCACCACCACAACCGAATTATCAACCAAGGGGGCCACCGCAACAAAACTTCCCACCTAGGCAACAAGTGGGACCTTATAGGCCACCCGAGTATAATCAAGGTTGGAGAAATCCCAACCCTCCGCAAGCTCAACCACGTTCGGATTTTGAAGCTAAGGTGGAGGAGTTATGGTGGAGCAGAGAAAGATTAACGCTACGTTGAAGGCGGGACAAGATTCTCTCACCACCGTCGTCGCTCAAATTGGGGAGCAACTTGCGTTGCTCAATAGAAACAACCAACAATTTTCGGCTCAACCCGAGCCAAATCCACGGGGCAACACCGGCCATATCAATGCGGTTGTTGCGGTTACGACAAGGGGTGGGAAGGATACCACTCCCCCCATGACTCAAGTCAAGGAACCCGTGGTGGAGATTCTAAAAGAGAGCGAGCCGGTAATTGAGGTGGAAAAAGAGAAGGAGCCGCAAGAAGGAGCAAAATCTAGAGTGGAGGAACCTATTGATGAGCGCCGATTCATGCCACCGGTGCCTTTCCCTCAACGGCTAGCTAGAGCCAAGATCGAGAAGAGGCTAGCCAAGTTCCTCGAATACTTGAGAGGGGTGAGCCTCAATATCCCTTTCCTTGATGCCATAGTGGAAATCCCATCCTACGCGAAGTTCTTAAAGGACTTGATTACGGGAAGAAAAAGAAAAGAGAAGATCATGCTCGTGGAACAAGGAACTTGGATCACTAGGAAGGAAAAGGAGCCCACCAAATTTAAAGATCCCGGGAGTTTCCGGATTCCTTGCACACTAGGAGGCGTCCCCTTACAAAAAGCATTGGTTGATTTGGGCGCTAGTGTGAGCCTCATGCCTCTCACCATGTTCCGGAAGTTGAACACCGGCACCGATTTAAAACCGACCGACATGAGGATTCAACTCGCAGACGGTCGAATCACTAGGCCAGTTGGGATCGCGGAGAACATCCCACTCCATGTTCCGGGAGGCATATGCTTGCATTGTGATTTTGTGATCATGGATATCAAGGAGGAGGGTGACACATCGCTCATACTTGGATGCCCATTCCTCGCCACCGCCTGTGTAATCGTCGATGTGCGGGAAGGGACTCTTACCTTGAATGTCGGCAACATTGAAGTCGAGCTCCATATACCAAAGGCTATGAAGCACATGCCATATCATGAGGAGCTAGATTATGTGGACCTCCTCGACGAGGTTATAGAAGAGGCTATCCCCTACTCCATTGGTGCACTCCATGATGACGGCTTTGAAGAAGGCCAAGATTTGAGAAAAGAAGAGAAGATGGAGGACTCTCCCAATAGCTCCATGGCGAATGATGATGGCGACGCTGATGTCACAAGAATACGGGAGCTTTGCAAGCTCTCGACATTGAAGAGCCCAAAGAAAGCTCCACCGATTCGAAGATCGGTGTCACCGACGAAGCCAAGGACCGGAACAAGCTCAAGCTTGGGGGAGCCATCCCCTAACATTGCTCATGATGAAGGGGCGCTGAGGAAGGCCACACACCACCACGATCCGAATTCGAGCGGTCTTCCCGGTAAGTTCGACGGGTGCATCTCATATGCACCCAACATCCTGCGCTAGATTGAAAATCCAGAGGGGTCGAGCTCAAGACCTTAAACGAGCGCTTGTCTGGAGGCAACCCGATGGTTTTTGCATTATTTTTATTTTGGTTTTTATTTTTGTTTTAGACTTTTATTAGTGTTTTGAGTCAATTGCCCATAAAAATCGTGACAACGGGTCTTAATTCTTATGACAGGAGAGGAGAAAAGGAGATCTCTCATATGGAGGATGATCGAGGCAAAGAAGAGCGCTCCAGGAGTGCGCTCGAGGCTTAGGAGGAGGAAGAAACCAACTGGAGGAAGAGAAATGGAGAGTAGAGCGAAAACGGAGCCCCGAAGCAGAAAACAGCACGTCACTCGGCCGAGTATCATATGCGACTCGGCCGAGCAAAGGACCCCATTCGACCGAGTGGGGCACCAACCAGGGAAGTCTTCGGAACCAACTCTCTGTCTTTTTTGTGCATTTCAGTATTAACTGCCACTCGGCCGAGTACGTTTAGTCACTCGGCCGAGGGAAACGGATACCCTCCTAGGGCGAGAATTGCCGAGTAGCTTGTGCCACTCGGCCGAAGGAGTTTTCTCCCTTCGACCGAGTGAACAAAAACCACTCGGCCGAGTCGTAAGTGGGAACGAGATTTTCAAAAAAAATTCGTTTACACACTCGGCTGAGTGACATTTCCACTCGGCCGAGTCGTAACAATTTATATATATACTGCAGGGCGGGCGCGATTTTCTAAACCCCCAATTTTCCCCGATTTCGCATGAGTGTTCACGCTGCTTCGTCTCCCTTGCCTGCTGCAAGAGCTCCCGCGACCGAATCAATCCCCTCCGACCGACGACCGACCACCCCTCCCCACTCCGACCGCCGGCCACCTTCCACCTCGCCGCGCCGCCTCGGTTTTCCCCCTATCGCCTCGGTTTGCCCCGATATCCTATTTTCTCCTTGTTTCTCTCGATCCGTAGACCCGTTGAGCCCAAAAATCAAATTAATTCTTCTATCTATCTATTATAACACATCTCCCCCATGTATTTCGAATATTATCCGCTGATATCATTATTTGATTTGCAGGCTATCTTGGGGGAGCTTTGGGGAGCTTCTGGACGCGCTTTTGGCTTCGCGAAGGCGGCGTTCTTCGCATGCACTTGCTGATTTGCTCTCGCGACATGTTCAGGTACATTCGTTCCATTCTTTCTAGCACGCCACATATTATTTTTGTTGGGTGAGCACTCGCGGCACACATGCCGACCCGCACTAGGCCACACACGCTGGGAGCCTCTTCCAAGCGGAAGAGGACCGATGATGCCTGTCCCTCTCACGCTAGGGAGGACTCCCCTCCACCCAGTCCACCTCCACCCACACAGCCGCTTCCCGCCGATCCCATCCACGCACAGCCTATCCTAACCGATCATGTCCCTCCACCCGCTCCCGCCGTCGGGCCGCTAGGGATCACGTTCAGAAACGATGCACAGCGCGTCCGATTTGAGCGTATAGCCCAGCGCTCGATAGTGCCCTCTAGGTTCACACATTTAGCAGACCTTGATCGCCTAGGGGTACTAGAGGGGCTACTCACGTTGTACGACAACGTGGGAAGGCGTGATTTTCTTGCTGTGTCGGTGGATACCTATATCCGTCCGACACTAGAGGTCCTGAGCCCGATTGACCGGACCACTGGGGGATGCACATTCCGACTGATGGATCGAGAGTGCGAGGTCACTCTCAACATGCTTCGTGCGTTCTTCCAGTGGCCCGATGTCCCTGTCCCCGACCGTGCCTACGCGCCCACGCACATCCCACCACCGTCGTTTGACACTTACACCTTCTGGAGACGGATCACGAGTTCACCACTTGGCTTTGACCCTAGTAGGGCCAAGGCCTCAGCCATCATGCACCCCTGCCTCCGCATTGCCCAGCACCTCATGGCGACCACCTTCCTAGAGAGGTACGAGCCTGGGACGATGTCTACGCCTGAGCTCTACATGCTCTACGCGATGACTCGCCCTAGAGCTCTGGATAGGGCTAGCGACGACCTGGTCCCCGCCGTTGAGATTGATATTGCTAGCTGGTTTTTAGACCGCATCATCATTTCGGTAGGCGCTCGCTCACCTATTTGATGCGGTGGTCTGATTACTCTGCTAGCCCTGATAACCGACGTGGACCTACCTGCCGATCTTCGACGAGCCCCGGGCCCCACTTCACTGTCGATAGACGTTATGGCCCGGATGAAGATGCTTCGTCCCCACGGCCAGCGGTGTTGGATATTGGACTCCCCTGAATTGGTTTTGGATGATGAACAAACATAAATATATCGTGAACTAATAATTTGTGAGCGCAGTTATGGAGATCGTCGCCAAATTCATATGAACATACAAAGCGACGTCTCAAGACTTCTCAAAGCACGTGATCGTATGCCTAAAGCTTCGTTGAAGCTTTTGGACCATTTTAGAAGTCATGAAGATTCAGATCGAAGCTTTCGAAGACGGTTCGTCAAGTTTTATTTATAGTCTTTTAGCTTCGTTCCGTAGAATGTTAAGCCTTGAGTAGGTCTTACGTTTTAATCTTCATAACGCTCCTATCTTAGAGCTAGGAACTAGTAAGAAGTCCATACGAACTTTTCCGAAGAATCGCGCTTCGTTTCACGACTTCTTGTACATGTTAGTTGGTTCAAGAAGAAGAACCAACCGACTAGATGGTGATCTAGTCGGTCGGCAAAGCTTCTTAGACCGACTAGTTTGCCTTCTCAATTCTAAGCTCTTTACTGTTTACAGTTAGTCGGTCTACATTGACTCACCGACCGACTAGTTTGTGAACTAGTCGGTCAGTGATGCTTCTTAGACCGACTAGTTGAGCTTTCCCTGTACATGCCTAGTTACTGTTTATCGTTAGTCGGTCTATGTTCATTTGGCGACCGACTAGTTGATGAACTAGTCGGTCAACTTTTGTTCTTGGACCGACTAAATCAATTTGTACTCAGACTATTTGTTTTATCTCTTAGTCGGTCTAAGTTGACTCACCGACTGACTAGTTGTGAAACTAGTCGGTTGGCAAGTGTTCTTTGACCGACTAGTTCTGTTAGTCTGAACTTCGACCTATTCCATGTTCACCACTTAGTCGGTTCATGTTGATTGACCGACCGACTAGTTGATGAACTAGTCAGTCAGTGGCTGTTCTTTGATTGACTAGTTTGGTTCAGAATAGAGCCGTTGGAGCTTTAATTGAAACATTTTTCTCTCTCTCTTTCCTCTAACCTATATATACTTGATGAGCTGCATTCATTGCACTCAAGGCTGATATTAAGAGAACTTTAGAGATCAAAGAGAAAGCATTCATTCCTCATTCAAAGCTCTTTCATTCCAATCTTGAATCTCTTCTCACTCTTATTTTAAAAGAGAGATTCATTGATTGTGAGCCTTCCAAGCCAAGTGTTTGATCCTAGGTCACCATCAACCTCATAGCTCTCCATTGCTGGTCTACATCTTGGAGCTAGGGTTTGGTGCCTCTTCATCTTCCCCAAAATCCTTTTTGCCCTAAATCGTAAGTTTACTCAAGGCATAGGTATTTTGTGGTAAGAACTTTCATTTCAATTTACTTTGTTATTGTCAGTGATTAACTCTCGGTTGTGAGAGTGTGTTTGTGATCCTGGGTTGTGGGAGTCACAATTTTCATTTGTGTATGATTTGACTTGTGAAGGTTTTTCACAAGTATTTCATAGTGGAAATCTTGAGTTAGGGTTTCTAACTCAAGTATCCGGAAGTAATCCGGGTGGTTGGGACGTAGGATCACCGGGAACACGTCGGTGAGACTTGGGTGGATCCGAACCCAGTAATATCGTTTGTTTGCGATTGTTTCTTTGTTGTCTAACATTTACATTTCCGCATTTCCGCATTGTTTGGTAGAGTTTTCAAGGTAATTAGGAATTAGCCTCTTAATTATTTTAAAGTACTATTCATCCCCCCTCTAGTACTTGTGCAGTAGCTTAGCAGGGCATTACATTTGGTATCGGAGCTAAGTCTATAGCTATGTCTGCCAACGACAGCAAGACCGTTCGTCCACCTTCCGACTATAGCACCTTCAAGAATCGTGAAGGAGCTTCTTCGGTGATGGAAGGACACTCCTCAACGAGGCCTCCCTTCTTCAACGGTACCAACTACGAGTACTGAAAATACCGGATGGAAACTTTCCTCCGGAGTGCTTCATTATGGAGGGCCATGATGAAGGAGTATGTCGAGCCCACCGAAGAAGATTTCGAGAAATGGACTACCGCGAAGGTCGTCGCGGAGGTAAGCAATGCTAAGGCAATGAACACCTTGCAATGCGCTTTGGAGCCCGAGGATTTCAACAAGATATGCACATGTAAGAGTGCATATCAAATATGGAACTCCCTCCTCATCTTGCATGAAGGGACTAGTAGGGTAAGAGACTCCAAACTCGTAGTAGTTAATAAAGATTACGAGTTATTTCATATGTTACAGGGTGAGAAGATGAAGGAGTATTATGCTCGCTTCGTCGACATCACAAACGAGTTGGAGGCTCTCGGTAAGACCTACACCCAAAAGGAGAAAGTCTCGAAGATCATCGATGGACTTCCTTCTAGTTGGGAGAAACGTACCTTCGCCATCGAGGAAGGTAATGACATGAAAACTTATACCGTTGTTCAACTAATGGGTACCTTGATGTCTTATGAGGTACGCAAGGATAGCAAGTTGAAGCTGCAGGAAAAGATGAAGTCCTACCTAAAGCAAGACGAGCCAAAGAAGAAGGCTATTGCTTTCAAGGCCGCTCCATCAACTTCCACATCGACCGATGATGAAAACTCGGAAGACGAGTTGGACTTGGATTCCATGGCACTCATGGCAAAGAAGTTCAACCGGTTCTTTCGGAAAGGTAACTTCAAAAACAAGTCGAAGTTTAATTCTTCTAACGCCTCCTCTCCTTTGTGTTTCAAATGCAACAAGCCAGGACACATGAAAGCGGAGTGTCCTCTAAACAAGCAAAAGGAGAAGTGGAAGGCACCGAAGTTCGACAAGTCCAAGAAGTACAAGAAAGGGTACAAAAGGGGGCTTGTCGGGACATTCACTGACTCCGATGATTCCTCTAGCGGAGAGTCGGATGATGAGCAAGTGGAGCAAGCACACATGTGCTTCATGGCTAGAGAGGAAAATGAACAAGGATCTTCTTCCGATGATAGCGACAACGAAGGCGATGAGGTAACCATAGATGACCTTAGAATTGCTAATGAGCAATTATGGTCTAAATATACTAAATTAGTAAATAGGTATACTAAAGTAAAAGATGATTTAGCTAGCATCCAAACCTCGCCTAAAACTATCATCACCAACAACGAAACCGTTGTTGAAGAGTTGAAGAATGAGATTGTTAATCTCAAGACTCAACTTGAACATGTTAGCATTGAGGATCCGGAGGAACACAAGATAGCGGATTTGACTTCTCAAAACTCGACTTTGAGTATTGAGAATGAAAATCTCAAATCTCGTGTTTATGTGCTCACATCGCAAGTATCCACTTTGGATGCTTCTTTGCATTCTCTCACCGAGAAATATGAGTGCACATTAGGCCGAATTAATAAATTCAATAAGGGTAAGGACCATTTGGATAAAATCCTAAGTGACTTACTTCCGGCCAATCACCACATTGGCTTGGGGTATACGATGGGAAGTTAATCCAAATCGGCCACTACTTTTGTTAGGCCAACTTCCGGTGACTCAACGAGTGGTAGTAAACACTCTATTGGTAGTTCTTCTACCAATGGTGCTTCCACCTCGTGCACACCTTCATTTGGAAAGAAACCCACTTTGGGTGGACCTCCAAAGAAGGGTCATGCTTATATGTACACAAATACTATGCCACGTAGGAAAACACATCCTACTCCACATGCTCACACATATGATGATTTCTATGCTACACGTTCACGGGCACATGCACACCATGTGAGACACCCTCATGCACGTGTTCCTCCACATGCATTTGTTCACACACATCATCGTATGAATAACTATCCACATGCACCATTTCATCATGTTCCTTATACCTATCCACGACATGCATCACGTAGAAACCAATAACGCATGCATGCACCCAATAGGATGAGGGCTCCCAAAATATTCACAATTTGGAGCCCAAAGGACACAAGCATGGATGAAAAACAAGTTTACATGAATGCTTATTTTTCGAATGTTGTGCATAGTAGTAATTATGTGGGGAAGTCTAAGTCCAATTGGACTTGGCTTCCAAAGGTCTAATCTTTTGGACCCAATGACCTTGGGTACCATGATACGATATTTTCTATCTTTAGGTACTCAAGAAAAAGAAACGGAGCAACAAATTTAAATTTAGCTCCAAGAGGAATTGGATACTCGATAGCGGGTGTTCAAAACACATGACGGGTGACGCTCAATTGCTCTCCGGAGTGGTTCTCATTGCTAATGGAAACCGCATCGTCTTTGGAGGCAACGAAAGCAGAACCATCATAGGTGTTGGTAAAGTGGGCAATCCTTCTAAACCTCTTATAAATGATGTTTACCTTGTTAAAGGATTAAACCACAATCTCATTTCAATAAGCCAACTTTGTGACAAAGGTTTCAAAGTTAGCTTTGCGAAAGGAATGTGCCATATTTTAAGAAAAGATAATAATGAATTATTGTTTTCCGGCACACGCCATAAGGATATATACATCCTAGATCTTCCGAGATCACATGAACAATGTCTCATTGCCAACACAAGTGAACAACACTTATGGCATCGACGTTTTGGTCATGTGAACTTTGGAACAGTATTTAAGCTTTCCAAGTTAAATTCTATTAGAGGCTTCCCTAAGCGTGTCTTTCAAAAGAAAAGCTTTTGTGACTCGTGTCAACGAGGCAAGCTTCCAAAATCGTCTTTTAAACCTAAGAAAAGCATTTCTTCTAAGCGGCCACTAGAGCTATTACATCTAGATTTATTTGGGCCAACTAGAATTGCTTCATTAGGAAATGCACGATATGGACTTGTCATCGTTGATGACTTTTCTAGGTTTACTTGGGTATTTTCATTATGTAATAAAAATGATGCATTTGAAAACTTCACAATATTTGTCAAGAAAGTACAAAATCTCATTAGAACCACCATTGTCAATATTCGTAGTGATCATGGAGGAGAATTTGAGAATGAGTCTTTTGAGAACTTTTGTGATGAAGTTAGTATTACACACACCTTTTCATTCCCTCGCGCACCTCCTTAAAATGGTGTTGTTGAGAGAAAGAATAGGACGCTAGTGGAGTGTGCTCGCACTATGCTTGATGATAGCCAACTTGGCCATCAATTTTGGGCGGAAGCGGTACACATCGCTTGCTATGTGTTTAATAGAATACTTTTGAGGCCCGGCACTAAACAAACTTGTTATGAATTGTTGTTTGGTAGGTTACCTCAAGTTAAACATTTTCGTGTTTTCGGTTCAAAATGTGTTATTAAAAACACGTATGGTAGTTTGGACAAATTCGATCCAAGATCCGATGAGGGGATTTTTGTTGGATATTCCTCACGTAGCAAAGCCTACCGGATATACAACAAACAAACCTCAACGATCGAGGAATCGCTTCATGTTTCATTTAATGAAGGATTTGTTCCAACTAGAATTACTAATGATGATGACTCCATGGATGTCTTATGTGATTCAATTGGTAATTCTAACTCTATTGATTCTATCGATTATATTGATACTAACCCGACTAATGAAGCTGTTGAGAATGTTCCTAGTGATCAAGGAATTCCCAAACGGCTTCATACCGTTCGTGACCATCCTCATGAGCAAGTCATTGGCAATATCCATGATAGTGTCAAGACGAGATCGCAAGTCAACCACTTCGCTCATTGTGCCTTTGCATCCTCGATAGAGCCAAAGAATGTTAATGAAACATGCGAAGATAGCGCTTGGATCCTTGCCATGGAAGAGGAACTCATTCAATTCGAGAGGAATGAGGTTTGGGAGCTTGTTCCATTTTCATCGAAGAACCACACCGTCATAGGGACAAAGTGGATCTTCAAGAACAAGACCGACGAAAACCAAGTCGTCGTCCGGAACAAAGCTAGGTTAGTAGCTCAAGGCTATCGGCAAGAGGAAGGTATCGATTTCGAAGAATCCTTTGCTCCGGTAGCTAGATTAGAATCAATTAGATTATTGTTATCTTTTGCATGCCATAAGGATTTTAAATTATTTCAAATGGATGTAAAAAGTGTGTTTTTAAACGGAGATGTTGTTGAGGAAGTTTATGTCTCTCAACCTCCGGGTTTTATAAATGAAAATTTTCCAAATCATGTTTTCAAACTTAAGAAAGCGCTTTACGGTTTGAGACAAGCTCCTCGAGCTTGGTATGACCGTTTAAAGAATTTTCTTTTGGATTTAGGTTTTAAAATGGGAGAAGTTGATTCCACGTTATTTGTTAAGTATTCGAACAATGATATAATTTTAGTTCAAATTTATGTTGATGATATCATTTTCGGTGCTACTAACTTTGCTCTTTGCGAAGAGTTTTCTAATGTGATGAAGGATCAATTTGAGATGAGCCACATGGGTGAGCTCAAATATTTCTTAGGTCTCCAAATTCGCCAAATGAACGATGCAATCTTCATCCACCAAACGAAGTACATGGTGGAGTTGCTAAAGCGATTTGGAATGGAGAATGCCTCCGGGAAGAAGACTCCAATGAGCACGACTACACATCTTGATAAAGATGCGGGCAGAAAAGATGTAGACATTCGTCTATATCGAGGTATGATAGGTAGTTTACTATATCTTACCGCAAGTAAGCCCGATATTATGTTTGATGTATGTGTATGTGCTCGTTATCAGTCTCAACCTAAGGAATCTCACTTAGTAGCGGTAAAGCGTATTTTCCGTTATTTAAGTTATACACTTGATTTTGGATTACTTTATCCAAAATCTAGCACATATGAGTTAATCTCATATAGTGACGCAGATTATGCAGGATGCAAATCCGACAGGAAAAGTACTAGTGGCACGTGCCATTTTATAGGAAATTCTCTTGTCTCTTGGTTTTCCAAGAAGTAGAATTCCGTATCACTTTCAACCACCGAGGCGGAATACATTGCCGCAGGTGCCGCGTGTGCTCAAGTTCTTTGGATGAGACACACACTTAAAGACTTTGGTATAAACTGTGATACTTGCCCTATCATGGTGGACAACCAAAGTGCAATATGTCTCTCTAAGAACCCGGTACACCATTCCCGTTCGAAACACATAGATGTCCGACACCATTTCTTAGATGATCATGTTGCTAAAAAGGACATTATATTAGTGTACGTTGAAACCCAGAAGCAAATCGCCGATATTTTCACGAAACCTCTAAAGGAAGATTCCTTTGTGCGGTTGCGTCGAGAATTGGGGATTATGGGTGAATCCGAGATTTAGAATTCATATTTTGTTCAATAATCTTGCATGCTATTCAAGTTCATTATATTTGCACATGCTAGATTTATTGGAATTTTCTGGATTTTTTGTTGAATTTTCGGAATTTATGCTCGATTTGTGCGTAATCGTCAAATTTCAGATTTTCGATGTTTAATGGGGTAGTATATTGATTAATGAGAGTATTTCGATGTTTCGTCCATGTGCGATTAGGAGAGAAATCAAAATTTCTTATTCTAAAAATTTTGGACTCTCTTAGTCGGTCAAAGTTCATTGGCCGACCGACTAGATTCAGTTCTAGTCGGTCAGTGAATGAGCTTAGACCGACTAATTCTTGTCAGGATTTTTGGCTTCAGTTACTGTTTACAATTAGTCGGTTCAAGCTCATTGACCGACCGACCAGATCGTGATCTAGTCGGTCAGTGCTTGAACTGTGACCGACTAATTGTGACGGGGACTGTCTTGTCTTTTCGACTTCCAATCGACTAATAGCTCCCCCAACTGACTTCTTTCATTTCAAGTTGGTTCTCTATCTCTCTCTCCAGCTCAAAAAACCCCCGTAAACCACGAGCCCGTTCGTCTTCTCCGTCGATCCCATCGATTTCCGGCCATCTCTCCGACCTATCTCCGGCCGCCGATCAACCCCCTCCTCCTTTCGACCTAGGTTCTCCCTCTCCTAGCTCTAGGGTTCATTTTCTAGCTCATAGGATTAGGGTTAATCTCGGCTAGGGTTTCTTTTCGGCTAGGGCTTGATATTTAGGGTTCTAGAACTCAATTCCTCGTTTGATTCCGTCGTGTTTTGTCTCACTGATGGCAAGAACACGAATCCCGATCGATCCCTCTCATCCTTCGCCTATGACCGTAGAGCCATCCCCTACGGATCCCATTCAACCCACGCGAACCCCTCCGAAATGCCGATCGAAGACCACCCAACCTTCGTCATCTTCGCCTCCTCTCAAGAAGAAGAGGACGACGACCGCCAAGCCTAGAGCCCAATCTCAGTCTAAACCCAAGCCTACGAAGCAAACTGTGTCTCCCTCCTCTTTCCATACACCTTCGGATTCCGACACCGAGTACAGACCCGAGACCGAGACCCATAGGGATCCTTCACCTCCTCCTAGGCAACCTAAGTCTAGCTCTCGACCCCGTACTTCCACGCATCAGCCTAAGGGAAAGGGTCCGATGTCGGTGGGCGGTGTCGATATTTCATTGTGTCGCGACGACCCGTTGTGTCTTGCGGCTTACAACCATATCGAACATTGTCCGCTGCTTCTGGAGCATTTCATACAGTTTTCTGACTTCCCAGGCCTAGCTGACCTTCTGTCGTCTTCCGGTCTTATCGATTATCTTCGATATGACCCTAAGGCGAATCCACACCCTTACCCCCGTCTGGTCAAACTCTTCTACGCCAACCGTGTCCGGGGTCAGTACGACGAGACCCACTCGATTGAGACGACTGTCTTGGGGACTCCGATAGTCCTCACGGCAGAAATCTTAGGAGAGTTGATCGGTTGCTCGTCGTCTGGCCTCCTCCCTTCAGATATTTCCGTCGATGACATCTCTTCCCTCGATCAGGTCATCCTTTCTGAGATCTTCCACGTGATTCCTCCTGCCATGATTGGCGTCCCCTCGAAGTCTTTCAAGCCTAATGGCTGGGTCCTTAACTTGATCTTGAAGTCGTGCTTACTTCCTAAGTACGACTCTTCTTCTTTGCCTTCCCAGCCATTCCTGAAGTTGATCTACGCCATCTTCATGGGGAGCGAGATTAACTGGGCTCGGATTATACTCGATAAGATGGATTCTTTCGAGTGTATCCGCAAGTCCACGAAGTCTGTGCATATCTCATATCAGTGCTTGTTGACACTTGTCTTTCGCCACTTCCGTGTCACACTTCCACCTGATGATGAGCGTCCTCTCGGTCCCCCTATGAATGCGACGGCCGTCAAGAAGTCTCTTGCGACGCTCCGTCACGTTCAGAGGACGACCCCCTCTTCTTCAGCGTCTGCTTCAGCCTCTGCTGCTCCTGCTCCCTCTTCCACTCTTGACGAGCTCGTACGTTCAGTGAGACGTATGGAGTCTCGATATGCTCGGACTGAGGAGATACTTGCTCGTATCGCCTCACGTTTGGGTATTGAGATCCCTCCGTCAGTCTCTGACGAGGAGGAGTTGGATGAGGAGGAGATTGAGGAGCTTGTTCGTGTTTCTACTCGTGCCCCCGAGGGCACTTCTGGAGCTGCTGCCTCTTCTGCAGGTGACCCCGAGAGTACTCCTGTTGCCACTGTTCCTGCGGTGGATACTACGACTGGTGCTCCCGAGGCCACTACCGTCGCTCCCGTGGACACTTCAGCTGATCCGGTGACCACCTCCACTCATGCAGAGCCTACTGCTGCTGGAGATCCTCCCTCAGTGTCCTGAGCTTCTCTGAGGACTCTCCCGATGCACCTTGGATGATAGATCTAGTGTGTGAGAGTGTTGGGTAGGATAGAGTGTGGTTCTGGATATTTTTGTCATTTTGATGTATCTTCATGTATTTTGATGATATTTTGGATATTTTGATGTAGTGTGATAATCTGATGTCCGGTGTGACATATGTTATATGTTGTGATATGTTGATGTATTTTGTGCCCCGATCGTTGGATCGATGTTATGTATGTCGGCGATGTATCTTTTTGATGTACTCATGACTTATTTATATATATATATATACATCGATGTTGACTTTTACATTATGTTGTGCATATTTTATATTTTATATGTCTCTGATGTTTTGATTTCGTCGCTCGACGATAATACTTGGTTAAATAGAAATTCACTATATGAAAATATAGAATTGTTTTCCATGCACTAAATTAACCAAGAATGTTGATATTGGAGAGTATATTCCATAACTCAATTCATAAAATTAATTTGAGTTTTGATGATTTTATTTATCGATTTTCGACTTTGGTCTCATTGACACGCTTTGATTTAATTCGTATTTTCCTTTGGTGTCATTTGGACCGTGGTCGTATTCTACGACTCCCGTGCTTTTATTTGAAGCCATTGTTGTTGTCGTTGATCTCCTCCCACACTTTTTGCTAATGCCAAAAGGGGAGAGATATAATAATGACAAGAATCTAATTTGATGTGTTAGATTCAGGGGGAGTTAAGATATATAAATGGATTTTTTAAATCCGATATTTCAATAATCGATTCCCGTTTTATATACTTTACTCGTCTACTTGATGCATATTATTATTATTCATTTTGGAATTAACGTATCATCAATGCAGGGGGAGTAAGTAAATTTCATTTGAATCATTATTTTTTATTATTATTTATGTTGGTTTGTCATCACCAAAAAGGGGGAGAATGTTGGTATTGGACTCCCCGGATTTGGTTTTGGATGATGAACAAACATAAATATATTGTGAACTAACAATTTGTGAGCGTAGTTATGGAGATCATCGCCAAATTCATATGAACATCCAAAGCGACGTCTCAAGACTTCTCAAAGCACGTGATCGTATGCCTGAAGCTTCGTTGAAGCTTTTGGACCATTTTAGAAGTCATGAAGATTCGGATCGAAGCTTTCGAAGACGGTTCGTCAAGTTTTATTTATAGTCTTTTAGCTTCGTTCCGTAGAATGTTCAGCCTTGAGTAGGTCTTACGTTTTAATCTTCATAACGCTCCTATCTTAGAGCTAGGAACTAGTAAGAAGTCCATACGAACTTTCCCGAAGCATCGCACTTCGTTTCGCGACTTCTTGTGCATGTTAGTTGGCTCAAGAAGAAGAACCAACCGACTAAATGGTGATCTAGTCGGTCGGCAAAGCTTCTTGGACCGACTAGTTTGCCTTCTCAATTCTAAGCTCTTTACTGTTTACAGTTAGTCGGTCTATGTTGACTCACCGACCGACTAGTTTGTGAACTAGTCGGTCAGTGATGCTTCTTAGACCGACTAGTTGAGCTTTCCCTGTACATGCCTAGTTACTATTTATCGTTAGTCGGTCTATGTTCATTTGGCGACCAACTAGTTGATGAACTAGTCGGTCAACTTTTGTTCTTGGACCGACTAAATCAATTTGTACTCAGACTATTTGTTTTATCTCTTAGTCGGTCTAAGTTGACTCACCGACCGACTAGTTGTGAAACTAGTCGGTTGGCAAGTGTTCTTTGACCGACTAGTTCTGTTAGTCTGAACTTCGACCTATTCCATGTTCACCACTTAGTCGGTTCATGTTGATTGACCGACCGACTAGTTGATGAACTAGTCGGTCAGTGGTTGTTCTTTGACCGACTAGTTTGGTTCAGAATAGAGCCGTTGGAGCTTTAATTGAAACGTTTTTCTCTCTCTCTTTCCTCTAACCTATATATACTTGATGAGCTGCATTCATTGCACTCAAGGCTGATATTAAGAGAACTTTAGAGATCAAAGAGAAAGCATTCATTCCTCATTCAAAGCTCTTTCATTCCAATCTTGAATCTCTTCTCACTCTTATTTCAAAAGAGAGATTCATTGATTGTGAGCCTTCCAAGCCAAGTGCTTGATCCTAGGTCATCATCAACCTCATAGCTCTCCATTGCTGGTCTACATCTTGGAGCTAGGGTTTGGTGCCTCTTCATCTTCACCAAAATCCGTTTTGCCCTAAATCATAAGTTTACTCAAGGCATAGGTATTTTGTGGTAAGAACTTTCATTTCAATTTACTTTGTTATTGTCAGTGATTAACTCTCGGTTGTGAGAGTGTGTTTGTGATCCCGGGTTGTGGGAGTCACAATTTTCATTTGTGTATGATTTGACTTGTGAAGGTTTTTCACAAGTATTTCATAGTGGAAATCTTGAGTTAGGGTTTCTAACTCAAGTATCTGGAAGTGATCCGGGTGGTTGGGACGTAGGATCACCGGGAACACGTCGGTAAGACTTGGGTGGATCCGAACCCAGTAATATCGTTTGTTTGCGATTGTTTCTTTGTTGTCTAACATTTACATTTCCGCATTTCCGCATTGTTTGGTAGAGTTTGCAAGGTAATTAGGAATTAGCCTCTTAATTATTTTAAAGTACTATTCACCCCCCCTCTAGTACTTGTGCAGTAGCTTAGCAGGGCATTACAAGCGGCACTGGGTGTGGTTGCACGGTCCCTTTAGTACCGATTACATGATCCTCCCGAGCCCCGCTCAGACGCATATTGGACCGGCCCACGAGGATTGGATCCCAGCGATGGATCTCCTCATCCCAGCTGCCTACGTACTTGAGGCTGAGGGTGCTGAGCAGGCACCCCCTGCACCTCCTGCTGACCCCGTGATCCCTCAGCCCGAGCATGCACTGACTGCACCTCCCGACACTTCTGTCCCCACTTCTGTCAGTGTCGGGAGTACCCTTGCTGAGTCGTCCACCACTTCCACCCCCACTACCACCCCCACTGATGTGCCTATCTCGGTTGAGCCTATTTCTTCACTTCTTCCCGAGCGTCCACCCACTATCCTTGAGAACAGCGAGTCTTCCTTCCCTGCTGTTGTGCGGACCCTATCCAGCTTGCTGTCCGCTGGGGTGTCACCTTTTGGGACCCACACTTCCTCCCCAGTGGCCGACCCTTCTGTCTCCTCCGCAGCCGTCCTTTCTGAGAGTGTCGTGACGTCTGTCCCCACACCTATGTCACTGACCTCTCTTGCTTCCTCGTCGCCGATTTTATCTTCCACCACCGCTGCTGCTGCTCCGTCCCAGCCTGCGTCCTAGCCTCACACTGAGGCTGGGCATCCACTATCGAGCACAGCACCCCTTCCACGCTACCCTGCTGGCCCCATCCTATACGCTTCACGTGTCAGACAGCCCCGTCCTTCACAGCCTAGACCTGTTTGTCCCTCCGCTCCACCACCCCCTGACACTCTACTTCAAAGCATTCGTGCTCTAGAGGGGGCGGTGAGTGGACTCAGAGGCGACTTTAGGGCTCTCTCTGCCACGGTCAGTTCCGTGCAGTCCCGCGTCGCCATGCTTCCCGATATTCAGGCTTGCCTGAATCAGATCCTGGCGCCACTGCCTCCGCTACACCCACCCACCCAGCAGACACCTCCACCTCCACCTCCACCTCCACCTCCACCTCCACCATAGGACGGAGATGGTGCAGCACCACCAGCTTAGGCACACCCTTGATGCCATTGATCATTTTTGTCGTTATGCTGCCCATTCTCTGCTGGTTATGTCGATATATTTTTTGCCCCCATCCTCCCCTCACTATTTTGGTCCCTGTTCCGATCACATCATTTTATATCCTTTTTGGGAGAGAGGGCGAGTATTTTTGGTGACACATTACCTGCATCACTCTGATCTTTGCATGCATCATTCATATCCACATCATATTTTCTATTTGTTTACTTTTCCTTTTTTTGTATCATGCATGCATCCTCACCCACCCCACCCATTTTCCGTCTCTCGGTGTGCCACACTTTGCACATTGAGGACACTGTGCACTTTAGCTTGGGGGAGTGAGTTCTCACACTTTTTGCTTTCATCACCTTTATTTTTAGTTTTTTCACGTTTTTTCCGCTTTTGCACCCATTTTTCATCACTTTTTCATTTTTTTTACCATGCATCACGTTTTTCTTATTTTCTTTGTGTGCTGCATTGTAAATAGTTTTGTTTTCTTTTATCTTTATTTCTTTCATCTTTTGCTAGAGATGATTTTTCTGTGATGACGATGACGTGGTGTTAGCTTTTCTCTATATGCATGCTAATTTTGTCATGTCATAGCTTTTGTTTCTGATATCATATGCTCTGCTCTACTTTGCATTTAGAAATAGTAACCCACTTCTTTTTCCATATGAAAATGGATGAAATTCTACTATTAGCTGATGTCTGATAATTCATATGTACGATATCGTAGAAAACACACCAAGATTCACGCATTGATTGCTTATATCTGGAGTACTGCTTTCTTTTCTCATATCACTTCTTATTGCATGATTTGTACGCTTCACTTCAAGTTGATTGAATGTTTGCTAGCATTGATAAATCTGGACTAGTTTGCTTTTTGAGATTAAACTGAATAGATTAAATTACCCTGCTGAAGTTGTCATGCACGTCCTATAGAGTGAACCGAGAGATACATTTATTTCTTTCTCCACATATCTTGAACATTATTTCTCTATTTTAAATTCATTGGTGAATCTCCCCTTAGCAATTCTATTATTGGCATCCCCCCGTCATTATATCCCTCGCTCCAAATTCCCCAAAACCAGAAAGGAAAAAAATACTTGTATATCCTTCTCTTTTGATTTGGGATCATTCATGTATATATGTTATTTGAAAAAAAAAGAGAGAAAGAAGAAAAGAATAAGAAAAAGATTTGAGAAAAAGAAAAGAAAAGAGAAAAGAAGTTCGAAAACGATCCCATCTCATACCCTTTCTCTCTTTCTTCCCTCTTTTGCTTTTATTTTTATTTCTTCTACTGTTGGAGCTTCAAAAGATACGGGGAATGTAAATATTGTTTTGTATATGCCACCACGCTTATGGATAAGCTTGGGGGAGAGGATCCAATGATGTGTGAGAGTGTGACTACTTGACGGTGCATGACAACCTAGACTAAGTAATATTTTATACTCGGTGAGATTGCTAAAGTTTCACGAAATCCAGAAATCTACGCTTAGCATTCATTTCATGAAAACCACTCTTTTCTATTCTTACTACTCTATTGTGTGATATCTCTTATACTCCTTATAGAAAGCATTAAATTTAAAAGTGTGTGATCTACGATTTTGTATACCGCTTTAGATGCTTCAGACGATGTTAATTCTAGAATTATTCCATTTTTCATGCTATATTGATATTCTTGGGTTTTCTATTTCAAATGCACCATTATACTATGATATCGAGATAAAAGTCTTTGACATGTGTTTTATATTCGATGTGTGCTATATGAGTAAGCAAAACCCACGTCCTGAGAAAAATGATCTAGCAGCTTCCTTCTTCGTTTTCTATTTTGTTTTTCGTTTTTCATTTTCCATTTCTCCATCGTTTCCATTATCTTTATCCACCGGGTTCGCTTTTTACTCATCTTCCTCGAGGACGAGTAAGAGGTAAGTTTGGGGGATTTTGATCACTCCATATTTTACACCTTTTTCTGCATGTTTGCATGCCATTTTGATCGCTTGTATCGTGTTTTTCCCGATTATTCGACAATATTGCGATGCTTTTCACGATTTCTTGTTTTTGTCGTATTCCAGGAGATTTGGAGCGATTTGGAGTGATTCTGAGATGCACCCACTCCGGAGTGTCACCCGTGACTCTTTTGAGGGGAATTCTGCGATTGGAGAGGAGTGGAAGAAGAAAGAACGTCGTAGGAGCGACGAGGAAGCAAAAATACGAAGATTGGGCATTTTTAGCATGTCACTCGGCCGAGTGAAGGAGTCACTCGGCCAACCATCGACAGCCCACTCGGCCGGCCAGATCGGACACGCAACAGATTGAGTATCGGTGTGCACTCGGCCGACCATTGCCAGCCCACTCGGCCGAACCACGAAGACACCACTCACCCGAGTGGCATCAAGACGACGGCAACCAAAAATTCCCAACTTACTGTAATCCGTCAGTGCAGTCCCGAGTTCCGACTCGGCCAAGTGAAGAAGTCCCTTCGGCCGAAGCAAAGAAAGTCACTCGGCCGAGTGACTCCCGAGGAGCCGACCCCCAAAAGTCCAGACTTACTGGAATCCGTCAGGGTTTGTCACTTGGCCGAATGACATTTGTCACTCGTTCGAGTGAGCTGCGCTGCCTGTAGCGTAAAGTGCGATTTTCAAGTTGCGCAAGGGCAGTGTTGTCACAGTTTTTTGGGCGATTTTGGGGGGTATTTAACCCCAGTTTTTAACCTAGTTTAGGGAGCTTTTTCTCATACTTTTTGCAGCCTTTTTAGATTACTTTTTAGGAGATTAGACTGAGTTCTTGGGAGAGAGAAAAAAGTTCTATTTTGTTGGATGCTATTGAAACCTCATTGGTTTGTGTCTCTCTCTATCAAAAACCTCTTTTTTATTGATATATTGTATATTGCAATGAATTCTATTGTTTTCATTATTGAATTTCTAATGATTTGCATTATGAATTGTGAGTAGTTTTATCGTCTTAGGGCGTAGGGATGAACCCTACGAACCCTATTTCTAATTTGTGATGAATTGGTGAAATACTTGTTAGAATTGATTAGGGTTAGTTTGGGATCGATTTAATACGAATAGCTAGGGATTCATACCGATTGGGATTTGCAAGAGATTGGATCCCAACTCGATAGGAAGCCCAAGAAATTCGAATTGGGTTACAATTGGATTTCTCTGGAATCGGTTTGCAAGAGATTGGACCGAAACTAGGGTTTTCGATTGCAATTCTATACCAATACCCATTTGCAAGAGATTGGATGGGTAGGAACTATCCCAACCTAGGTCGTAGCTCGAGTTTGCACGAGAGTGGGCTCGAGATACGATTGAACAATGATGTTGTTCTTCACGCTAACTTGCCTAGGTTAGGGTTTGCAAGAGATTGGACCCTACCCTAGGTTTGCTATAAACCGGCAATAGCGCGAGAGCGTGAGCTTGGTTCTACATTTAGTTGCAACTAGTTCACCTGAATTTCAAGTCTAGCAATTGTGAAACCTACGAATCACAATGACGAGATATGGTTTGTAGCAGGGATTTCCTACCCCTAGGCGTCTTTATTAATTTGATATTTCCTTTATACAATTGAACGACTGTGACCGCTTTATTGCGAATATTTCTCGACTGTTCTTATAGCCAGGTGAATTGAAGAAGACACTGTCATTTGCCCTCCTCGTGTTCGATACCCGCTCGCCGCTACACCGTGCGATTGCGATAAGACTAGCGAGTCTCCCGTCCCGGGTGTGTGTTCGGGGCGGGCGATCAAGTGCTAACGTAGCAAAATTTCAAGAATTCTATACAAATCATGCAGATGTTGGCAAAATGTTGCTGGAGCAGGCCCAAAATTTAGGGCACCACTTAACTTTATTTTTTCTATCTCATCTATCATCTGTTCTTTATCTAATACTCATTGCCCACCCCTTAGCTCTTAATGTTTCCACTGCATTTACCATTCTGTCACTCTTATCCACTCAAACATCCTTCACTATTCACACAGTTTATCTCACCACGTCTTCATCACTTACCTTTCCATTCTATCACCCTCTGCCACCCATCACACACACACTTGCCTGTAAAAAAACTCTTTATCAATTTATGTCTCTCATTATCTATCTTTCATGGTGTCCATCTTTTAATAATTAAATTAAAATTTTAATCTAAATTAAAAAGTAAAAATGCTAAATTTAAATTTTAGTAGAATAAAAATAGCATCGATCATTTCAAAAAAATAATTAAGAGATTTTAAAGGTAATTTTTATTTTAAAAAATAAAACGTTTATAGAATCTTATATCTGTGTTTTTCATTGGTGGACAAGCTTACCAATCCCCCATCAAACAAAGAAAATCATTTTAAAAAATCTTTGATTTTATCAATTACCGAAAAGATTTTTCTTCCAACCCGTTAAGAAAACAGAAATGTGTCTGAGTTTACATTTTCTGCTTAGAAGACAACAATAATGCCAAACCCTAGACAATAGACCTTGTCTGCCATGCTTTTCTCAATAAATCATTTATTGAAAAGCTTACGTTGTTATGAATGCATTATCTAGTACGATTATGAGTTTGTATCCTACTCAAACATTGTATCCTACCATTGTATGAACTCTTCTTATTCCCTTATAAATAAAGGCGTGTGGTCTCCCCAGAAAGCACTTCACAACACGTTATCAGCACGCTCTTCCTGTGAGAGAGGGCCCGGACGTTGCAAAAGCTTTGAAGGATGACGGAGGATTACATGCGCACAGACAAGAAATCAATTCCCCATGTCCATATTCTCTGATCTTTAGGTATACCTAAAAACCCAGCAAATTTTTTTCATGATCATGATACTTGTCGAATAACGACACCTTAGATCGAAAGAGATCGAAAAAAACATGTTCGGGAAGGGCGACGGCTTTTGGTCGCTGACTCTTGGGTGAAGGCCACCGGCCACTAGCCACCGGCCACCGGCCCACCCCCAAGGGGAAGAGGGCGGTGGCCAAGCAGCCGCAGCCCTAACGGCCAGGGCCGAGAAACAAAAAACAATAAACGATCGGTCGGCCAACGGTACCCACGCCGCTGTCATCCCCCCTATAACCTCCTCCCCAACCCCTTTTGGCCACCGCCGCCACCTTTGCAACGGTGGCAGTAAACCCTAACTAGGATTTTTAAAAAAAAATTCCCCTCGCCACCGGCCCCAAGACACCGACACCCACCACTATCGTGACAACGGCACGTTGCCACCATAAGCGGCAATGTCATAACCCCGCCCTACCGGTGCCGTCGCTGGCAGCGACGGACACACCTGTATATTTCAACACAAAAAAACAAGAATTCCTTTTTGGGCCAAAGCTCGCAGCCCTTGCTGCGGGCCTCGACCCACAGAATAATCAAAAAAGGGAAGGGAATTCGGCTGTGAGCCAAAGACCACATCAACAACCCACGGGCTTCGGCCTGCTGGCCAAAAAAGAAAGAAAGTCGGGGGCCAGCTTGGTGGGCCGCAGCCCGCAACACTTGCTGCGGGCCGCGGCTTCCAAGACACAAAAAAGAAAAGAAAAGAAAGGTGGGAATGAGGAGCTATGGGCCGAAGGCCTGCAGCACATCTTGTGGGCCTCAGCCCCAGCAAAATACAAAAAAAGAAAAGAAAGAAAAGGGAAAAACAGAAAAGAAAAAATATAAATATGTTGTGAACGGATGTTGATGATAGATTTGTATTAGGATTACGTCGTATCTTATAGATAAGACAGTATCCATTGTATCATATCTTTGTATGCTCTTCTATCAGCTATAAATAAAGAGCTGATAGTTCCTTCCCCAGATGATGATTCATATCACGTTATCAGCACGGGCATCTAAATAAAATTTCCACACAAAAACCAATCGTTGCGAAAGCAAAGGAAAGGTGGGAGATCCACGCGCACGGCTTCATCTACCTCAAACGGGTATCGTCATCCACGCGTAGGCTTCGTCAACCGTCACTATATCTGGAGGACGGATCAAGAAGTATTCTTGCTAAAAAACTTAATTTTTATCATTCGCATGATTGTTTTCTCCATCGATCTCGCAAGATCGGAGTGGAAATAGGGTTAATTGCCTACATCGACGATTTTTTTTTGTCTAAAATCATGTTTTTATCATGTTTAAACTGAATATATATATATAATATCCCCCCGTTGCTCCGTCACCGGCCTTGCTGTCGGCCATAGTGGACCATTGACCGACCGCACCGAAGGCGAGGTCCCCCCGGTGGATCGGCCGCCCATCACCCCCGCCCAGCCTCGCTGTGGGAGGGATGCCGTCCCAAATCACACCCACACCTCCCGACGGGGGGGCCGCCGTCCCGAATCGCGCCACCCCTCTCGCCTCCCGACGGGGTGGACGTCGTCCCGTATCTCCCCCACCTCAGCGGGGGCTGCTGCATGTCCCCCCTCGCGGCGGGGGCTTCTCCCCGAGCCCCACCTGTCGGCGGCGCAATCCCCTTATAATTCGTAGGGACAGCGGCAGCTAAACCCTTGTCGCCGCTGCCCCTTCACATTACAAGTTGGACCTTCGGGCCCAACAGAAAAAAATAAAGAAAAAATGCGCACGGGCCTAAAGCCCGTTGCTTCATTGCGGGCCTCAGGCCCGCAACAAAACACAAAAAAAAAACTGGCGCGGGCCTGAAGCCCCAGCCACACTACGGCCTCCAGGCCCGCAGGTCACTAAATCTGAAAAAAACAGAAAGCGAAAATAGGAGATGGGGCTATAAATAAGAATAAATCGGCTATTGGGGGGCCTAAAATTACAGAAAAATTATAATTAAATATGGGACTGAAATGGGACCTTAAGGGGACATTTGGGGATTTTTGGGGGTTAATTGGGGGAATAAAAAGGAAAACTCCTCCCCTTTTCATGAAGAACATGTAATTTTTGGGGCTCTTTTCAAAACCTTTTGAATAATCCCATCATGCACAACATTTCGCATTCTATGATCCCATTTTTAGGATCATACTTATATGCTCTGCATCACTGTTAATGGCTCACTCTGTGGATAAACTTATATTCTGTTATGCAATTATTAACTTAATAATTAGGAAGATCCTGCGACCGCTCTGCCGTTGGTCACCAAACCTAACGGTGTATGATGTTGCCTAGTGGTCCAATAATTATTAAGTATTTAAATTATTTATCCTTCTGTGAATCTGTGATGCTTATGATGCCTCTGATGAAAATGTCTGATGAAAATGTTTGATGAGTTTGATGAGCACAAATTTTTGCATGAATGGCTAATTGTGGTTTTGGATCGGCTGTTTAAGTCCCACATTTTACTTTTCCTACACTTTTCTTTTCTTTTTGAGAGAAATTATAGTGAGGAAATTATGTAATGTCCAAGACCGATGTCTACTTTCTATGGAGACAAAGGCCACTCTTGAAGCTGAAGATTTTATATGGGACCCATGTGGTTTCCAGAGTTGTAATTTCTTGTTTTGCTTTCATTTGTGTAATATGGACTGTAATATGGACTTTGTATTATTTTATTTATGTGGGACTGGCCGATCCATGCAACTAGCTCTTCATTTAAAAATTGCCTCCGCATGAAAATGTTTGATGTATCATTATTATTTCATGCAAATTTGTGCTCTGCTAGATAAAATGGCCAAAATCGCAAGTGTCGATTTCGAAGTGTTGGATGCATCAGGAAAAAATTATCTGAGGTGGCAGCTCGATATCTAATTTCACCTGCGTGATAAGTCCCTTATTTCTGCTGTAACAAAAGATGGAAATGCAAACGATATAGAAAAGGTGCAAAAGCCATTATCTATATTCATCGCCATATGGACACAACCCTAAAGGCTGAATACCTTACGGTCGAAGATCCACTTGAGCTGTGGACTGCCCTTGAGGATAGATACAAACATCAAAAAGATGTTATACTACCAAGGGCACGATATGAGTGGGAGAACCTGAGACTGCAGGACTTTAAGTCCATAGCTGAGTACAACTCAGCTCTTTTTAGCATCACCTCACGACTGAAGTTGTGTGGTGAAAAGGTCTCAGAAGATCGCATGCTTGAAAAGACGTACACGTCTTTCCACGAAAAGGATGCGATACTAATGCAGCAATACCGTGAACGAAAATTCACCAAGTATTCTGATCTATTGTCATGTTTACTCATGACTGAATAAAATAGAGAGCTTCTCCTCGCCACTCACAACATGCGCCCCTGGCACTGCCCCTCCCAGAAGCTCATAATGCATCTCCTTCTAAAAAGAAGAAAGACAACAAAAGAAAAGAAAGACCGCAGAAAGGGGGACAGAACAAAAGGGCCAACGGCCAAGTCCAACAACGAAGAAATGAAGGGAGGCAGAAGTTCACCTGGCGCAGAAATGACAACAAAAGAAATGATGCACCCCCACCCAATAGGGAATGGAAAGACCAGTGCCATAGCTGTGGCATGAAAGGCCACTGGTCCAAAGTGTACCGAACTCCACATCATCTCCAGGGTCTATATAAAGAAAATAAGAAAAAGAAAGCTGAAACAAACCTGGTGACCACAAATGCTCCAGATCAGTTCACAGCTGACGACTTCAAAAGAGACGACTTGCTTGTTAGCTGTTTTATTTTGAACAATAATGTTATGAGAGCTATTTGAATGATTAAATGAAGTAAATGTGAAAATGTTTTTCTGAAAATGTGCTTATATGATTCATCTTTAAATAGATGAACTGCTCTCATGACTGATTAGCAGACAATAAACACATACGATCCTTCAATACAAATGCTATTTTTATAGCATATGAAATCCTAATAAATATAATATCAGGGCCATATTGAATGTTTTGGGAATGCAACACAGTTGCTCCCAAATGACACAGAAATAAAAATAAAGGATGCACTATTCTCTCTGAATTCCAATAGAAACTTTCTAAATTTCAAGGACAATCGTTTAAATGGATTCCATTTGGAAACATCAAATGCAAAAGAAAATGAACTTCTGTATGTAACGTCTCAAGAAAAAGGAGTAAAATCCATACTTGAACATTTTGAGAGCCTTTCATCAGTCCTCTATAATCAAAGATTCGGAGAGAGGAAGCTAATTTGACGGAGCACCTGAAGTGCCCGTAATCAGCCAAGTTTTTACTTTGGCATGATAGACTTGGCCACCCTGGATCAGTAATGATGCACCGCATCTTATCTCAATCCCATGGGCACAAACTGAAGAACAAAAAGATTCTTCAGAAGGGAGAATTCCCTTGCATCCCCTGCTTCAAGGGGAAATTAATAACAAGACCATCACCACTAAAAGTGGATACTGAATCTCCAAGCTTCCTCGAAAGAATACAAGGAGACAAATGTGGACCTATCCACCCCCTAGTGGGCCATTTCGGTACTTTATGGTACTAATAGATGCATCATCGAAATATTCATACGTGTGTCTACTATCGACCCGCAACTTAGCTTTTCCAAAGCTATTGGCACAAATAATAAAGTTGTGGGCATATTTTCCAGACAATCAAATAAAGAAAATACATCTAGATAATGCTGGGGAATTTACCTCCCTGTCATTTCAAGAGTGCTACCAAGCAACGGGAATTGAAATTGAACATCCAGTGCCACATGTTCATACCTAAAAAGGGTTGGCAGAATCACTAATAAAAAGACTCCAATGGATTGCACGTCCATTGCTAATGAAATCACAGTTGTCGGTGGATGCATGGGGACATGCAATTTTGCATGCTGCATCGTTAATAAAAATAAGACCCTCTGGAGGTCAGAGTCTCTCTCCAATGCAACTTGCATATGGAATGACACCGAACATTTCTCACTTGAGAATCTTTGGTTTCACAGTTTACATCCCCATTGCACCACCACATAGGACAAAATGGGTCCTCAACGTCGCCTAGGTATCTATATAGGGTTTGACTCACCCTCAATTATAAGATACCTAGAACCCCAAATGATGGACGCATTTAAGGCACGTCTTGACGACTGTGAATTTGATGAGACGAGTTTTTCCAAAATGGGCCCAGATACTGAAAAATATGGCACGAAGCAAATTATAAGTGGGATACAAAAAGTTTGATCCACTATGATCCGGTAACAAAACAATGTGAAAATGAGATCATGAAGATCCTCCACATACAGAACATAGTTCACCATTTACCGCACTCATTCACTGACAATCAGAAGGTTGTCAGATCACACATTCCTGCTGCAAATACTTCAGTTAGGATTGACATCCCCGAGGATGGATACAATCCATCAGCAGCAGAAGTGCCTGCTCCTCAACAGAAAAGAGGCAGACCACCAGGTTCCAATGATAAAAATCCAAGAAAAAGAAAAATATCTGGAGACCTTGGGACGATACCCCCACAGAGAAATGAGCTCATGTCCATACCTTCACCCCTCCCGGAATCCACTGCAGAGGAACCACTGGGAGAAACTGAAATATCATTAAATTATGTATGTACAGGGGAGGTGTTAGACAGAAATAGTACAGTCGTCGATGATGACTTTGCATTTCATATTGCCATTCACGTCGCTGAAAGCGACGATGATCATGATCCACATTCTGTTGCTGAATGCAAACGAAGAAATGATTGGCCAAAGTGGAATCAGGCAATAGAATCTGAGCTGGACTCGTTTCAGAAACGCAAAGCCTTTGGGCAAATAGTCCAGACACCAACTGGTATCAAACCTGTGGGATATAAATGGGTATTCGTCAGAAAAAGAAATGAAAATAATGAGATCGCACGCTACAAAGCAAGGCTTGTAGTACAAGGATTTTCCCAAAAACCGGGTATTGACTATGAGAAAACATATTCCCTGGTCATGGATGCGACCACTTTCCGATTTCTGATAATTTAACAGCAAAGGAAGGTTTAGATATGCAGCTAATGGATGTTGTGACTGCATATCTATACGGTAATCTCAATAAGGAGATATATATGAAACTTCCTGATGGCTTTTCAATGCCTATTGAATTACAAGATAGACCTCGAAACGTATACTCTATTAAGCTTCAAAGATCATTGTATGGTCTTAAACAATCGGGAAGAATGTGGTGCAACAGACTGAGTGAATTCCTTGTACAACAAGGATTCAACAATAATGAAGTCCGCCCTTGCATCTTTATAAAAGCAAAGGGAAAAGGATTCGTCATAATAGCAGTCTATGTAGACGATTTAAACCTCATTGGATCTCCTGAAGAGATCACTGAGATATCTGTAAGCCTAACAAACGAATTCAAAATGAAAGACCTGGAACGAGTCATTCCGAGGTCGGATGCTTTCTCTATAATTTTCGCAAGACAGGGTGACGGTGCTGAAATTTTCTGCTGCTTTGGGCATTGCTTGCGGGTTTGGGCCATAATCCGACCCGTTTGACTTAATTCCAGACCAGTTAAGCTGTGAATGGGGTTTTATGCGAATTTGGGGCTGTTTTTCAGTCCCAATCTTCATTTTCTCTAAAAGTTCTAGGGTTTGGAGGCCATGGGGGAGATGGGAAGCTTGGAGGAGGTGCTCAAGTGAGAGGGAAGCCTCATAGTTTGAGAGATTGGTGATTTCTTTCCTCTCTTTTTGTAGTTTTTTAGCATCTCTCTTTTGTAATGAACTTGGATTGATTTTGTATGAAATTCTCATCTTGTTTATCTGATTGAGTAGTGTTAAATGTGTGGGTTGTGATTCATGAATGTTGGATGTTAATTTTAGTTCTATTTGCCTTTTGCCTATTTCCATGAAAATGTTGGATGAATTTTTAGGGCACAATTTTATTGGTTAAGTCCCAAGAGGGCACACTTTGAGAAAAGTCAATGATCCTATTTTGATTAGTGCCATGATGATGCATCCATCCTTATTGCAAATTATTGTGTTCTTGAATGATAAATTTACCGATTGAGCTTGCCAAAGTCGGAGGCCCAATTGAGTTATATGTGGGTAATTTGGGCTTGATTAACACCAATATTAGTGAACCTACAACCCATGCTCCTCTACTAGCTATCCTAACTCCCCATTTGGTTCTCTAACCCTACTTACTTTGGTTAGGATTGTAGATTCATCACACTTTTTCCCACCACCATTCATGTAGCGAGGTGGTTGTCTCACGCTATTATCTTTCTTTATCGATAGATTTTGCGAATGTAGAACGACTTGTCCCTGTGATCCGACCCGGTACTCACCGGTTATAAATTTATATTGCATTAACTCTCCTACACTTGGGAGTGGAAGGTGTGCTTCCTTTGCGCGTCCTCTAGTTTAATCACACTTCTATATCTGGCCAACTGCACACGTCTCGATATAGTGTTCGTAGTAAATTTATTAGCAGATACAGTGCAGCGCCTACGCCGTGCCACTAGACCGGGGTTAAGCACCTTTTGCGCTACCTCCAAGGGTCAACAGATTTGGGACTCTTTTACAAAAATGGATTATCCTCCACACTTGTTGGTTATGCTGATGCAGGTTACATGTCTGATCCCACAATGCAAAGTCACATACATGGTACATGTTTACCTATGGTGGGACAACCATTTCCTGGAGATCCGTCAAGCAAACCATGACGGCGACCTCATCCAATCACTCAGAGATCATCGACATCCACAAGGCAAGCAGAGAATGTGTCTGGCTACGGTCAGTTGTAAATCACATCCTGATGACGACCGGATTGAAGACTGGGGACCTTGAACATACTACTATGTTCGAGGACAATGCTGCTTGCATTGATTAACTACGATGTGGCTATAACAAAGGCGACAGAACGAAGCATATTTTTCCTAAATTGTTCTAGATGCACGAGCTACAAAGAGATGGCGAGATCGACGTTAGACAAGTACAATCAAGTGACAACCTGGCAGACTTGTTCCCTAAATCTCTTCCTACTGCTACTTTTAGGAAGTTTGTACAGAAAATTGGGTGAGGAGCCTAATAGATCTGAAAGCCTGAGAGCTTGTACAGATCAGGGGGGAGTTAGAGAGTGTTTGTACTCTTTTTCCTTAACTATGGGTTTTCCCACAGTGTTTTCCATAGCTAAAGGTTTTAACGAGACAAACCTCATCAACTCAGGATCCTGAAGTATCCACCCCATATGAGACTCCTACTACACTCAGAATCATAAAGTATTCATGAGCAGAGTCAACACATATGGCTGGATAAGGGGGAGTGTTGTGAACTGATGTTGATGATAGATTTGTATTAGGATTACGTCTTATCTTATAGATAAGATCATATCCATTGTATCTTATCTTTGTACGCTCCTCTATCAGCTATAAATAAAGAGCTGGGGGTTCCTCCCCAGATGATGATTCATAACAAATTAAATATATATAAGGGGAGGGAATAAGAGAAATAATATAGGGACATAGTTCAGTTTGTTTTAAAAAAAATTCTAGACTAGACCATATGCTCATAATTTGTTTTGTCATATTATTCATTAATGATGCTTGTTGTAGGATCATATTAATATGCTTCGTATCATATGATATCTGACATGAATTCTGTGATAATGTTACGCTTATTTTCATAAGTATTCGCTTAATAATTATGAGGATCATGCGACCGCTACCTTTAGTTACCTAGGATAACAGTGTATGACGTTGCCCCGTGGTCTAATTAATTATTGAGCACAAAATATTTAATTTATATATCTTGTGAATCTGCGATGTCTGTGATATGTGATTAAATGTGATGAACATGATTCTGAGCAAAAATTTGCATGAATAGCTATATTGTGGTTTTGGATCGTCCTTTTTAAGTCGCACATTTATTTTTCCCGCACTTTTCATTTCTTTTTGAGAGAAATTGTAGTGAGGAATATTATGTAATGCCAAAGACCGATAGCCATTTCCATGGGTGTGGATGCCACCCCTGATGAAGAAGAATATTTATGGGACCCACGTGGTTTCCAAAGTTGTATTTTCTTTTTCATTTATGTAAAAGGGACTATATAATTGGAATTTGGACATTATTCTTTTGTGGTGACTGACCGATCCACAGAATTAGCTTATTCATTTTAAATTGCCTCTGTATTATATAATTTTATTATTATTAATTCATGCAAAATTGTATTTTTCTAGATAAATGACAAAAATCGCAAGTGTTGATTTCAAAATTTTGGAAGCCTCTGGGAGGAACTACCTCAGTTGGTAGTTGGATGGCAAATTCTATATGCAATCACATTCCCTAAGTGCCACTATTATAATAGATAGCTCTGCGACAGACTTAGAAAAAGCAAAAGCTATAATTTATATTCGTTGCTACGTGGACAAGACTTTAAAGGCTGAATACCTTATGGTCGAAAATGTAAGGGACCCTGCGGAGCTACACACACTAGAGGGGGTGAATAGTGTAATAGCAAGCAAAGTGCTTAATTAAAAGTTACTAAAATTAAAGCACAATAAGCAGCGGAAAATAAATAGAGTGCTCAACAACAACAATCGCAAACACAAGGATATTACACTGGTTCCCCAAAACTTGGGTACGTCCAGCCACACCAATATTCACTATAATTCCCACAAAGAGAAGTGAATACAAATCACACAAAGAGATACCTCACCAAGAGGATTTTGCCCTACACAAGGACCCAACCAACACTACACAAGGGTCAAACTCCCACCTAGAGAATTACTAACTCCCACTCAGAGAATTAGGGTTAGCCCTACACTCGGACACTAAACTCCCACAAAGAGAGTAACTCCCACAAAGAGAGTATCTAATTCCCATAAAGAGAATTAGGGGTATCACAAAGGTGAAACGAAATAACACTTACCTATGCCTTAATATGGTCTTACCAATGCGATGAAGAAGGCATGTAAGTGAAACTCAAGTGCTTGAGATGAGGCTTTGATTGCACTTGATGATCTTTCTCTCTTCTAGGAATGAATCCTAACACTTCTCACTTGAGTGTATGAAATGAAGAGAAGAAAGATGTTCTCTAAGAAAGGAATGAGAATTAGATTCCTTGGAGAATTTCCCTATGTGCTAGCTTCAATGTATGAAGAGAAATATGCTCATGAGAGAGAAATGGGAGAGATTAGGAGTGGCTATTGATTCTCTAAGATATTCAATAATGACCAAGAGTTCTAAATGAACTAAGCCATCTCCTATATATAGAAAGCCCAAAGGAACCCATAAAACCAGCCAAACCCCCAAAGGGAAGAAATGCAACGGCTAGATTTTGGCAGTTTATGGTACAGACAGTCGACTGATGAACAAATGACAGTCGACTGTTCAACGGCTAGAAAAATCCCAACGGCTATAATCTGAGCCAGGACAGTCGACTGTAGAAGACTACACAGGTGACTGAAAAATAGACAGTCGACTGTATAACATTCATCAGGCGACTGCTGCAGGGGATGGAGAAAAATAGAGAGATGCACTCTAACTCCTAGTATGCATACAGGCAACTGCTACAGGAGATGGAGAAAAACAGAGAGATGCACTCTAACTCCTAGTATGCATACAGGCGAATGATGAAAAAATGACAGTCGACTGTAAAATAGACAGTCGACTGTTTATCCTTCATCAGTCGACCTCTGCATATGATGGAGAAAGACAGAGAGAGATGCATATTTCGCACTTACGTCTTTCAGACGACTGAAGGCCATTTCACAGGGGACTGTAAAAACAGCAACAGGCGACTGTCGTACAATTTGGGAAGAAGCCCAGAAAATGCAAGAAGCGCACAGTCGACTGTCGACCAATTCACAGGTGACTATAAGAATACATGCGATTGTAAATTGAACATCAGTCGACTGATGCAAAAAGCTCAAGATGAGTCAATAGAAAAGTTGACTTGAGCTATGCATCACAGTCGACTGTAGAAGGCTTGAAAGGCGTCTGGAATCACCCAGTCGACTGTAAAACCTTCAACAGGCGACTGTAGGAGAGCCAGAGACTCCAAATGAGTATTTGGGCTAGATGAACCGATTGGGTTGGATTCTATGATAATCCTAAGGCTCACTAAGATGGTTAAATGCAAATGCATGAGAGTATGACCATCTATCAAGGCATTACATTAACCTAGACTCAAATGAGAGAGAGAGAGAGAGCAATAAAGGAAATATTACATGGATTACATTGCTTTCCATAGATTCTATGTCTTCAATCTTGATGCCCAGATGCTCCCCGTAATCTCCAAGCTTTGGCACCCCTTGAGTCCAAGCTTTGGCCCTTCTCCACTTGATGTCCATCCTTGCACCAAGTGTTTAGTCTCCAGAAATGATATTCTAGAAATGTAACTAAGAGACTAAAACAAGAGAGTCATTAGCAACAACATAATGTTGTGATCATCATCAAAATAACATTGGTATGAAACACCAATACTCAACAATCTCCCCCTTTTTGATGATGACACATATTATGTAAAACATAAAGAAATAAAGCACAATGCTAATGAGCTCCCCCTATTTATATCTACCAAATGTAAAATGAGATACACAATTGTAAATAATCATTATACCAAATGTAATAATGAGACATCATGGTGACATATAATAGGCATGGATTACATAAACCAAATGCACTAGAAAATATCATGCATACATGAATGGTTTAAACAATCCCATATATCACTCCACATAGATATATCTCTCCCCAAATGCATATGTATGAAATACAAGAATTACTTTCACATAATGCATATATCTCCCCCCTTGACGTCGTCAAAAAGGTGGACATCAATGATATCCCCCTTGTCATCTTAATCAAAGATGTGACAATATGCAATATAAAAGAAGATGTATGATACCAAATTTGTACAAAATTAGTGGGTATCAATCACTATCCCATGCTCCCCCTAGACCATAGAAATGGTCAAATTTTGACTTCTAGGATCTAACACCAATTGTAAAGTAGAAGATAAACAATCTCTAACAATTGACGTAATACCAATTGTAGACAATGAATCTTGGAATAATCATCTTTACCAATTGATATACATATATTGGAGCCATGAGACTAAATTGTATCAAAGCAATAGACATGGAAAAATCAAGCTACAATGATACACAATGATATTGCCAAAAGAAAATATAATATGAAACTGTTAGTTCTTGGTTTCAAGACTAACGTTGTTTTGATGATGATCAATACATTATGTTAGTGTGCTAGTCAATCTTATGTTTTAGTCTCAGTTTATCTTAATGATTATATATTGATAAGATAAAGCATAAGGCTTGGAGGATATTACAAGGGATATCTTAAAGACCTCCAAGAGTGATGGTGTGCTCAAGCTTGGATGAAGTCATGTAGATCATCTAATGAAGCCAAAGCTTGGAGCATGATGATAGATGGACATCTAGAGGAGCAATGACAAAGCTTGGAGCTTGATGAAGAGAAGCTCATCAAGGTGTGCCAAAGCTTGGAGATGATGGAGAGCATCAATGCATTGTGAGCTTGAAGACTTAGACTCTAGGAGATGCAATTTGTAATCCATGTAATTTCAATTACTTGCACTTCTCTTTTTGAGTCTAGGATTTTTGTAATGCCTTGATAGATGGTTATACTCTCATGCATATGCATTTAACCATCTAAGTGATCCTTATGATTATCATAGAATCCAACCCAATAGGTTCACTCTGTCCAAAGACTCATTTGGAGTCTCTGGCTCTCCTGCTGCCGCCTGCTGAAGGTTTTACAGTCGACTGGGTGATTTCCAATCGCCTGTCGAGCCTTCTACAGTCGACTGTGATGCACAGCTCAAGTCAAATTTTCTATTGATTCATCTTGAGCTTTTCGCATCAGTCGACTGATATTCAATTTACAGTCGCATGTATTCCTACAGTCGCCTGTGAATTGGTCGACAGTCGCCTGTGCGCTTCTTGCATTTTCTGGTTTTTTTCCATGTTGCAAGACAGTCGCATGTTGCTGTTTTTACAGTCGCCTGTATATTTACAGTCGCCTGTGAAATGGCCTTCAGTCGTCTGAAAGGCGTATGCAAAATATGCATCTCTCTCTTTCTTTTCTCCATCTTATACAGCAGTCGACTTATGAAGGGTTTACAGTCGCCTGGCTAATAGAAAGTCGACTGTATTATTGATATCAGTCGCCTGTGCGTAAACAAGAGAAAGAGTGCAGCTCTCTGTTTCTTGTCCATTCCTGCTGCAGTCGCCTGATGAAGGATATACAGTCGACTGTCTGATTTTCAGTCGCATGTGTAGTCTTCTACAGTCGACTGTCCTGGCTCAGATTATAGCCGTTGGGATATTTTCTAGCCGTTGATCAATCGACTGTCTAATGATCATCAGTCGACTGTTCATGCCGTAACTGCCAAAATCTAGTCGTTGCAGATTTCTTCCCTTTGGGTTTTTGGCTGGTTTTATGGGTTCCTTTAGGCTTCCTATATATATGGTTGGCTTAGTTCTTGTAGAACTCTCGGTTGATATTGAATATCTTTGAGAATCATTAGCCACTCCTATTCTCTCCCATTTCCCTCTCATGAGCACATTTCTCTTCATGCATTGAAGCTAGCTCATAGGGAAATTCTCCAAGGGATCTAATTCTCATTCCTTTCTTGGAGAACATCTTTCTTCTCTTCATTTCATACACTCAAATGAGAAGTGTTAGGATTCATTTCTAGAAGAGAGAAAGATCATCAAGTGCAATCAAAGCATCATCTCAAGCACTTGAGTTTCACTTGCATGCCTTCTTCATCGCATTGGTAAGACCATATCAAGGCATAGGTAAGTGTTGTTTCGTTTTGTTTTGTGTTCGAAACCCTAACTCTCTTTGTGGGAGTTACTCTCTTTGTGGGAGTTTGGTTCTTTCTGTGTGAAAGAACAAATCCTCTGTATGAGGTCTCTCTGTGTGAGAGTGAGGATATCTCTTTGTGGGAATCCTAAATCCTCTTGGTGAGGTCTCTCTCTTTGTGCGAGTGTATCCCTTTGTGGGATTGTGTATTCACTTCTCTGTGTGGGATTATAGTGAATACTGGTGGGGTTGGATGTACCCAAGTTTTGGGGAACCAGTGTAAAATCTCTGTGTTTGCGATTGTTGTTGTTGAGCACTCTGTTTAATTTCCGCTGCTTATTGTGCTTTAATTTTAGTAACTTTTAATTAAGCACTTTGCTTGCTATTACACTATTCAACCCCCCCCCCTCTAGTGTGTGTGTAGCCCTGCAGGGTCCCTTACAGTTGGTATCGGAGCCTTGGTTTGGTGGCTTTTGCAAGCATGACTTCTAAGTGTCAACAACCTCTCTCCATTCCTCCCGTCTTCAAAGACAAACACTTCTTAAAATGGAGGAAGAAAATGTTCCAATGGCTTGATGATCACGAGGAGTCAATGTCTATCACTTCGGATGCTCAAGTTTGGAATGCGTTGCAGTATGCCTTCTCTCCGAAAATTGCTAAGAAAGTAAAGGAGCTCAAGACAGCCGGTGAGATATGGGATTATCTTGATGAAAAGTATGGAGGAGAGGAATCTTACGATGATGAGAGAATCGTTGGTAATGAGGTATCTCGTAACTCTCTCATTCAACGTAGTGATTTTATTGAAAATTGTAATGCGTTGTTTATGGACTCTCCCAAAGCGAATAATAACAAGCTTGAGAGAGATGCACGCACGCACACTTTATTATCATCCAAACCTTGTGATGATACACAAACCATAGCTTTAAATTAAGAAAAGATTACTCTTGATTCACGTGTGTGCATGTTGAGCAAAGAGAATGAGTCTCTTAAAGCTCAAGTAGTGTATGTCAATGAATTTCATAGATCTTTAAAGGAGAGTGCATTTGCTACTCATAAAGAGGAAATTCAATGTTTGCATGCCGAGAAAGAAGGATTTCTTTCTCAATTGAGTGCCTTGAGAGATGAGAATGCTTCTCTCAAACTCCAAATGGAGAAGATGCACTCGAATAGTGATTACAACATGTTGAGAGATGAGACATTGGCTCTCAAGTCAAAATGTTGTGAACTTAGCTCATGTCTATCCAAGAGGGATGACAACATTTCTTCACTTTTGAAGAAATGTGAGCTATTGTCTACTCAAATTGAAAATTTCAAATTGAGTAAGGACATGGTTTTGGGATCCTCTTCATTGAAGGTGAACAAACCAAGCTCTTCTCGTAGAAGCACCCAAAGAAATTTTATGGGGGAGCATTCTAATGAGAAAGTCACATCCAACTCTTTTGGCCTAAAATCAACTATTATTTCTAAGCCAAAGAGAAATCATGCATTTTTGTATTCTGGTCTTGCATATATTAAGAAGCATATTCAAAAACATGTTTATATGAATGCTTCTTCTTTGAATTCTATGCATGATGTTTCTACACATAGGAAATCTTATTATTGCTTGCATGCTAAAGTTGATGATAAATCTTTGCATGCTTCACATGTTCCTATGCATGGTAGAATTGCTTGTGTGAATACATCTAATGATAGATCTCATGTTTCACACACGGGGCACGCCAATGTTTATGTTCCACATCATAAGCGTGCTCCCTCACCTCCTACTCATGCCTTGACCAAACCTCTTCTTAAGAATCCCAAATCACTTTCTTTGTGGATTCCTAAGAATGTTTCTAGGCTTGATAGGAATGCGTATATAGATTCATATGTGTGTAATGTTATATTTTCATATGACTATATACGGAAACCAAACTCCACTTTTGTTTGGTTTCCAACTTGCTAGCTCACTCACATTGTTATTCATTGCTTGGGTACCATGCTTGTATGTTTACATTTTGTACCCACATTTTTGTGAGTGTGTCCATTACTCCCATGTTTGCATGTTTTGTATGATTAAGGGGGAGTATGGAATTTTTGCTTGCTAGCATTATTTTTTCCATTCATATATAACAATGTATTTCATTAACATTGTGTTTGTGCATATGGGATGGTTATTTCTCTTGCCCTTGGTTTTCCTATTTGGCTATTACCCATCTTTTTGATATGCCAATGGGGGAGAGAAATAGGTTATGTAAAAATATACCTTATGCTTGTTTATGAATTATTATCAATTGGTATGTTTTTGCATAATAACTATCAATATGATTTGTGCTTTGCATGTTTATATTTCATGCACATTTGCATATTGATTGGGGGAGTTTGTTAGCACACATTGTTTATTTCAATGTTTATTATATTTTGACATAATGGATTGTCATCATCAAAAGGGGGGAGATTGTTAGTTCTTGGTTTCAAGACTAACGTTGTTTTGATGATGATCAATACATTATGTTAGTGTGCTAATCAATCTTATGTTTTAGTCTCAGTTTATATTAATGATTATATGTTGATGAGACAAAGCATAAGGCTTGGAGGATATTATAAGGGATATCTTAAAGACCTCCAAGAGTGATGGTGTGCTCAAGCTTGGATGAAGTCATGAAGATCATCTAATGAAGCCAAGCTTGGAGCATGATGATAGATGGACATCTAGAGGAGCAATGACAAAGCTTGGAGCTTGATGAAGGGAAGCTCATCAAGATGTGCCAAGAAGCGCACATGCGACTGTGCGCTTCTTGCATCAAGGCATTGTGAGCTTGAAGACTTAGACTCTAGGAGATGCAATTTGTAATCCATGTAATTTCAATTACTTGCACTTCTCTTTTTGAGTCTAGGATTTTTGTAATGCCTTGATAGATGGTCATACTCTCATGCATATGCATTTAACCATCTTAGTGAGCCTTAGGATTATCATAGAATCCAACCCAATAGGTTCACTCTGTCCAAGGACCCATTTGGAGTCTCTGGCTCTCCTGCTGCCCCCTGCTGAAGGTTTTACAGTCGCCTGGGTGATTTCCAGTCGCCTGTCGAGCCTTTTACAGTCGACTGTGATGCACAGCTCAAGTCAAATTTTCTGTTGACTCATCTTGAGCTTTTCGCATCAGTCGACTGATGTTCAATTTACAGTCGCCTGTATTCCTATAGTCGCCTGTGAATTGGTCGACAGTCGCATGTGCGCTTCTTGCATTTTCTGGTTTTTTTCCATGTTGCAAGACAATCGCCTGTTGCTGTTTTTACAGTCGCCTGTATATTTACAGTCGCCTATGAAATGGCCTTCAGTCGTCTGAAAGGCGTATGCGAAATATGCATCTCTCTCTGTCTTTCCTCCATCTTATACAGCAGTCTACTGATGAAGGGTTTACAGTCGCCTGGCTAATCGACAGTCGACTGTATTATTGATATCAGTCGCCTGTGCGTAAACTGGAGAAAGAGTGCAGCTCTCTGTTTCTTGTCCATCCCTGCTGCAGTCGCCTGATGAAGGATATACAGTCGACTGTCTGCTTTTCAGTCGCCAGTGTAGTCCTCTACAGTCGACTGTACTGGCTCAGATTATAGCCGTTGGGATATTTTCTAGCCGTTGATCAATCGACTGTCTAATGATCATCAGTCGACTGTTCATGCCGTAAACTGCCAAAATCTAGCCGTTGCAGATTTCTTCCCTTTGGGTTTTTGGCTGGTTTTATGGGTTCCTTTGGGCTTCCTATATATATGGTTGGCTTAGTTCTTGTAGAACTCTCGGTTGATATTGAATATCTTTGAGAATCATTAGCCACTCATATTCTCTCCCATTTCCCTCTCATGAGCACATTTCTCTTCATGCATTGAAGCTAGCTCATAGGGAAATTCTCCAAGGGATCTAATTCTCATTCCTTTCTTGGAGAACATCTTTCTTCTCTTCATTTCATACACTCAAATGAGAAGTGTTAGGATTCATTCCTAGAAGAGAGAAAGATCATCAAGTGCAATCAAAGCCTCATCTCAAGCACTTGAGTTTCACTTGCATGCCTTCTTCATCGTATTGGTAAGACCATATCAAGGCATCGGTAAGTGTTGTTTCGTTTTGTTTTGTGTTCGAAACCCTAACTCTCTTTGTGGGAGTTTGGTTCTTTCTGTGTGAAAGAACAAATCCTCTGTGTGAGGTCTCTCTGTGTGAGAGTGAGGATATCTCTTTGTGGGAATCCTAAATCCTCTTGGTGATGTCTCTCTCTTTGTGGGAGTGTATCCCTTTGTGGGATTGTGTATTCACTTCTCTGTGTGGGATTATAGTGAATACTGGTGTGGCTGGATGTACCCAAGTTTTGGGGAACCAGGGTAAAATCTTTGTGTTTGCGATTGTTGTTGTTGAGCACTCTGTTTAATTTCTGCTGCTTATTGTGCTTTAATTTTAGTAACTTTTAATTAAGCACTTTGCTTGCTATTACACTATTCATCCCCCCTCTAGTGTGTGTAGCCCCGCAGGGTCCCTTACAGAAACAAGTTGGCAATATCCAAGGGGTTTAGTTTGAGACCAAAACTAACCAAATGTAAACAATGATCTCAAACACACCCCAAAATGAGAGTCAAAATATGTTTTAAAATATTTTAAACATACGACATATTAACTCCCCCATTGACATACATATGGATCAACAAATGCATGTATGTCAATGTATTCTCCAAGATTCCCATTTTCATGAAAAAAATAAATTTGAAAATATTTTCAAAATCATGAAACACAAACAAACAATGGATATGCTAAAATAAATATTTAAGCACAATACCCATGCAATATGCATATGTGTGAGGAACCTAAACATTAGGGAACCAAACCCAAGAGGAGTTTGATTTCCTAATGTAATCACATGAGGTGATCACATCCCTAACTAGAGAGTTGATGTAACTATTCCTCTCTTGTACACTAACCTTAGTGGGAATTCATAAACTCAAGGATTTCCTAGGCAAGAGTTTTGCCTTTGCAAGAGGGGTGGATGTGGCATGCTTATGTGTAGAAACGAATTTCTTGGCATGCATAGAATGAGGATTTTGCTTCTTAGCAAAAAATGAAGAGTTTTCATTCTTCCTCATCACCTTGTGATTTACATGTTTCTTGTTGGTGTTATTGTTATACAAGAAGACATGGTGATTCTTCTTAGGTGCTTTTGCAATATTTCTTGTATTTGCACCAAAAGAAGAATTAGAGGTGGGTTTGGGTACCACATTTTGAATATACCCCAAACCTCCTCTATGGTTTGCCGGATGTTGTTTTTCAAGCAAACCGTGGAGTGAATCCCTAGAATAAACAAAGCTTTTGAGCTTTTGGGATTCCTCTTCGTATTTCAACGTAAGTTGTTGAATGCGAGTTTCTAAGCTAAGGTTTTGAGCTAATAATTTTTCATTAGAAATGCTCAAATCCTTAACTTGAGAGAGAAGTGTGTCTCTCTCACTAGTGTCACAAACATGCAAAGCATCATTGTCATTTACACTAGTAGATTCTAAGGCATGCAACCTACTCATAGCATTTTTAAATTTTGCTTTCAATTTAGCATATGAGTCGATGCACTTACTTGCCCTATTGGAGACCACGTTGAATCGGTATTCGAGCTCCTCATAGGATAGCTTCTCCTCCTCAACTTCCTCATCACTTTCCTCTTCGCTAGAGCTAGACGAAGACTCTTCCCCCTTTGCCATGAAGCACATTTCCTCGTTGGGGTTGAGCCACGCTTCCACCTCTTCATCGCTTGAACTCGAGTAGATTGATGAAGAATCATCAAAAGTTGTGAAGCACATATGAGCTCGCTCCTTGTCATTGTCTTCTTCATCACTTGATATGTCCTCATCGGTGTCATCAAAAGTGCCGACAAGTCCCTTCTTTTGGTTCTTGAACTTGGAATTTCCTTTCCAATGCTTCTTCCCTTTACCCTTATAAGTCTTGTTGGTGGGTTTGAAGGGCATACTTTAGAGAGATGACATTTGCCACTGCAAGTGTAACAAGTAGGAATCTTGTTAGAATTGGAGGCAAACTTTGAAGAATATTTACCTTGCTTGCTTTTGTGGAATGCACTTAGTTGAGTGGCAAGCTTCACGATTTTATATCCACTAGCCTCATCTTCTTCACTAGAAGCTTCTTGATGGAATTTCTTCCTCCATTTGATTGGCTCCTTCTTGGCATGGAATGCAACCCCCTTTAGCTTCTCCGGCTTCTCGGATTTGGTTGGTTGAATCTCATTCTTGTGTTGAAGCTTCACTTTGTATGCCATGAGATTCCCAACGCACTCCTTAACGGTATATTTGGACGTGTCGTTAGACTCCAAAATCTCGTTGGCCTTTGACTCCCATTTGGGTGTAAGAGAGTCAAGGATCTTCTCCACTCGATCCTCTTGGGAAATCACCTTCCCAAGTCCTTCCAAAGCGTTCACGATGTCTGTGAACCTTGTGAACATTTCTGATATTCTTTCTCCTTCCTGCATCTTAAACATTTCATATTTAGATCTAAACACGGTTTGTTTAGATTTCTTTACCTTTTTAGTCCCTTCATGACATATCTCCAAAGTATGCCAAATTTCGTTGGCCGTTTTGCACATTGAGATACGGTTGAACTCATTTGCTGAGAGGGTGCAATGGAATGCATTCATAGCCCTCGCATTGAATTTGATCGAGTCCTTCTCCGCTTTTGTCCTTGAAGCCGCAGGTGTAGTGGGCTTCTCAAATGGTACCTCCGTAATGTCCCATAGGTCTTGACCCTCCATGTAGATCATCATCCTGATCTTCCAACTTGGGTAGTTGGTTCCGTTGAAAAGCGGGGGTCGAACGGTAGAATGACCTTCTTCATAAGACACGGATGTAGCGTTGAATGCCATTATTACAGTTGCCATAACCTCGCTCTGATACCAACTGTAAGGGACCCTGCGGGGCTACACACACTAGGGGGGTGAATAGTGTAATAGCTAGCAAAGTGCTTAATTAAAAGTTACTAAAATTAAAGTACAATAAGCATCGGAAAATAAACCGAGTGCTCAACAACAACAATCGCAAACACAAGGATATTACACTGGTTCCCCAAAACTTGGGTACGTCCAACCACACCAATATTCACTATAATTCCCACAAAGATAATTGAATACAAATCCCACAAAGAGATACCTCACCAAGAGGATTTTGCCATACACAAGGACCCAACCAACCCTATACAAGGGTCAAACTCCTACCTAGAGAATTACTAACTCCTACTCAGAGAATTAGGGTTAGCCCTACACTAGGACACTAAACTCCCACAAAGAGAGTAACTCCCACAAAGAGAGTATCTAATTCCCACAAAGAGAATTAGGGGTATCACAAAGGTGAAGCGAAATAACACTTACCTATGCCTTGATATGGTCTAACCAATGCGATGAAGAAGGCATGCAAGTGAAACTTAAGTGCTTGAGATGAGGTTTTGATTGCACTTGATGATATTTTTCTCTTCTAAGAATGAATCCTAACACTTCTCACTTGAGTGTATGAAATGAAGAGACGAAAGATGTTCTCCAGAAAGGAATGAGAATTAGATTCCTTGGAGAATTTCCCTATGAGCTAGTTTCAATGCATGAAGAGAAATATGCTCATGAGCGGGAAATGTGAGAGATTAGGAGTGGCTATTGATTCTCTAAGATATTCAATAATGACCAAGAGTTCTAAATGAACTAAGCCATCTCCTATATATAGGAAGCGCAAAGGAACCCATAAAACCAGCCAAAACCTAAAGGGAAGAAATCTGCAACGGCTAGATTTTGGTAGTTTATGGTACAGACAGTCGACTGATGAACAAATGACAGTCGACTGTTCAACGGCTAGAAAATTCCCAACGGCTATAATCTGAGCCAGGACAGTCGACTGTAGAAGACTACACAGGCAACTGAAAAACAGACAGTCGACTGTATAACCTTCATCAGGCGACTGCTATAGGGGATGGAGAAAAACAGAGATGCACTCTAACTCCTAGTATGCATACAGGCGACTGATGAAAAAATGACAGTCGACTGTAAAATAGACAGGCGACTGTTTATCCTTCATCAGTCGACCTCTGCATATGATGGAGAAAAACAGAGAGAGATGCATATTTCGCACTTACGCCTTTCAGACGACTGAAGGTCATTTCACAGGAGACTGTCTTGCAATTTGGGAAGAAGCCCAGAAAATGCAAGAAGTGCACAGTCGACTGTCGACCAATTCACAGGCGACTGTAAGAATACAGGCGAAAGTAAATTTAACATCAGTCGACTGATGCGAAAAGCTCAAGATGAGTCAATAGAAAAGTTGACTTGAGATATGCATCACAGTCGACTATAGAAGGCTTGACAGGCGACTGGAATCACCCAGTCGACTGTAAAACCTTCAGCAGGCGACTGTAGGAGAGCCAGAGACTCCAAATGAGTATTTGGGCTAAATGAACCTATTGGGTTGGATTCTATGATAATCCTAAGGCTCACTAAGATGGTTAAATGCAACGCATGAGAGTATGACCATCTATCAAGGCATTACATTAACCTAAACTCAAATGAGAGAGAGCAATAAAGGAAATATTACATGGATTACATTGCTTTCCTTAGAGTCTATGTCTTCAATCTTGATGCCTAGAGGCTCCCCATCATCTCCAAGCTTTGGCACCCCTTGAGTCCAAGCTTTGGCCCTTCTCCACTTGATGTCCATCCTTACACCAAGTGTTTAGTCTCCAGAAATGATATTCTAGAAATGTAACTAAGAGACTAAAATAAGAGAGTCATTAGCAACAACATAATGTTGTGATCATCATCAAAATAACATTGGTATGAAACACCAATACTCAACAGAAAATCCATTTGAGCTGTGGACTGCCTTTGAGGATATGTATAAACATTAAAAAGATGTTATACTCTCAACGGCCCGTTATGAGTGGGAGATATTACATGACTTTAAGTCTATAACTGAGTACAACTCAGCTCTGTTCAGCATCACCTCACGCCTGAAGTTGTGTGGTGAAAAAATCTCAGAAGAACGCATGCTAGAAAAGACTTACATGTATTTTTATGAAAAAGATGCAATATTAATGCAGCAATACCGTGAATGAAAGTTCACTAAGTATTCTGAGCTGCTGGCATACTTATTAATGGCTGAACAGAATAGAGAGCTTCTGCTCGCCACTCATAACATGCATCCTTCTGGCACGACCCCTCCACCAGAAGCTCATAATACATCTTATACTAAACATAAGAATAAAAGAAAAGGGAAAATTCAGAAGGGTGCCCATATAAAAAGCAAGCCAGATGACAGAGCCACCAGGGAAGAGGAAGTCCACATGGCGAAGAAATGAAAATAATAATAATAATGAAGCACCCCCACCAAAGAAGGATTGGGAAGACCAGTGCCATCGTTGTGGCATAACAAGACACTAGTTAAGAGTGTGCAGAACTCCGTGGCACCTACACTATTTGTACCAATAGTGCTTGAAGAAAAAAGCCGAGTCAATTTTGGTGGCCAACTACCTCAAGCTCTAGTGCAGTTTACAGCTGCAGATTTCCAGAAAGATGACTTATTTGAGTAGATGCATTTATCTTAGTTAAATAAACATTGTTATAGAGAGCTTTTCGATTTTTCATAACTATGTATGTTGCTATTTCCATTGAATAAATTAATTATGATTTGCATTGACTTCTATGCTCTTCTATCCTAGATGTATTGCTCTCATGGCTAGTTATAAAGTATAATTGTCAGGAGTACCTATCAGTACAATGATTACATGTTGTAAATTGCAATAAAATAGTTATACTTCTATGCACTAAATCCTATGAAATGTTTTCCTTACATGCCATAGTTTAAGATAAAATGGTTATGTTTTGCATTGAAGTAAATGTTGCAATGGTTATGTTTGCTATAATTTTGACTAAGTCAAAGATTATTTTTATTATCCACATGATCACTCATGACGCATGATAATATGCAACATCCTACTCTGGCGATAGTCCTGAAGTATTATCTCGGATGTCTGACTTGAGGATCAAGCATTGCAAGCATGTAAACTCCTGAACAAAATATGAGTATGCCCAGTACTATCAGAAAATATGGAAAAAGAAAAGTTTTAAGGATATTCTTTGATACAAAATCCATAGTGAAACCAACAGAATAATAAGTACCGAATATTCGTATATAACGACCCAAGAAAATTAATGGCCGGCGAAAACCATACTTGAGCGTTTGAATGTACCTTCAAAAGGTCCATACAATACGAAATTCAAAGAATGGAGCAAAATTAGCGGAGTACACAAATGTGCCTGAACTCGCATAAGTTTATATTTTGATGTGAGTTGGTTAGACATCCAGGATAGGTAACCATCCCCTCTATCACATCCCAATCCCATGAATATAATCTTAAGAACAATAAGATTCTTTAGAAGTGTGAATCTCCGTATCTCACTTATGGAGTAAAAACCAATTATCTACATTAAAAATAAAATAAAATAAAAAGCCTTTTTCATTGAGAGTACTTGAGAGATATTTATGGATTTATCCACTCCCTATACATGGCTGATAAAGTACCTTACAGTACTTATCAATGTATCCTCTAAATGGTCATAAGTCGGCCGATTATCCAACCGCAGTCCAGTTTTTTTCTAAAAGCTATAATAACGAATTATTAAAATTACGGATACATTGGATAATGCTGAGATATAAATAACAATTTGCAACTGGAATAAAAAGTTGAATACCTTAAAGTATGTTTTCACACCCAAAAAGGGTTGGATAAGTTGATTATTAAAATGACTCTAATGGATTATACATCCATTGACTCCAGTTATTGGCGACTGCATGGGGACATGCAATCTTGCATGCCACTTTATAAATTAGACTCAGACCCTCTGTAGATTAGAGTTATTCCTCTGATGCAACTAGCATACGGAAAACCACCAAAAAATCTCTTAATTGAGAATTTTTGTTGCGCATTTTACATCCCCATAGCACCACTACAGTAAATGAAATCGGGACATCAACGCCGTCTTGGAATGTATAATGGGATACCTTGCACCCCAAATAGGGGAGGCATTAAAATAACATCTCGAAGAATGTGCATTGATGTGTCCACACTCCTAGTACTATACTCAACTTGGTTGAAGCATGAAGCTCCATTGTCCATTTAAAATAAATAAAAATCTATGATCCGAAAATTATAAAAATGTGATAATGAGATCTTGAAGATCCTTCACATTCAAGAAAACTGTTCAACAGTTATCAGACATAGTTACTGACAACAAGAAAATTTGTTAGACTATACATCACTGCTGCTAATACTCCGGCTAGGATTGACATCCCTGAGAATAGATGAAATTCATCAGCAGCAGAAGTGGATGTTCCTCAAAGAGGCAGACCACCAGGCTCCAATGATAAAATTCCCAGAAAGAGGAAAACATCTGGAGGCCTTAAGACAATACTACCAGAGAACAATGAGCTCATGTCTATACACTCATCCATTCCTGAATCTCATGAAGAGGAAAATCTGGGAAAAACTGAGATATAATTAAATTCTGTATGTACATGGGAGGCGTTAGACAGACAGAACACAAATTGTCGACAATGTATTCATATTCATCGCAAAAGCGATGATAATTGTATAATATCGTTTCACACTCCGTTGCTAAAATGCAAACGTAGAGATTGGCCAAATGTGAAATAAGACAATAAAAGCTGAGTTGGACTCGCTTATGAAACGTGAAGTGTTCGGACCTGAAGTTCAGACACTGAAAGGTGTCAAACATGTGAGCATAATAAATATTGCATAAATAAAAATATAAGTATAAAACGTATGCTAGAAGGTACAACCTATAGCTCAAGGATTTTTTTTCACTGAAACTGTGGAATAAACAAATTAAGATAAGCTTGACTCACTTATATAAATGATGCATCAGACTCACTAGTTATAAATTATAAATATCTTATGATTTGGCAAAGGATATTTTAGATATGCTGCTATTAGATGTTGTGACAGCATATCTTTATAAATATCTTGATAAAGAAACATTCCTCTTTTCCTTAAATGCCCGAATAGACTTCGAAACGTCTATTCTATTGAAAAGATAATACATATTTGTACAACCAAGTGAATCCATTGTCAAAGTAAGGATTCTTACTAAAGGTTGTCTTTACATCTTTATAAAGAGTAAAGAACATGATTTGAGAGTATAGTTGTAAACAACTTAAATCTCATCGGATCTCCTGAAGAGAAAACCGAAATATTTGTTCTAGCCAGACCATCAAATATGATATACAAGACATATGCAAAATAAAGATATGTTATGACTCACAAATTTATTATCTTAAAAGATAAAATCCTGTTACATTAGACTTCATACACCCTGAGTGTGTTGAAGAATTTACACAAGGACCATTATCATTTAATAAGTACACCTATGGTAGTTTATTCACTGGATGTACATAAAGACCCCTTTCGTCAACTGGAAGAGGGTGGGGATATTCTAGGTCATGAAGTCATTTATCTAAGGGCAATCAGAGCACTTTTGACTAACTGCACGCGCCCCGATATAGCAGCTGCAGTAAATTCACCAACCAGACATAGTGTAGCGCCTACAAAGCGACATTGGCCCGGAGTTAAGCATATTCTGCGCGACCTCTAAAAGTCGATAAAATTTGGGTTTATATTATAAAGAATTATCCTCCTTGCTTATTCAGATGCATGTTACACGCCATATAATGAGATGTCACAAAATGGGTACCCACGGTGGGACGACCATCTATTGTAGATGTGCAAAGCAAACAATGAAGGCATCATCATCCTAAAATTCCGAGACCTCACGATCCAAGAGGCATGCCGAGAGAGTGTATGGTTACGCCCAGTGGTACATCACATCTAAGTGACGACTATGTCAAAGACTAGTGATTTGGAGCTAGCCACAAAGTCTGAAGACCATGCCACATGTGTACCCCAACTTTGAGGAGACACACAGAGGCGACAAGATAAAGCACACCTATCCAGAGTTCTTTTGGATCCAGCAACTGCCTAATAATGGTGATATCTATAATTTGTTCATATTTTTTTGAAATGTTGTAAATAGGATTGATGGAAAAATGCCTAAGAGATCTGAAAGACTTAGGGCTTGTACTGATCAAGGAGAGTTAAAGGAGAATTGTACTCTTTTTTCTTAACTATGGTTTTTTCCCACAACGTTTTCCATAGTCAAAGGTTTTAACGAGATAAATCCAATTAACTCAGGATTTCGAAGTATCAATCCATTGTGATACTTAATTGATACTTATTTGATGATCAGAATCCTGAAGTATTTACGAGCAGAGTTCACACTTATGACAGAATACTGAGGAGTGTTATGAATATATTATCTAGTAACATTAGGAGTTTGTATTATACTCGAGCTTTCAATTTTCCGATAAATAAAGTCCTGGGTCCCAAAAAAGCAACACATCATTTGTTTATTAATTTATTATTTCACTGTCAAGCTTGGAGGTTAGATTATTATTATTGTGAGAATTGCTAAATACACCCCTATGCATAGGAGTGTAGATAATGATTAGATGCTTATAAAAGAAATTATATCACATCTTACTATCATCTCATAGCCTCTCTAACTTTCTGTTTTCCTTTTTCGACCACTAATAATTACATGAACCCCTATGTTAGGGGTGCATGTAGTCTTCCTCATTATTGTTATTTTAAACCCAAGTAATAACACACCTTAATAAAATGGCAAATCAATTAACAGATTCCACATCGAACGAAGCGCTGGCCTCGCGATCGGTCTCTCGATCCCATTTTTTTTTTTTGATCTTCTCACATTCCGCTTCTTTATTTTAATCCCTTTTACCGGAAGAATAGTTGGATCTGATTGCGATGGCAAGGAGTGGTCACGCCAGCTGTTGTTTCTTCCTCGTTTCTTTAGATCACATGCTTTCTCTCAGTTCGAACCCTAACCTTTACCATAGCCATTTGTTTAGAGATCAAATCCCGAGGACCTCTCCCTAATTTCGTGGTTTCTTCATTCTGGCGATGTAATTTGGACCGGATTATGTTACTGAGATCAAGATTCGAACACAATTGCATCTGCTAGGGGTTTTGAGATCCGGTTGACATGGAATCAGGCAGCCAAGCGGACCCCATCCCCCTCTTGAGGTAATTTCAGTTTAGATTTATTGAATTGAATCACGTTGAAGTTAACTTGCGCATCCATGCAAGAATTGAAGGGAAGTTTGCGATGAGTGAATTGCATAACGACTTGTGGTATGTGTTTGAGCTAAATCTTTTGTGAGAAGGGAATAATTAGAACTTAACAAATGGTGTTTTCAATTATTAGATGATGGGTAATAATGTTTAAAAGCTTGATTTGATGATGAGATGAAGCGGAAGTGATTTTGTACGCATGCAACAAAGAAAGACAAGATTGTAAAGATTTGGGTCATTTACATCATTTTATGCTTTTTACTGGTATCGGCATAGATCGGATGGTGTAAAGAAGTGATGTGAAGAGAAGATGAAGTTTCTTTCACTAAGTTGGAAGTTGGACTAATCTTAAAGTTAAGTCCTCATGCATGCAAGACATGCCGAGAAACCTTTATGAATGAATCTGAATTGGTTGTGTTCTTCTTGATGGTGACTTTAGTATGTGAGCTGAATTTTCTTTGAGAACGATAGAAATAATCATAACACATCAAAGCATAATGATTCAAGGTAACATAGTATGTATAATTTTTTTAAAAAGGCTGATGAGAGATGAATCGGAAGTGATTTGCATGCATGCGGTGACAAATGGCAAGATTATACTACATGTTCAACTGTTGGGCAATATTTGAATTGTTTGAATAGAAGTTTTGGTTATTATTTTAGGGTAATTTTTAGAAATAATATCAATTTTCGACCAAAAAAATTTATTCTCAAAAATCGACCAAGTTTCGCCACGTTAGCGGCGAGGCCGCGCAGATTGGACAATACCGCACTTGTTTTGGCCGCACTTGGCAAGTGCGGCAAAAAAGCTCTTCTACTGCCTTAGTGCTTTAGTTGGCATATTTTGGCAAGTACATGCCTCAGCATTTTGGCCGCACTTGGCAAGTGCGGCCAAAAATGCCGCACTTGGCAAGTGCGGCCAAAAATGCCGCACTTGGCAAGTGCGGTATTATCCACACTAGCCCGCGCGGCCACGCGCCTCGCCGCTGACGTGGCGAAACTTGGTTGATTTTTGAGAATAATTTTTTTTGGTCGAAAATTGATATTATTTCTAAAAATTACCCTAAATCTAAAAATTACCCTTATTTTTATGTTGACATACCAAAGAAATAATCATAACACATCGAAGCATAATGATTCAAGGTAACAGAGTATGTATAAATTTTTTAAAGGCTGATGAGAGATGAATCTGAAGTGATTTACATGCATGCGGTGACAAATGGCAAGATTATAAGGATTTTGTATAAGAACAAGACATGTTCAACTGTTGGGCAATATTTGAATCTGTTGAATTGAAGCTTTTGGTTATTATTTTTATGTTGACATACCAAAGAAGTGATGTAAAGAGAAGGTGAATTTTCTCACATGCATATAATGGTTAACTACCATTGCTAACTTCTGAAATTCTAATATAGTTAATTCAGATCATGTCACAGTTATGTGCTCTCTATGCTGAAATTTAGTAACACATAACTTTTCTTGAGTGCATGGAACTCGATTTCACCAGAAACTGACCTGCCAATAATGGTAGGAACATAAGTAAAGGAAAAGGAAAGGGAATGGCAAATAAAATTGTTTTCCATTTTTGGCTCCACTAGCAATAAGACAAAAACAAGGGAAGAAACTGGGGATGTTAGCAAAAAGTTACTTTTCATTTAGCTGTTATCCCCCTCCTAAAGAATGAGAAACTATTCTTTTTTTCATTTTAACCTTTCCTTTCTCTTAATGTTCATTTCATATCTTTCATTTCATCCCCAACCGATTACATTCTCAAAGTTATCTAGGAGAACTTTCTTGGATTAAGCCAATATGTTTTGACTAGCCTCTATGCTTATGGGTCGTGCCAACTTGCCATCTTATTGGTTGATGATAATGCCATAGTATAGGGTTTATATTGACGGCCACACTTCTCTCTAGCTTATTATAATAGCTGTAACACAGTTAAATCTAATTTGTTTGGGTATATTGTCCAAGTGAAACAGTTCCGTTTCAGTTTCAGGCAGTTAATTCATATTGGATTCACTGTCTGATTTTTTGCTTAGGAAGCTATCTTTACGACCATGCCATGGTTTGATGCAAGCAGAACTTTAATGATCATGTTTGTTTCAGAATGAGTTGGTTTGATAACTGAAATATTTCCTACATTATGCTGTCATCCACTGCATTATTTCATTCACCAGGTTAGCCACAAACTCAGTGTCGGTTTATTGTCAAAGGTTTAGTTGATGTTTGTATCATCCTGAAAGATCTGAGAGGTTCTTCTGGCATGATAAGAGGTTGGCCGCGTTTTATTGTTTCTAACCCTTCCTGTTCAGATTGTCCTTGATTTCCTTTTCAACTATGACATTTTATTGATAATGTTGTTATTGACTAGAGATCATGTTTGAACATTAGTATAAGATGATATCCTACTAGTTTTTTTGCTTATTATTATTATTTAAACTAACTCATGGTGCTGGTTATGCATGCTTGATGGTAGGTATTCCTCTGAGTGACCTGGTAAAGCCAAAAAATAAACAACTGACTGTTATCGATTACAGTTTGTTTGCAGCTAAATAAACAACTGACCGTTTTCGATTACAGTTTGTTTGCAGCCTTGTCATATGGAGCTGCTTCCATGGCTATGGTTTTCATTAATAAAGCAATTCTTATGCAATATGCTTATTCCATGACTCTTCTGACATTACAGGTACACATTTTCATTTTGAGAGACATGTAAGTTGTAAATTTTGCTTTTGATTTGATCTTATGGTTGGAATCTTTTTTTTCTTATCTCCAATTTTGTCAGCAATTGGCAACAACTCTTCTCATTCATTTTGGCCGAGTCATGGGGTACACAAAATTCAAAGATATTAACATGACAACTGCTAAGAAACTTCTCCCAGTTTCAGTGTTCTACAATGCAAATGTAGCATTTGCATTGGCAAGCTTGAAGGGAGTGAACATTCCAATGTATATTGCATTGAAGAGGCTCACTCCACTTGCTGTCTTGGTGGCTGGATATTTTTATGGAAAAGGGAGGCCACCAATTCAGGTAAACTGTATTTCTTTTTTGTGTTGCCTGTTTGCGGGTAAATAATGGGATATCAATCATGATGTTTGTGTGAATGAATCGTTGTAAGCTGCTATTATGAATGCACCTAGAAAATCCTTCCTGTGTTTTTTCCAGAAGCTAATGTTGGTCATTTAATATTGCCTAAATGACTGGACGAAATGCTAAAATTTAAGTTGATTGATATGCATATTCAGCAGTCATTCTCTTGCACCTAGGTATCATCGATGAGTTGGTGCAGGTGTTCATAGTTAGAAAAGAACACTTGTTTAAGTATTGTGAAAAATGTTCTCACAAAACATGTATCTTGCTATATCTTCTGTTGACGTGTTGGTTAATTATTTTGACATATTTGCTATTTTCAGTAATCATTTTCTTGCAGATAAAACACTTGGCAACTTCCCGGAGTTGATATATGAAACTGCATTTCAGGCTATAGCGCAAGATATTGTTTGATGATCTTATTTGTATTTTTTGTGTATGGTTCCAATTTGATGTAGTTGGCCTTTCGGTTAATGTGTCCTTTACAGTATTTAATTGCATAATTCTTGAATGCCCCTAGACATTTGGAATCTGAGATTTTCTAGTTATGAGCATGGCATAGCCTCTGCTTTCCACACTACTTCTACCTAATTTGCTCCTTCCACCCACCATTCCCCATAACGATCTAGTCCATGTACACTGGATTGCCAAAACCGGTGACCTAAGAAATAACCAAGAGCGCTAATGACAAATTGATTCCCTCAGACGTTTAATATATTTTGCGCTATATTCGCATCCTTAGTTTTACATGTCTTTTGTCATACATGCATGTCTTTGCTTTGCTACATATACATGGTAATACACCCATAATTATCGGATGACCTTAGCAAGAGCCCCCCAATTGTACTCTGACCCACATACTGATTGAATTAATACCCCTTCATAATTCGTTTTGTTCAAACTTCAAAGCAGCATAACTTGTACCCAGATCCATACCAAGCACCAGAGTGTACCACGAATATGGTGACATTGTGCCAGACTTGGAGTTTCTTTTGACATGTACGGCGGTTCATTATTGGTGAGTGGACTTTTTTTTGGTACATCGGAAATTAACACACCGTGAATCGATCCCTGGACCTAACACGGGGGGGGGGGGGGGGGGGTGTGTGTGTGTGTGTGTGTGTGTGTCATACCACTCGGCGTTACTTCGGCATCAAAAAAAGGAAAGCCACATGCCGGTGGTGGTGCGTGGACTTTATAGCTGCTGCATTTGGAGTTCATGCATCTCATACTGTTCATTTTGGTGTGGATGAGACATCATGAGTATCAATTGAGGGTTACATAAGGGTTATTCTCTTGAAATTTTATGTTAACATGGCATTTGCATGTATTTCTTTCTAGCATTATTGTGAAACCTCTAGCTATGAAACCTCCAGGAATGCAATAGAGATATGAATAAAGCACCCAGTGGTTCACTATTCTCTTTGTATATCTGAAGTCTCAACCAAAGTGCACAATCTTTATGATTACCATTAAAAAACAGAGGGCGGAAAGACTGGAGAATGCGTAGGGATTTTGCTTAACAGGAACAGAAGCTGCTTCTTAGGTAGCACATGCACTTCAGACCATGTGTGTCAAACACAGTATCCAAGAAAATGTCTGCTTGAGTGCCCTTATTTAGTATTTTGCTGTATTGGTGGGTCAGTGTCATGTATGTCACTGCACATCTGTGTCCATGCAACATGCCCGAATAAATGTTATCAAACTGAATGTGCTGTTGATTGTCATAGACATTGTAAGGATACACGCCATAATGGCTACATTTGACACCGTCATCTGGGTGACACGGAATCTTGATTCTTGAATACGCGCAAACAAATTGGGCACACATAAACTAACCAGAATTTTGGGCACACACAAACAAATTGAAAATTTTAAAATAATCATATATCTAATTTATTGAAGTAATTTATAATAAAATTAACAGTGATATTTTTAAATAATTTTACTGAAATTATATGATAGAAATTTAGAATCATCAAATTGTGTTGTAAAAAACTATGTCATTAAGATTAAACTAGATTTTTTGGGTACGGGCAAGTGTAAAGGGAAAAAAGTGATAATATACACATACTTGTAAGCATTTTGATTTGTTTACCAGAATGAAAGATGATAAAGAGAGATAACTTAGAATACAAAGCAAGAATATTGAATTGCTATTATAAAAAATTACATTAGAGTTCTTAGCAAGTATTATAGCTTGAGTAAGCATGATTCATATTATCAATTGGGATAAGCAGCAAGATTGAGAGAGGAAGAAAATTAGATGAGATTATGAAAATAAAAAGATAAAAATGTATTTTAGTTTAATTTCTATCCTTTTTCCATTTTTATGTATTTTGATCTTTTTTTTGGGGTGGGAAGGATTTTTGGTTATAGGAATAATTTGTAAGAAGATTTGAAGGATAATGAATGTTTTTAAATATATAATACAGAATCTTTTAAAAAAATATGACACATGGATTTTGGGTGGATATGGTATTAACTTTTTTTTGAACCTCTTATTGTTTAGCTTCTTTCCATTCTTTCTTTGTTGTCTGTTCATTTTCAATGATCATTTTGTTTTAAAATGGGATTGTTTTTTAGCTTCTTTCCATTCTCTTTTTTCATCTGTTCTCTTCCCAACAATGATTATTATTTTTATTTTTACGAACAAAATATGGATGAATCATTGAAAGCATACTTAAATACGCAGAAGGACCAGACGCCAAGTTTTGGGTTAAATTTAGTAGAGATCGATAATGACATACAAAGATTAACTTTCAACTCTCCTTTAGATTTTTAAAATTACTTGTGCATCCACAATCGTGGAAGTCCAATTTGTTTCTTATAAAAATTATATGGCTTTCTACAAATTTCTAACTGTCTTTATTATGTTATAAATTAAATTATTTAACATCATAGTGTACCCATGCGGCCCAACAATTTCGCATGGATCACTCATGTGGATCACCCATGCACACACATGTGAGGGAAAGAAGGTTAGTTGTTGCCTGAATTAATTGTTAGTGTGGGGGCCGCTTAGAAATTTGAAAAATAAAAAAAATAGAGGAGAGGGTTAGTTGTCCATGTCCAGCTACACGACCCTCACATGAGATTGGTATAACTTTTTAAAATTATCATCCTCATCGTAGACTTCATCTTTAAAATTGGGGTTGGCTTTATGAATTTAATAGAAAGAATGTCGGATCATGATCGTGATGGGATGTCTATAAAAGTCCATGATCATAAGAGTGTGACAAAGTGTTGTGTTGACTGTTTCAAGCATACCACGCAACCATCCGCTTTATCTGTAATTGGGACAGATTTTAAAATTATATTTTTTCAATATAAAAATTATGACGGATCCAATCCCCATAAAAAGAAAAAGGACGTTAGCATTATGAAAATGATACAAATGCCTCATATATTTAATGCAAAGCAAATGATGTTTTCTAACCTACACTAGTTTTGTTTTAATTATGTGTCAAGTGGTTTCAAAATCTTTATATTTTTTCCCATAAAAATATCAAAGTTGAATTCATTTAAGGAATGAAAGATTAAAAACCCAAACAAAGAATGAAAAAGTTGCAAACGATTGAAAGGTCAAGTTTTAAACATTTTCATTATTATAGGCATTATTATAGGCATTTTTCTAAATATCGGACCGATATTCGATATATCGGTCACAATATCGGAATTATCACTAGGCCGATACGATATATGCTGTTTATTGCGGTTTTCGATATTTGGGGAAATATTGTTTGTATATCGTGTTTGGGCCGATATTGCGGCCGATATTTCCCTTTGAAATATCTGCTGCTATTCTCAACTTTTATAAACGAGGTTAGCGGGGTCGGTCCACCGAAAAGTGGATCCGACCCAACCCAAATCCATTACTTAAAAGATGAGGCCATCGGGATTTTTTTGGGGGGATAATTGCGACTTTGCTCTAAATCTAATCATTCCGCTTTGCTCCTCCCTCTGCGCCGCTCAGTTCCGTCGTTCGATAATTTTCGACGAAAGTCGATCGAGCTTCGGCGTCCGGGGTTCAATCTTTGTAAGGGAGGGTTTTCCGTTTAAGATGAGTATTTGTTTCACTTTTTTTTCCTTTTCCCCCTTTTTCAGGTTTTTATTTTTGGTTCCAGGTTTGTGTTTTCTTTCCAGTCGATCGAGCTTTGACATCCATCGATCATCTTCGCCAGGATTTTCTGATCAAGGTGGGTATCCTTTACCCTGTTATTTTTTTTTCATTTTTGTCAGTTTTGGGGTTTTCAGTCGATCTTCTCAAGAGAGTGTTTTTCGATTAAGGTGAGTATTCTTACCCTTTTTTTTACATTTTACCATTTTTTTTCGGTTTTTTAATTTTCATCTTCACACTAGTAATATTGATCCACATGAATAATATGGCAAGTTGCTTATTTGAGCTATGTGTCCACTTGAATAATATTGATCAATGTGGATAATATTTTTCAGTTTTTAACATGTTTCCGATTCAATGTGCCAATATTTTTGATTTTCATCTTTTGTTTGGTATACAGTAAACTTATGCAGATTTTAGATGAACACAGATATTTAATGGAGCAATTGCCATATTTGTTTTGCTGCAATTGTCATTTGCATAAATGATTGCCTCCTGTCAAATAAATGTATTTTATTTTGGAGTTGCAAGCTGCAACAGATTTACTTACTAATTTGACTACAAGCAAAAAAGTGTGGAAGAGGGGGAATAGTGAGGACTGGAGTATCAATTTGCTCACTTGAGGGGAATAGTTTTTTTTTGCCTTTTTTCAGTTTTGGATACTTTAAACAATACCCCTTACATCAACAATCAACATATAGAAGGTCGTATACATATTTAAACAACACCCCTTACATTAACAATCATTGCCTCTCTTTTTATACATACATCATGTATGTGTGTAGCCATAGATATGAATAAACTCGCATGTTGCTTTATTGCTCTCGATTTGTTATATTCCAATTCTTTTGCATGAACATGGGTAATTTTTTAGTTGTTGCAAGCCTGCAAAAAAATTCAAAGAGAACACATAAGTAAATACATTGATATGTTACATTAAACACGTCTAAAATATTTGAAATATACATATAGAATGTTAAAAATGCAAGCCTCTATTAACAATGTAGAAGCATTATTTTTGACAATATTCAATTACTATTTATTCGTTGCATTTTTGACTTGTTTATTTTATTTATTAACTAGAAATAACCCGTGAACACAGTGCATGCACAAAAAAATCTCACGAACTGGATGCGGTGCATGCACGCAAATGAAAAGGAGCGAGAACTATGTGTGTCGGTATCGTTGGGGGTTAAAGGGGAACGTTATTTGAAGTAAAAGTTTTTTGAATGTGGGTGCACTTTTGGGGGCCCCACCGAGATGATGTGGCACGCTTATGGCCAATCCTTTGTCCCAGTCAACTGGGACAAACACCCTCATTTGTATAATATATATTTTTCAATGTCTTTTTTGTCATATATTTCTGAAGGTATATGATTTATAGTTTGTGAAGATTGCATCCTCCGTAGTTTCTAGCAAAAGTGTTACAAAAGGCGACCCTTGCTGGGCATATGGAAAGTAAGTGGATAATCATAGTATGGTTAAGATCCAATGTAACTATTGTAATCAAATTGTTAATGGAGAAATTACCCGGTTCAAGGCGCATCTTGCGGACAAAAGGAGAAATGTGAGACCATATGGTAGTGTCTAGGATGATGTGAAGAATAAGGTGCTAGACATTCTTATGAAGTTTGATAAGGCAAAAGAAGCGTAAGGCGACGACATGTGTTCAAGTTTTAATGGTTGAAGTTAATATTGGTGGAGAGGAACATGCCCAAGAGGAATATGAGAGTGGGACCCATCAGGAGTCTTCATCACGCTCGAGTGCTTTTTCTACATTTAAGAAGATATGGCCGATGGATATGTATGCTACTCAAGCTCCAGCAGACTTGGATGTGAGTAGGAAAGACGAATGAGACCACAATTGATTCGAATGAAAGAAATTAGAGAAAAGATAACACAATCTGATGTATTGCGAGATGGTTCTTTGAAGCATGATTTTTTTCAATGCTGCAACTCTTGGATCATTTCAGCAAATGTTGCAGGCCGTAGGTCAATTTGGACCATGCTTAGAGGCTCCCACTCTGTATGAGTTAGGAGAGACATGCATGTCTTGAGAAGGAGGTGGAGGAGACAAATAAAAGATTGAAATCTTTCAAATTGAGTCGTAGTATTCATGGATGCTTCATTATGACTGATGCTTGGCCTGATCGGAAGCAACAGAGCATCATGAACATTGTGGTGCACTGCCCAACATGGATTGCTTTCTTGGACTTAGATGATGTTTCGGACCAGTGCCATAGTGGGGCGTTTATTCATGTTTTTGTTGACAGAGCAATATTGAAGTTGGGAGATGATAATGTCGTTCAAATAATTACTGATAATGCTTCTAATAACATAACGGCGGCAAAAATATTGGCCGTAAAGAGGCCAAGAATCTTTTGGACGAGTTGTGCTACACACACCGTTTATTTGATGCTAGTGGACATCGCCAAAATCAAGTCGATTAGGAGTGTTATTATAATGGGGAGAGATGTCTCCATTTTCATCTACAGTCACACCATCACTCTGAGCTTGATGAGAGACTTTGCAAAGGGAGAAATAATTAGGTCCGACGCGACTAGGTTTGAAACTACCTTCTTATCTTGAGTTCCCTAAGAGATAAGAAAAAAGAATTGAATCATATGTTAAGTTTTGAACAATGGGTAGACTGTGGTCTTTCCAACAAGCCTGCAGGAAGAAAGGTAATCATAAATAAAATTTATTTACATTGATATAAGAATATTCCGTCAATTTCTTAATGATAACTAAATTATTAATCATTGTTTTGTAGGTTCAAGAAATTGTTCTAAGTAACATGTTTTGGGACAATGTTGATGTTGCCATGAAGGGTTTCTTCATTTGGTGAAAGTTTTGAGAAGAGTGGATGGTGACAAAGTCCCATCGATGGGCTTTGTATATGGTGATTTGGTTGAAGCTAAGACTAAAATTGCATTGGTCGTTGCCCAAAAGGAGATGTTGTTTCTTCCAATATGGAAGATAATCGATAAAAGATGAGATGATAAGCTTATGTTGCCCTTGCATTGGACTGTGTATTACTTAATCTCTTTTTACTATTATCTTAATAAGGAATCTATTAAAAGGGTAATATTTTTGATGGTTTTGTGGCGTGCAATAGCTTCCTTATTAGGGTAACCCTATGACTGTATTACTTGAACCCTTTTTACTATTACCATAATAAGGAAGCAATTAAAAAGGTTAATATTTTCAAAAATATTACACTTTTCAATAGCTTCCTTATTATGGTAATAAAAATATTACACTTTTCAATAGCTTCCTTATTATGGTAATAAAAATATTACACTTTTCAATAGCTTTCTTATTATGTTAATAGTAAAAAGGTTTCAAGTAATACACAGTCATAGGGTTACCCTAATAAGGAAGCAATTGCACGCCATAAAACCATAAAAAATATTACCCTTTTAATATCTTCCTTATTAAGTTAATAGTAAAAAGGGTTCAAGTAATACCCAGTTCTATTCAAGGGTGACTTGAGCTTATCATCCCATCTTTTATCGATTATCTTCCATATTGAAAGAAACATCTCCTTTTGGGCAAGAGCCGATGCAATTTCAGTCATAGCTTTAACTAAATCAGCATATACAAAGCTTATCCATGTGACTTTGTCACCATCCATTCTCATTAAAACTTTCACCAAAGAAGAGAAAACCTTCATAGCGAGATCAACATTGTCCCAAAACCTGTTACTTAGAACAATTTCTTGACTTACAAAACAATGATTGATAATTTAGTTATTAGTAAGAAATTGATGAAATATTCTTATATCAATGTAAATAAATTTTAATTATAATTACATTCCTTCTTGCAGGCTTGTTGGAAAGGCCACAGTCTTCCCATTGTTCAGAACTAAACATCTACTTCAATTCTTTTTTCGTATCTCTTAGGGAACTTAAAGATAAGAAGGCAGTGACAAACCTAGTCGCGTCGGGCCTAACTATGTCTCCCTTCATCAAGCTCAGAGTGATGGTGTGACTGTAGATGAAAATGGAGCATTTCTATTCATTGTAATGACACTCCTAATCGACTTGATTTTGGCAATTCCACTAGCATCACATGAACGGTGTGTGCGACACAACTCGTCCAAAATATTCTTGGCATCTTTACTGCCAATATTTTTGCCACTGTTATATTATGAGAAGCATTATCAGAAATTATCTGAACGACATTATTCTCTTCCAGCTTCAATATTGCTCTGTCAATAAAAGCATGAATGTTTTCCCACTATGGCGCTCGGCCGGAACATCCTCCGAGTCCAAGAAAGCAATCTCTGCTGGGCAGTGCACCACTATGTTTATGGTGCTCTGTTGCTTCCGATCAGACCAAGCATCGGTCATAATGGAGCATCCATGAGTGCTACAACTCAATTTGAAAGATTTCAGTCTTTTATTTGTCTCCTCCATCTCCTTCTTAAGACACGTATCTCCTAGCTCATACGTAGTGAGCGTCTAAGCATGGTCCAAATTGACCAACGGCCTGCAACATTTGCTAAAATGATCCAAGGTTTGCATTATTGAAAGAAATTCCTGCTACAAAGAACTATCTCGCAATGTATCAGATTATGTTCTCTTTTCTCTAATTTCTTTCATTCGAATCAATTGTGGTCTCATTTGACTTTCCCATACTCACATCCAAGTCTGCTGGAGCTTGAATGGCATACCTATCCATCCACCATATCTTCTTAAATGTAAAAAAACACTCGAGCATGATGAAGACTCCTGATGGGTCCCCACTCTCATGTACCTCTTCGGCATGTTCCTCTCCACCAATATTAACTTCATTAATTAAAGCTTGAACACCCGTCGCCTTTCGCTTCTTTTCCTATCAAACTTCATAAGAATGTTTAGCACATTGTTCTTCACATCATCTTAAACACTACCATATAGTCTCACATTTTCCCTTTTGTTCGCAAGATGTGCCTTGAACCGGGTTATTCCTCCATTAACAATTTGATTACAATAGTTACATTGGATCTTAGTCGTTCGTACTATGGTTTTGGAACATTTTTGCTAGAAGCTCCGGAGGACGACATCTTCACAAACTATAAAGCATATACCTTAAAATCATATGACAAAAAAGACATTGAAAAATATTAATAAATAAAATAAAACAAGTTAACAATGCAACGAATAAATAGTAATTGAATATTGTCAAAAATAATGCAATTCTACATTGATAATTGAAGTTTGCATTCTTAATAATCTATTTTGTTTATTTCAAATATTTTAGACTTATGTAATGTAACTTATCGATGTATTTACTTATATGTTCTTTTTGATTTTTTTAGGTTCGCAGCATCGAAAATTACCCGTGATCATGTTAAATATTTGGAATATAGCAAGTCGAGGGCAGCAAAAAAATAAAGCAAAAAAATAAAGCCAAAAAATAAAGCAACTTGCAAGTTTATTAATATATTGGCCACACACATATATGATGTATGTATAAAAAATAGGCATTGATTGTTGATGTAGGAGATGATGTTTAAATATGCATACCACCTTCAATATCTTGATTGTTGATGTAGGTGGTGATGTTTAAAGTACCTAAAACTGAAAAAAGCAAAAAACTATTCTCTCAAGTGAGCAAATTGATACTCTAGTCCTCATCATTCGCACACTTCCACATTTTTTGCTTGCAGTCAAATAGTAAGCAAAATTATTGCAACTTGCAACTCCAAAAGACAATACATTTATGTGACAGAGGGGCCGGGTAGCCATTTATGCCGATAGCAATTGCAACAAGACACATATTGAACTTGCTTTATTAAATATTTCTGTTTATCTAACATCCAATATAAGTCTACTGTCTACCAAACAAAAGATGAAAATAAAAAATATTGTCGCATTGAATCTGAAAACATGTAAAAAACTGAAAAATATTATTCATGTGGATCAATATTATTCAAGTAGACACAGCTCAAATAAACAACTTGCCATATTATTCATGTGGATCAATATTACTAGTGTGAGTGAAGATGAAAATAAAAAAAACTGAAAAAATGCAAAACTGTAAAAAGGGAAAGAATACTTACCTTGATCGGAAAACACTCTCTTGAGAAGATCGAACGCTGGATGCATAAGATCGACTTAAAATACCCAAAATGAAAAAAGAAAAAAAGAAAAAAAAAGAAAAAGGTAAAAATACTCACAGTGATAGGAAAATCCTCACTTGCAAAGATCGAATGCCAGATGTCATAGTTCGATCGACTGAAAAACCCGATCGACTGAAAAAACCAAAACTGTAAGAAAACAATCATAAAAAGAAAAAAATGAAAAATGGAAACGAAAACGCACTTTGATTGGAAAACTCACCATTGCAAAGATTGCAAAGATTGTCAGATGTATAGCCAAAGCTCGATTTACTTTCATCGGAAATTTTTGAACGACGGAGCAGAGCGGTGCAGAGTGAGGAGCAGAGCATCATGATTAGATTTAGGGCAAAGTAGCGATTATCCCCTAAAAATTCCGATGGACTCATCTTTTAAGTAATAGATTTTGGTTGGGTCGGATCCACTTTTCAATGGACTAACCCACTGGCCTCAGGTTAAAAAAGAGAATAGCGGTGGATATTTCAATAGGAAATATCAGCCGCAATATCAACCTAAGCCTGATATAACGACGATATTTCCCCAAATACTGGAAACCACAACAAAACAATATATATCGTATCAGCTTAGTGATAATTTCGATATTGCGGCCGATATATTGGATATCGGTCCGATATTTAAAACACTAACCACATGTCTCTTCTTTCATCTATAAAAGCTCAGATGGGCTTTTAGGGTTTCGGTTTTCACGTGAAAAAACTATTTTTAGAAGGGATTTTGGTTTTCTTTCTTGTTAGAGCTCGGGTTTGGTGTTCAGTTTTCTCCTCATCTTACTGGTAGTTGCAGCCGCCATTCGACAAGGCTACGAGGCCCAAGTTTACTTCGTTGGGTTTCAAATTTTGACAAATCACTTCTATTCTTTTATTTTTGGTTTTAAATTTGTGATTTTTGTTTACATTTTTGCGATGATGAAGCTGAGCAAGACTTGAGTGTTACGTGGCTTGACGGCGATCCCCGCCGTTGCCATTAGCTGTGTCGTGAATGTTCATTGGGTTTTTGTTTTGGTCGTGGCTTCTCAAGCCCTTGCCTTGACTGTTCCTGCCTTGCCGTAAATTTTTCTGGGATTCTTCGCACTTCGCCGTGACTCCCTAACCCCTGCATGGCCTTCCCTTGTCCCTGCCATGGCTTACTAGGCTTTAAAGCCCTTTGCCGTGACCTTGGGGTCCCATAGTCCTTGCCGTGTCTCCCCTTGACTTGGCCATGAATGATTTTGGGCACCATGCCCTAGGCTGTGATTGATTGATTGATTGTTGTGGATTCCCCTGCCATGATTTCTTTTGGGATTTTCCGATGACAGTTTGCTTGGATGGTGGTTGGAAATGTTGGTTTACTGATGTTTTGGCTAGTGTCGCTTTGGTGTTGGCCATGAGTTGTATGTGAACCTTGGGGCTTTAGCCTACCTGTCGTCGTTGGCTTCCATATCGGAGTTGGTTTACCCTGTGATTGTAAATGAGGGTTTGGCCACTTAAGGCCGTTGGAATTATAGGATTCACTGTCTATTGGATCATAAGGATACTACATGAAGGATCATAATTTATCACCCATGGGATCATAGATTACTGCCTGAAGGATAATATAAAACCATGAACACATGGATAAGTCTCGTAAATGATCGACGATGAGAATTATCTGAGATCACCACAATTGTCCCTCTACATTGTTCATTCTCACCATATTCCTAATTGCTGCAGTAATCGCTACTGACATTCATGTTAGTTTGAATTTACTCATTATGTCTCAGATTTAGACTTTCTAGCACGTGTAGAATGTTTTACCTGTTACATGTCATATATAGTTTCAATGTGATCTTAAGCCTAATCAAGAGCTTTACTTCCTAAAGCATGTTTTAAATAAATAAATATTACCAACTTAGAACTACACTTGGACTATATCTCTGAGACACTGAGAGATGTATACTTGACATACGCTTGGCACTTCAGACTCGTCGGGTTTTGGGGGTAAATCATATTAGTTCGAGTGCAGGAGCGATTGGAGCCATGCTCTTATTGACATGACCATCAGGTGTTCCGGCTAGGTCACATCATGAATCCGATGGACCCTTATTGGTACCACCGGACTTAATTATTGAGTTCCACCCAGTTATTCTTTTGGACTTATGGCCCTCATGTTCCTACTTTGGACATGGCCCAGGTGATCGCCCCCCGTGGTACGAGGTGGACACTTGGCTGCTTACTATACTCGTCGATATGATTCACATCTTACAATTGGCATAATTGATAGGACTATGATAGTGTCGTCTTAAATTATTAACTTAGTTACATGTCTGTCTTACTTTCCAGTGCATGCCTGTTAGATAGTACTAATTAATCTGTTAGTTGCCACAGTTCTTGATTACTAGTTAGATTTACGCATGCTCAAATGTTTTAATTCCAAAGTTTTAGAATTTACTTGGAGGTTCTTCGTTTTTGTTGCACCGGTAGGTGCTTGGACAGATAAAGGAGGCCCTAGTGTTCAAGTATACAGACTTTGCGGTGGAGACCAATGATTTCTGAACTTGAGGTAATGAGTGTATGTATGATTTAGATGTATTTTGTTAGTATGTGGATAGTATGATGTATACGATTTTGCAAACTCACAAATATATATGAATGAAATTTTTCTTAAGCATTTTGATGCACCTCCGCTCGTGTCTAGATTATTTTCACTAGTCAACTGTCGGACTTGCTACTCTTTGCGAAACATGCTTGCGACTCCAGGTTGTGGGGACGTGACATGTAATTTTAAATTTTGTGGAACGGCTTTACTAATCGTTTAATATCCACATATCGTATATATGTATTTTCATTCTTCAATAGGAATAGGAATCTCATCTGGTTTCCATGTTTTTCTTAGTTACGTTCTCTTTAAAGTTTCTATCATCATCTCCATACTTTGATTCTTCGTATAAAATTATGATTCAACTCTTTCAAGAAAACATCATTATTTCTTATGGTCTGGTTATGACTTTTATTAAAGAGTTTATTAAAACACTTTCTCCATACACCTTTGATCTCATCTTTTATTAACCTTTTTTGATTTACATTTTTAATGCACCTAACTACACATAATTCCCTTCGTTGCTTTTTCCCATTTGCGCTAGTCAATATATGTTTTTACCCATTAGTTATATCTAACTTTTATAAGGAACGTTGTACATCCTGAATTTGGACGCTTGAAAAACTCTTTTAGCTTCCTTTAATAATTTATCTTTCTTCACAATGTCATATATATATATATATATATATATATATATATATATATATATATATATATATATATATATGAGGAGGGATCAAATGACCCCCCAAAAATAACCCCCAAAAATAACCCCTATCAAAAATCCTATGCACCCCATTTTTTCGGAAGATCCAAACCGTTCATCTTGATCTCCACCCTCTAAATACCTGACCCACCAATTTTCAACCCGATCCCATATGTTTTGCCCGTTCATCCATCCGACCCAAATTTAACGGTTTCGCATGAACAGAACTTTTGCGAATGGTTGATGAACGGGCAAAACACATAAGATCGGGTAGAAAATTGGTGGGTCAGGTATTTAGAGGGTGGAGATCAAGATGAACGGTTCGGATCTTCCGAAAAAATGGGAGGCATAGGATTTTTGATAGAGGGTTATTTTTGGGGGTCATTTGATCCCTCCTATATATATATATGTCTTTTGTTTCTATAGCTGTCAAGTTTAGCCCTAATAACAATCTTCACTTCCTCGTTTCTATACGTGTCACGTTTAGCTCTAACATCAATCTTCACTTTCACGTTTAGTTAAGTTATCTCTTTATAGCATCATCTCTATATATCCCGATGTTTCTATAGCTGTTCATGTTTAGCTCTAACAACAACCTTCACTTTCTCATTGTCATTATAACTTCTTAGCTGATGGTGCAATACATTTAAATACATTAAGTCCTTTCGTAGTCTAATACAGTCTAATATCATTTTCGTTCACATATCACTTGTGTTGTCCTTGAACTCATCAATCTCCCTTAGAATCCCATTTTAAAAATTTTCTTGTATAACATCTTTTAATTTCCACAACTTTATACTTGGATATATTCTAAATGTTGTAGCTTTTTTGTCGCTTCGTAAGATGCACATTTAGGATCAAAATGATGGTGCGTGGGTCTATTCGAGGCGAAGGCGCGGGTCCACCGGGCCGATGAAAAACTTGTAGTTCCGTGTTTTCATGGGGAGCCTCTTTGTAAAAGGCTAATTAGCAATTAGCCTTTCTTAAGCTTGAGAGGCCGACCGGCCCTAGCTACGCAGGATTTGAGTTGAGTATTTTCCTATTTTCCTTATATTATTTCCTAGCTAATTGTGTCTTCTATTTGTAGTACCGATTTAGTAATTAGTCAATTTGTAGTTGAGATTCGATACATACGGATATGAAATTATTAATAAAAATCCTATTTTTATTGTCTTCCACCCATAAAAATCCCTCTTTTATTCCACAAAAAGCCCTAATCGTATCAATTTGGTATCAGAGCACGTCGATCCATGGCGACGACGAGATCCAAGGAGAGAATTGACTTGTTGGAAGAGAAGTTGGAAAGGTTTGAAAGCAAATTTGAAGACGAGATCCAAGAGATCAAGAAAGGCGTGGATGATCAAGAAAGCCTTGCGGATTGGCGGTTCACACAACTTATGGAGGCCATCCAACAAAGCACATCGACATCAAATTAAAGTTTAGAGGTGATAAAGCAAATTTTGATGGAGGCGCTCGACGAAAAGCTAGATCCGAACAAAAAGGGGCGACCTTTGTCACAGGAGAAGGAAAAAGGTGAACTTTTGGACGAATGGATTCTCTCTAACACCCACAACTATTTCGTGGGGGAAGAGGAGGAGGCCGCGAGGGAGGAGCACTAATTCGGGAACTCCAGTAGCCTCCAACATGTGTGGCCGGCCCCATGGACTTGCCGACATGGCCGACCGACTGCTCCGGAGCCCCGATGACCTCATTAGACACCGTCGCTAGTCTTAGGAGGCCCGTCGGCCAAGATGGGGGGTTGACAGGCCCCGTCGCCTTACACAGAGGGCCTGCCGACCCTGATGGGGGACCGACAGGCCCCGCATCAGCTTCTGGAGGGCCTGCTGGCCCAGATGGGGGGCCGACAGGCCCCGCCCCCACTTCCCAAAGGCCTCGTCGACCCAGTTCGGGGCCCGACAGATTCAGACGACATGGCAGGAGGGTCGGCCTGCTCTGTTTCACCCCCAGAATGGTCATATTGGATTTTTTTCAGCCCCAAGGAGCACCACAACAATTTCTTGGAGGTCCATCGACACATCCACAGCCTTTCGGGGGAGTTTCTGGAGATTGGAGAGGGTATCAGAGTCCTCTAAGGATACCACATGAGAACTACGACCACTATCAAGTCGAAGAGCATGGAGGAGGAGCAGGTTAGGGTGACACGACGTGTGAGGGGGTTGATAGAAGGGCACGTAATCCGGCTGGAAGTAGGTATGAATGACCTCCCCCATTTCAGCCGCGACGTTAGGACTACTAGCAGGGGAGGGGAGCACAAGGAGGGTTCTCTGCGGAGAACCGGGTTAGGAAGCTAAAGATGCCCATTTTGAGGGAGAGGACACCGACTCTTGGTTTCACCGTGTGCAGTGATACTTTGAGGTGTCGATGGTACATGATACGGACTGGCTTAACGCAGTGGGGGTCTGCATGGAGGGTGAAGCATTGGGATTGGTCTGATGGACACAACAGCCATGGCCTTTCCGTACTTGGAAGGAGTTCACTGCCCTCTTATTGAAGCGTTTTTGGGAGGTACAGACTGGTGACACCTACGAGAGGCTTGTATGCCTTGAGGCAGGACGAGACCGTGAGGGACTACATCAAGAAGTTTGAGATGATATCTAGTAGAGTCTGCGGGGGTGTCAGGAGAGTCTCTGGAGGGGTGCTTCATGAAAGGGTTGAAACCAACCATTATATCTGAGCTGAGGATCCAGAGGCCTGTGGATCTGCGAGAGAGGATGAATCTGACAAGGATGGTGGAGGACCATCAGGACTCAGAGAGGAAGGCTTGTGGGGGCATGTGGATGCTCCTCTTTTCGAGGGCAGACGCTTGCAGGAGGGCAGAAGGCCCCCATCGCCACAAGAGTCACCGCAGCTGGCAATGAGAAGAGGGTGAAACCACGACCTGGAGGACAGACACAGATGATGACAGAGGTGGAGATTCGTGACAAGCGTGCCAATGGTGTGCTTCAAATGCGATGAGAAGTTTTCTCCAGGGCGCCGGTGTGGGGACCGTACTCTTCAGATCCAGATTGTGAATGACGAGGAGGAGGATGACGTGGTGGAGCTCGAGGCTGGCGGGGATGAGGAGCAGGAGCATTTGCACTTGGACGTAGCGGAGGTTTCCCTCAATTCCGTGGTGGGGTTCACACCGAACCACAATATGAAATTGGTAGGAAAGGTGACCGATCTGGACGTGATTGTGTTAGTCGATAATGGGGCTACCGACAACTTCTTCTCCCGCATACTAGTAGAGGAGCAGATGCTACAGCTCAGTGACACATGGAGCTATTGAGTGGTGTTGGGGACGTGACATGTGGCGCAGGGTAGCAGTGTCTGTCAGGGCGTGATCGTGACTATTCAGGGGATACAGATCATCACAGACTTCCTTCCTCTGGAGTTGGGGAGCACAGATATCATTCTGGGGATGAAGTGGTTACAGACCTTGGGGGATACAAAGACCAATTGAAAGTTGCTTAGACTAGAGTATCAGTAGGGAGTAAGGATAGTAATGTTGCAAAGGGACCCTGGCTTATGTTGTTTCATGGTGTCCTACAAAACCATGGCATGCGCTCTTCATATGTCAGGAGGAGGGTACTTGGTGGAGCTCCAGGGGGTGTCACTTGAGGAGAAGGATGTGGACCAGGAGCAGGAGTTGGCGCCTGAGTTGGAGCAGTTGCTGACCCATTATGAGGAAGTTTTTCAGACTCCGCTGGGTCTCCTACCACCACGTGATCATGAGCACACCATAATTCTACGAGAGGGGGTGTCACCCATCAGCGTGCGGCCCTATAGATATTCTTAGGTGCAGAAGGATGAGACCGAGAGGATGGTCGGAGAGATGTTGCAGGAAGGAGTGATTCAGTCGAGTGTGAACCCATTTTCTAGCCCAGTATTGCTCGTGAAGAAGGATGGTAGTTGGAGATTCTGCGTCGACTACCGGACATTGAATAAGGAAACTGTTCCTGATAAGTTTTCTATTCCTGTAGTTGACGATCTACTTGACGAGCTCCATTGGGCGGCAATGTTCTCATAGATTAATCTGAAGTCTGGGAACCACCAGATCCGGATGAGGGTGGCAGACATGCCAAAGACGGCGTTTAGGACTCATGAGGGGCACTACAAGTTCCTCGTCATGCCTTTTAGCTTGACAAATGCTCCAGCGACATTCCGGACCTTGATGAACAAGGTGTTTCGGCCCTACTTGCGGGGGTTTGTCCTCTATTTTTAATGACATACTTGTTTACAGTCGCAGCTTGGAGAAGTATGTAGGGCACTTACAGGCAGTATTGCACGAGCTGCATGAGCAACATTTATTTGCCAACAGGAAGAGGTGCCTCTTTGGACAACCGCATGTGGTGTACTTTGGACACGTGGTATCAGCTAAGGGAGTAGCGGCAGATCAGGAGAAGATTGCGGCAATGTTGGACTGGTCGCGCCCACGACACTACGAAGACTACGAGGCTTTTTGGGCCTTACAGGATATTATAGGAAGTTTGTCCAGGGATACAACACGATTGCATGGCCATTAACTGAGCAACTCAAAAAGGACAGCTTCCAGTGGGGTGAGGAGGTGACCCGTGCATTTGAGGCTCTGAAGCAGGTGATGACGACAGTGCTTTTGCTAGCACTGTCAGACTTCAGCATGTCTTTCGTGGTGGTCATAGATGCTTCAGGATATGGGTTGGGGACAGTGCTGATGCATGCCCAATGGCTAGTAGCCTATTTCAGCCAGACTCTGACAGCACGGGCTAGACTAAAGTCAATGTAAGAGAGGGAGCTGATGGAGATTGTGCTCTCTATTTAGAAATGGCGGCCCTATCTACTTGGGAGATTTATCGTTCGGATTGACCAAAGGATCTTAAAGTACCTATTGGAACAGTGCATGGTCACCGAGGAGCATCAGAAGTGGCTCTCCAAGCTGGTTCTCTACACCTTTGAGATACAGTACAGACCATGATTGAAGAACAAGTCAGTAGATGCTCTGTCCTGTAGGGAAGAGGTGGCAGAGGTAGCGGCGATATCAGAACGAGTCCTCTTAGACTGGGAGCCTCTGAAGAGAGAGATTGAGGCCGATGAGGGGCTGATACGGATACATGAGGCACTGCAGCAGGTATCGGCGGATCATCCCAGGTACACACTGAGTGGACAGAGGCTGCTATATTAGGGGAGGATCAGTGGATCATCCCGGGTACACACTGAGTGGACAAAGGCTGCTATATCAGGGGAGATTGATGATATCCAGGACTTCTACACACATCACTCTGATATTTCAGGAGTTCTATGGTAGTCCAATAGGAGGGTATTCAGGGATACCTCAGACATATAGGAGGATGGCCAAGGAGTTGTACTGGCCAGGGATGAAGCGGGACATAGCCAAGATGATAGCGGAGTGTGACGTCTGTCAGTGTCACAAATATTTAGCGAGCGTCACAAATATTTAGCGATGGCTCCCACATACTTACTACATCCACTAGCCCTGCTTGAAAGGGTTTGGGACGACATCAACATGGACTTTATTGAGGGACTGCCACGTTCAGAGGGCTTCACCGTCATACTTGTCGTGGTAGACCGCCTCAGCAAATATGCACACTTCATTCTCTTGCGGCATCTTTACACAACAGTGACGGTAGCTACAACATTCATGAAGGAGGTCGTCTGCTTACATGGTTTCCCTGCTTCGATAGTGTCAGATCACGATAAGGTCTTCATGAGCAGCTTCTGGAATGAGTTATTTAAGGTGCATGGGACTGCTGAAGAGAAGCACAGACTATCAAACAGATGGCCAGACGGAGGCGGTGAATAGGAGCATGGAGACATATTTGTGCTGTTTTGCTTCAGATTCACCGAAGCAGTGGGCCAGGTGGTTGGCATGGACAGAGTACTGGTACACCACTTCGTACCATTCGGCAGCACAGTGCACTTTTTTTCTCATTCTCTATGGGCGGGACCCTCCTCATCTGATGCATTACAGCCCTGGCATGACTCCAGCGTCCCAGGTAGAGGAGTACTTCGGGGAGCGAGATAGACACTTGGATTAGCTGAAGAGGCACTTACTGCGGGCCCAAAAGATTATTAAGGCTAAGGCTGATATGCACCGAAGAGATGTGTAGTTTGCTGAGGGGGATAAGGTGTATCTCAAAATGCGCCCTTACAGACAGAAGACACTGACACACAGGAGTAATGAAAAACCGACGGCCCGTTATTATGGGCCATTTGAGGGTATCGCTCAGATTGAGGTGGCTTATCGCCTGAAGTTACATACTACATCCACCATCCATCTTGTGTTCTACGTGTCGCAGCTACGACGGGCTATTGGGGACCACACACTCTCTCACCTACACTCCCTCCCACATTGACTGACGACATGGAGATGTTACTGGAGCCACAGTAGCTCATGGGGGGTTTGCCAGAACACAATAGTGAACCAGGAAGTGCTTATCAGATGGCGTGGACTGCCGGATTATGATGCTACTTGGGAGGCCCGCGAGGTGATACGAGATCAATTCCCAGACTTCCATCTTGAGGGCAAGGTGACACTTTTGGGTGGGATAATGATGCGGTGCGGGTCTATTCGAAGCGGAGGTGCGGGTCCACCGGGCTGATGACAAACTCGTAGTTCCGTGTTTTCATGGGGGGCTGCTTTGTAAAAGGTTAATTAGCAACTAGCCTTTCTTAAGCTTAAAAGGCCAGCTGGCCCTAGCTATGTGTGATTTGAGTTGGGAGTATTTTCATATTTTCCTTAGATTATTTCCTAGCTAATTGTGCCTTCTATTTGTAGTAGTGATCTAGCAATTAGTCCATTTGTAGTTGAGATTCTATACATACGGATGTCAAATTATTAATAAAATTCTATTTTTATTGACTTCCACACATAAAAATCCCTCTTTTAGTCCACAAAGAGCCCAAATCGTATCACAAAATTCTATATTTGGTATTACACGTTCTCCTAACATTGCCTTACAATCTTTCTAATTTCTTTTATCTATCCTTCTAGTTTGAAAAATATCTATTTGACTGGCATTTGCTCCATTTTAAAGGTTATCAAGTGAATCTCTTTTGCGAAATAAGATGTTGGCCAATATAAAGTCATTGACAAGGGAAACGTTTAGAATAGAGTCTCATGTTGTATTTCCTTCCATAAAACCAAAGTCTTCATGCACACTTTCATAACCCATTATGTTTGAGCCACATGATCATTAATGTGACCATAATAAAAAGCTTTTCTTCAATAGGTATTGCTTACACCACATCGTCCAAATCCATCCAAAATTGTTATTTATTTACATTATCCAATCTTGTTTATAGTGCATAAGCGCTAATAATATTCATCAACTCCACCTCTAACACCAAGTTAACTTACATAATTATCACCTTTCTCCTTATGCCCACTACATTTCTTTGCATTTTTATCAATTATTATTTCAATCTTATTTCGATTTCTTTCCTTACAGATGTGCCAAAACTTATAGTCACATGGTCCACTTACTCAGCATTGTCACTTGCACACTTCTTTTGTGAAGGTATAAAATATTAATCCTCCTAAATTTGACTTCAAGAAATTCTCTTCAACTTCTTAGTAACTAAACTTATATTTCAAGATGTTAAACTAATTCTTTGATTATTGACTAACTTTTTTACCATTGTCCGTCCATTAGTAAGCTGGAACACTTGCATATTTGAAATCACCAAATGATTTGATGTGCCCCTTCCGGGTGATGACCGGGCAACCCTTGCATGTTTATCACTGCACTTAGGTTCAGATACGACGTGCTGCTTAGGAAAGAACGCTCCGCCAAATTTTTTATATAAGTTCATGATCATAAGAATGTGCATAATAGGATCGGAAATATGAGCTAAGAAATTGGTTCATAGATTGGGTTTCTGGTTGTACGAATTGACTTTAGTATGAACTGGAGTAGAGGAAAAAGGTTAGCTTCAATTACAGATATATTGAATTGATTTTACTGTAGCAATTGTCCTTCAACTCCTGACAAATTATTGTATGTTCTTATATTTCTATTTTTCAATGGAGTGAAAGATTACCATTTTCCTGTAAAGGTCATTGTAAGACCTTGTGCTTTTATTTGTTTATTTACTGAAAATAGCATTTAGAGAACAATACTATACTTTTTGAGAAGTACAAAGTAGATTCAGTTTCAAGAATGTTATTGAATTTGCGAAGAGGTTCAAAAACGGTTTAAATTGCTGCATTTGTTGCAGAGTGGACGATGAAAAATTCAATGCAAATTACGGATGAAAATTTAAAATTTTACGAAGATTTAAGTTGAGGAGAACATTGAGTAAAAGTTGAGTAAGGCGAAAGAAGAGAGGAATGGAGGGGACATATGGCTAGTATTTTCATATAAACCGTAGCAAGAGAAAACAAAACTAGATTCACAGTTATATTATTTAACCAGAAAGGATAATGAAGCCCTCACGTGAGCTTGGCAAATTTTGTTTGTAGCCGGAGCATGTGAGCACTGCAAACAGCGGTCTGTCCCATAGCCTTCAGGTGGAGTGGCCAGTTGAAGCTGAATAGCAAGGAAGGTGATGGAGCTCACGTCATTCTTTTCACACATGCAATCCTTGGCGAAGCACTTAATCCTATTATATCACCGCCCCTTACGTTGGAGCCCTCTGCAAATAAAGTATTGCATGTCACATCAAAATACGATATAATACTTTAAAGCAATTTATGAAATAGAGGGAGAAAAGGATACATACATATACGTTTGAAATTTTAATTTTTGAGAAATTAAAAGAGGTATCATAATGCCTTCCCTTTTGCATGTGAAGAAAAAAATAGTTATGTCACTATGCAAAAAAATAGTTGTCACTATGCATTTAGATATTTCACCAAATAAATTTGTACCATCGATTAATACATTTGTTATATTCTTCATTTACATTATTTGTGTATGACTTATATTATATTTAGTTCTATTGCATTTCACATGCTTTGCTAGGTATAGTAACCAACAACTTGCAATGGATGGCTACAACTGCCTGTATTTAAGATATAATAAGCCCACATTCAAATATATAAAGGAGATATCTCGTGAATTTTACATCCAAAATGTTTGCATATCTCTACTGTGCACACCGATACCTGAAAAAATTGCTAAATCCCTCATGATCCGTGATCTGGATCTCACATTTCGAATTGTGATCCATTAAAGATTTGGAATACTAAAATCAATGTTTTGAATTTTCAATAATTTTTAACTAAATAAAAGATCATTATGACCTAGATGCAATACATCTTTTTATGATACGAAAATATTATATAATCATATGTACTTACTTTTAAATGTGTGTTAAAATACAAGAACTCTAACAATCTTGGAAAGTTTATTTCTTCTTAGTGAATGTATTTTGTTCTTACTAAGTATCCTATGCCCAACGTAGCATGTTTTGGACCACTAGCGTTTTACGTACCCGTTTCCATTTCATGTTCCAAAGCGACCCCCCCACCCCCCCACCCCCCACCCCCACCCACCCCCCGGCCCCGTGCGGTAACCTTGCATCGCATCTGCATCCCCTTCAAAAAAAATAATCAATTTGCGTTAAGAGATACTTCTTGAATGTCACATGCCCTTGCATGTACCCAAATCTAGTTATATGTAGACTGATTTAATTTTTTAATTTGAAATGGATATACAGTACTTGCCACAAAAGGTTCTGCTTCAGCTATTCCGAAGTAATTTCCTGAAATAAGGTTTCATATAGGAAAATTTTATTAACACCATTCAACATTTTCTTTTAAGGATTGTACAGGAGTGGGTCCATAAAGTATCTTTGATTATATATTGCTATATAAAAATACTTAAGCAACTATTTAATATGGCTATTCACCAAGGGATTTATTTTAGTCCTAGCAAGTTCTGAGCAATGCCACAAATAATTAGAATTGATATTAATTGTGTTAAGGGCTGTTCTAGCTTCTCTATCTTGTTTCCTTATACTTGTCGGTGCTATAATCATTAGTCACATTATTTCTTTATACATTTCTTTGTTGAGTTGTTGAGATAAACATTCTTAATGGTTTGTGAATTTATTCTGTACTTTACAAGTCTTGACAGATGGAATGCCAAAATCATTAAAATTCGTGCCTTTTCCCTCATTTTTACAGAGGCTGCATTTAGTTTGATTGAATAATCAGTCGTACATTCAAGGCAATAAGCAATGATTGTGGTAGTATTAACTATTAATATATCCACATTAAAAAAAGTACATCAATGAACATGTAGACATGCAGACAATACATAATGATGGATTCTTTGCGTCATACCTAATTTGTTTTTGAGGTTGCAAATTTCTTATTAAGCCATATCCTAATTCTATTATGCAATAAATTACACAAGTGTAATTTATTGTGTCCACTGCATTCCATGTTATGTAACCAATCACTTTTAAGAATCCAAGTGTTTTCAATACGGTTTGTTTCCACGTGTCAATTAAAAGGGTTTGTGTTCATCAATTTCATGAAGAAATAATAACTGTTATATGTGGGACATTGGCTTTCTTTCATTACACCACTCTTATGTTTTGAATTGGCTTTTAAGATCTCGGTTCTTGCTTATAGTTCATGCATGTCTCCTTTCAGGTATCACTAGCAGTTGTTTGTACTGCTGTTGGTTGCATCATTGCAGCAGTTGGGGACTTTTCTTTTGACCTCTTTGGATACTCCATGGCACTTACTTCTGTCCTCTTCCAGGTCAATGACATTGTTTTTAGCTGTTCGAATTATGCTTAAATCTGATTGGGACCTGTTTGTTCTTGGTGCTGTTAAGTTTTATGACCGCGAAACTGATATTTTGTTGCAAATGTAGACCATGTATCTGGTGCTGGTGGAGAAATCGGGTGCAGAGGATGGACTCTCATCAGTTGAGCTAATGTTCTACAATAGTTTGTTGTCGCTTCCATTTTTGCTATTCCTTATTATAGCAACGGGAGAATTTCCTAATTCTATATCTTTACTATTTGCAAAGGTTGGTGCTGTTACCATTCTGATTCATCATCCGCAGGCAAATTTTGAATTATAGAGTTATCGTGAGTTATCGTGTACTGTAGTATATTATGATACACAATACACCGTATGACACATGTTGCAGTCTCTAAACTCCATTCAATTTATAGTTCCCTTCCCCATTCAATTTATAGTTCCCTTCCCGTAAAATTGCCCTGCTTAACAGTATCCCTTTCAAGTATAGGTGGCGATGAGTAGGATAAGGGTATGCCAGGATACCTTACCCCAAGCATCGAATGCTTTATCCTTGCGCAAACTGGTCATTTAGAAAGTTGACATCACCTGACCTTAACATCACCTTACCTAAAGTGTAAAAATTTCCCTTACCCTATAGTCACATAACACTTAAAATAATTAACTATGCTAGAAAACATTTGATTGTTATTTAAATACAACCATGAACCGTGTCCAAATGTTTTCCTAAACAATTTCTAGTTCCCAATCATATAGTACATAAGAGTTATTTTGCTTCAATAAAAATGCAGCAGTTTTTAAACTCATTTTACACACATGCGCACACATGAAAAAAAAGAATAGCACACAAAAGGGAAGTAAATCGAGTTGCTTAGAATGTAGCAATAATATATAGTATAAAAGCAAAGACCCCAACCCAATCCACACAAATACACATGGTTTTTTCCCATTATGCCCCTGTTGCTGCAACTAATTTCGTAATGTATTTTGTAACCACCACCTATTATCTTTTAAACTTTCTACTAGAAATTATATGGTTGCTATTAAATGCACCTCTATTTTAATTACATTCCTTAGCTGTAGGATTTCTAGCACCTTTTTCCAAACTCGTTTATCTGGTTAACTTGCAAAAAATAAATAATGTCAACCCTAATCAAAATATAATGCATCCGATAGCAACCAAAAGTTACAAATTCAAAAGACTATCATATTGTAGCCTATTTTTACATGAGAAGCTATTTCCTATTGCATAAGCCACTTTTCAATTGTTATTCGCTATTTAATTTTCTTGTCGGTCTTCCTGTATTGTGTTGTTGATGTTAATTTTATAAATTTTGTACTTTTAAAGATATCATTAATTGGGCCGCTAATTTTTTTTCCCATACATATAGTTGCCTAAGCTATCTTATCTTCTGCAGTAGCCACACATTTGCTATAATGTCTTTCCTTTCACTTTTTATATTGAACTCTAAATGTTATTTTAAGTTATCAATATTAAAGTAGTGTATGTTTTTTGTACCTTCACTAAATGAAAAAATGATAATTCTTTTTAAGTACTATTAATTTTGTGAAATCTGATAACTATCGATGCTTGTCTGTTATTTTCACTTAGCTTTGAACATTTTATGCAATAAATTTATTAAGTTTATTATTTTTTATTGTACAAACCCATGCACACATAATTACAATGTATTTGTTTCATCATCTATTTTTACACCTGTTCACTCTTAGGTTGAATCCTAGCTATGTCATGTATAATAGTAAAGTTTTAATGTTTCATGATAATAATTAAATTTAAATGGGTACAAGGGTAACAAGGTAGGCATAAATACGTAACCCTTATAACAAGGTAGGCATAACATACACGTATCTTCTGCTGCTTTTACTTCATAGACGGAGAAAACAATGACGAGAAACCAATTTACACAAATTATTTACGATGTCTGCATAACCCCTGCTTACATTTAGCACCGGTCATTTCTGTACAATTGCAACATTGGTATCTTTATTTTGAACGATAGTCCAAGTTTGTTTTAGTCTAGTATTCCTCATTTTAACCCCATCAATCAAAACTATCTTGTTTCTATTAATCAGTGCTGAAAAGGGTTTCCCCTGCTGTATTTTCAATTTATCCACCTTTAGTTTATAAGGATGCATATTTGCTTTCTTCTTTTGCCTTGTCCAAAGTGGCGGAGGGCGATTGGGCGCTGTTAAGTGGTGGAGATTTTTTTAAAGATGCAGAGGAGAGATGGAGGGAGAGAGAGGATATCTCATAGGAGGATGGAACCACCTTCTCTTGTCGACCTGGCCGCCTTCCCAGTCATTCCCCCACTGCTTGATGGGGTAGAGAACAAGATAGATAAGTAAAGGGGCTGGGGATAGCTGGAGTAAATCAATAGAAGCGGGTCAAACTGAACCGGTTCTATTAAAAGGGGCTAAGTTTCTACCCCCAGCACCTTCTCTTATATCTCTCATTCTCTCCCCGTTCTTAAGCAACTAAAGGTAGGTCATGACAGGGTACTCTCTTTTCCTCTCATCTCTTTAATTGCTTTTTAGTTTTTCGATCGAGAAAGGCGCCTTGTCACATTTTGGAGTGGCAAATGGGTCTGGTTGTGTTTGGTCCAATCATTTTCTGATCAACCCATTTAACCTTGAACCATATCCTATTCTTTTGTTTGCTAGTCAAGAGACTTCTACCTGAACCCAACCGCAAACAAGCAGGTTGATCCAAGGGTTATCCATTTGATCCTTAAGCTTTTATATTTTCAATCATCGCCACCTTGTCCTGTTGTGAATACATTTTAGTCATGTGAACTCTAAACTTTTACCCCTAATCAAAAACAGAATTTATTAGCAACTCATCAAAATCCTACGCACAAATCTTCTAAAAGTTGCTAGAAGATCTAATTATTGAATTGAGCCCATTAGAAACTAACATATAAATAGTAAAAAGTCTCAATCTCGATAACACCAGATTAGAGATTTTCATCCAACACATAAATAGCAAAGCCATTCAATTTAAGGCTGACATGTTAAAATGATTTACATAAACAGCAACATCTATGTATGTGTGGGTGTAAACAGGTAGCCACATCTATATTTGTGTGGGTGTAAACAGGTAGCAGCATCTATGTAAGGTTGAAATTGGTGGAGACGGGTTAAGCTGTCAAAACCGTATCCGACGAGTTAAATAAGTGGGTTGATGGGATCCGTTCTTAAATGGGTCAAGCCCATACACACTCTGTTACATAGTATTTCAAACTTCTTGATGTAGTCTCTCACAGTTCAATCTTGTCGTAACGCATACAACCTTTCATTAGCTCCACCAGCATGCATATCCCCAAAACGCACCAGCAAGAGAGTAGTGAACTCCATCCACGTCTGAAACGGTCACTGCTGCTGTGTCCATCTAAACCATCCCAGTGCCTCGCCCTCCAAACAGACTCCTACCCTGAGCCAATTCACCTCATGTATCATGGCCACCTCAAAATACCTCTCCATCTGATACAACCAACCATCAGGATCCTCCCCGTCGAACACTAGCATCTTCAGCTTCCTCATGTGGTTCTCCCCAGCAAATCCTCATCTCTCCTGTGGATGGTCATGGCGTCTCTGCTGAAACTGATGCGGTCCCATACCTATACATTGCGGCTGGGTTCCGAGCTACTCCAGCTGCCCCCTCCCACTGTAAGTCGCCCCAAACTGCTCCACCACCCAAATCGTCCCCAAAATTGTCGTCCATAGTTCTCCGGGTGTGCTCTGTTGGGACACTGATGCCCCGTCCAGTCTCTTATAATTCCCCCAAAAGGCGGGGAAAGGTCGTTGGTCCTCGAAAAATTACTGGTGTGCTTCGGTTGGCTGGGAGGTCCCAACGGTATCATTCTGTGGCTGAAACGGCTGAAGCTGAGTCTGTCAGGCCTTGTACGGGGTCTCTGAAAAGGGGGCGGGGCCTGTCGACCCCCCTTTTGGGCCGACGGGCCCTCAGGGTAGTGCGCCAAGGCCTGTCGGGCCCCCTGGGGCTGGTGGCCCCTCTAGTAGGGGCGGTCGGGCCTGTCGGACCCCCTGGGGGCCGGCGGCCCCTCCAGTAGGGGCGACGGGGCCTGCCGACCCCATGTCTGGGTCGGCGGCCCCCTCCTACAGTGCCTGAGGCTGTTGGAGCCCTGAAAGGGGATGGCGGGCTCCCATTTGGGCTGGTGGGCCCCCAGGAGGGTCGAGTGGGGCCTGTGGCCCTCCCAAAGCTCGACGAGGCCCCCCAAGGGGACGGTGGGGCCTGTCGGCCCCAGATATGGGCCGACGACACCTGTTGGTGGCTCCTGGGGCTGTCGTATCCCCAAGATGGGCTGGCGGCACTTGCCAACCCTCCTGGGTGTTCGGCGGCCCTCCTCCGGGCTGCCGGAGGGGCTGTCAGCCTCCTCCAGGGTTCGCCCTCCGAGGTGGGGAAGTGGCCAGGAAGGCCCTCCAGTCCTCTGAATCTACCATGTGTCGCTGCTGGGAAGCCTCCGATCTGGTGGTTCACCCCTTCGGGCCCTTCTTTTTCTTCCAAAAAATATGTATTGGCGTCGTTGATGAGTCCCTCTACAAGGATATCTTCTTGCTCCTTTCCTTTCACCAAAGGTAGCTCCTTTTTGCTCCGACTTTGCCTTTCATCCATCGCTTCTATCAAGCCAAGCCTTGTAGCTGCCACGGTTTGCTGTATGGCCTTCATAATTTGATCGAATCACCGATCTCCAATGCTTGCACGTTCTTCCACACTTTTCTTGATCTTTTGAATCTCCTCGTCAAATTTGCTCTTGCACTTTTCTAGCTTCTCTTCCAATAATCGATCCGCTCCTTGGATCTCATGTTCGTCATGGATCTAGTGCTCGATCTAGTGCTCTGATACCAAATTGATGTGATTCGCTAGTGTTTGATGATAAAAAGGGAAATTTTATTGGAAATTCAGATATGAAAATAGCATAACTCTATTACATATTCAATTACTCGCTAAATAACCACTACGAATGGATAGAACAACTAGCTAAGGATTAATTTAAGGGACATAGGGAGAATCCTGTTAGGAACCAACAAAAGATACGATTTTTATTGATAAAATAGTAGCTAGAACAAGATAATTGAGCGCAAACAAGGTGCGCTCTCCTCCCAAGACGCCGAAGAGGACGTCCGCACTCGTTTAATCTAGATCTAACCTAATGACGCTCGAGAGAATATCAATCATCAAGCATAAAAATACAAGCGATGGCTAACCCTCCTATTTATAATAAAAACTAGGGTTCCTTGGCAAAGGAGGCGCGCGCGCACAAGCTAGGGCCGGTAGCCATGGGCCTAAGACCATGGGTGCGACGGGTGTAGACCCGCAGGGGCTATCAATACTCACCCCAAGCAGCCACCTTGTTCTCAAGGTGGTGCATGTAAGTGCTGACGGTGCTACTCCGAGCGGGAGTCGTCCTCCCCTCCGATCCCTTCATCCTCCATGTCATCTTCCTCGTCTGCTTCCTCTATCAACACTTACAGCTTTCGATCCACACAGTGATGTCCCGGAGTGAAGCGCTCGTCGCATCTGAAACAGAGCCCTTTTTGCCTCTTCTCCCTCATCTCCGCATCAGTCATCCTTCGGAATGGGCCCCAGCCGGTGGATTGTTCTGCTCCCCCCGCCTTCTCAAGCCCCACCTGAACTGTCTCAGTAGTGATCCTTGCTCCGCCTGCTCCCGCCGAGGTGGCCTGCTGTGTCTGTCCACTGTTGCTGCCACCGCCTCTCCTATCCTCAGTCCGGGAGTCCTATACATCTGTGCCATCTCAATGACATCTGAAAGTCCCCTGGGCTTGTAGGGTCTCACTACGGCTCGAAGGCTGGGTCGCAGTCCCTTCAAGAAAGTGCCCTCCAATGACTCGTCCGACACACCATGTATACGCCCTGTCAGCGTCTCAAATCTCTCGATGTACTTCCGTACCGGCCTCTCCTGCCTGAGGACATACATCTGCTCGTGCAGGTTCTCCAGACGGGGATATCGAAACTTCTCCAGAATCAGGTCCTTCAGCTCATCCCAGTCGTGAATCTGCTGCCTCCTCCCACTGGTACCAACCCAAAGTTCTTTTCTCCATGCAAATAGCCGCGGCGTCCAACTTTTGCGTCTTTGTCGTGCAGTGTGCTGCAAATTACCTCTCTGCTGTGAATAGCCAGGCATGCGGATCCTCTCCCGCGAACATCGGCATCTCCAGCTTCTGCACCCTGACTTCTCCGCTAAAGTGCCCCTGCTCGGGCCTTCCCTCCTCTCTGTGATGCGGACGGTAGTGCTGTCTCCTCTCGTCCTGAGTCTCGTACCGCCTAGGTGGCCCTCCTCAGCGGCCCCCATAGTCTCCTCGGTCTCCGTGCCCCTCGTGGCATCCAAATCCGCCCTCTGGCCACTCCTGGTAGTCTCTACTAGCTTCCCCCGGTGCCTGCTGTGCGTCTCTCCTGGTGGTGGGGCGGTGGCTGCCACCTCTCATCGTCAAATCGAGGGTCGGGAGGGTCCCGATAGCCCTCGCCGTAGTCTCTGTGCTCCTGAAAATCCCCGGGTCCCAAATCCTCCCCGAAGTAACGTGCCGGAGCTCATCGACGCGGCTGTTCGTCGCGAAAAGTCGGGAAATCATCGCTCGTAGCCTCGAAAACAGCGCGCGGGGGTCTGCGCCTGTCCGCGAGGTCGCGGCCTACCTGGGGCAGGGCCGGCGGTCCCGCCTGGTAGTTCTGGGGGCCCCAGCGGCCCCCCCGGGGGTCGGGGGTGTCGCCGGCCCCCCCGGGGGCTGCGCCGCCCCTGGGCGGTGGTCCTGGGGGCCCCAGCGGCCCCCGGGGCTCGGGGGGTTCGCCGGCCCCCTGGGGCCTTCGCCGCCCCTGGGCGAAGGTCCTGGGGGCCCCAGCGGCCCCCCAGGGCTCGGGGGGGGGGGGGGGGGGGGGGGTGTTGGCCCCCCCGGGGGCTTCGCCGCCACTGGGCGGAGCTAGGGGAGGCCGCCGCCTCCTTGGCGGCCCTCCTGGGGGTCAGCGGGGCCCTGAGGGGGCTGTCGCGCCCCCCCTCCGCTTTGCGCGTCTGTCGGTGGGGTTGCATGTTGCCGCCGGCCCATCCTTGGGCTTCCGCCGCCTTTCGCCTCACTTGTTCTCGATAGTCGACCTTCCACGGCTCATCTTCCTCATCTTCGGCCAAATCCTCCATCAAAATGTCGTTTTCCGGGTCAAAGTTCTCAACTTTCTCTTTCCCCTTGCATAAAGGTGGCACCTTTCCTGCTGATTTAGGTTCCCATCCCCTTTGTTGTTCCTCGCCAATTGATTTAGGGTTCCCATCAATTACGCGAATTGTTCGTCGTGCTTCGCTTGATTCGCCGCCAATTGGTTGATGGAAGCCGTCAACTTTGCCATGGATTCATCGTTTGCCGCCAACAATTTCTTGATCCCGTCGATCTCGCTTGTAAATTTTGCCTCCAAAGCCTCAATTTTGTCTTGCGATCTTGTTGAAGCCGTCATGAATCGTCACGTGCTTTGATACCAAAATGTTAGAAACCAATAAAAGATACGATTTTTATTGATAAAATAGTAGCTAGAACAAGATAATTGAGCGCAAAAGAGGTACGCTCTCCTTCCAAGACGCCGAAGAGGACGTTCGCACTCGTTTAATCTAGATCTAACCTAATGACGCTCGAGAGAATATCAATCATCAAGCATAAAAATACAAGAGACGGCTAACCCTCCTATTTATAGTAAATAGGAGGGTTCCTTGGCAAAGGAGGTGCGCGCGCACAAGCTAGGGCCGACGGCCATGGGCCCAAGCCCATGGGTGCGGCGGGTGTAGACCCGCATGGTCTATCAAATCCTAATACAATTTATCTAAGAACTAAATGAATAAACTAGAGGGAATTCTCAACAAATCTCGCATACCCCCATTAGGGCCGGCTCCTCTCTATAAATAGTTAAACGTTGCATCATTTGTAAAATTACGATAATGCCACTGGCCCACAAATCCAAGCCGCATCATGTTCTTTCTTGGCTAGTTAACTCCATATACCTTATATATATATTTGATGTATATCTGTATAATTATATACTGTATACATACATACACTTCATTAGTGATATCAGGGAGGAGCCTGATTCATCGGTTGTCGCCAATCATCACACGCTTTAATCGGAGGAGTCCGACCAAAGCTCGATTTCGTTAGAGAAACCTAATCGGTGCCATAGCAACGCATGAGTTTGTTGGAGCAGGCCAAGCGATGCCCAAGGTCGTTAGAGGAGCCCTGTGTTGATCGATTTCATTGGAGAAGCCTAATTAAAGATCGATCTCGTTGGAGTTGGGCTAGTTGGGATAGGTAAGCTTGGGTTTATCAGAGGACTTGGGTGGATACGAGCGTGTCCTTTCTATTCTATTCTTTTCTCTTCTCAATCTTCGATAACATCGTGGGAGAGGCTGATGAGACCGCACAAAAAGGACAGATATGCAGTTTTGGCCCTTTTGGGGCATATTTGTAATTTTCAGATTTTAGGGGGTTTTCGTAATTTTTAGTGTAGGGGGGTCTTTCTAATTTTTGGTTTTCAGTTTATTATTTATAGAGGATATGTGCATTAGGATTTATCGTGTTGAATTTAAGAAAAAGGAGACTCTTTTGTGGGAGGTTGCGTCTTCGCCTCGAGTAGAAGATTGGGAGAGCGGTCCACCTCTGAAACGTGGCCAAGGGAGAGCGGCCTCCTCTTGAAAGAGGTCAAGTTATATTTGTATCTCTTTTTATTTTTCAGTTTTCCATCAATAAAAATCCCTCATTTCCCCAATTCTTCTCAGCGAACCCCTAAAAATCCCACATTTCCTCCAAAAATCACACCTTTCCACATAAACCCCAATTTTCTACAACAAAACCCCCTAAAAAATCCTATCAGAGGCTTCATTGGAAAATGCCGATTTTAGGCGAAGGTGCCTGAAAGTGATCAGAAAAACTTTGATCAAAGTCCGAGCAGTTAAATTATGGTGCGACGGACTTGATTTTGATGATAGGAGACTTGATCTAGGTTGGAATGGCACGATTTGACTTGGAAGGGGATGATCAGGAGACGTAGTGTAAGTTTATCGGACCTATTGATCGATGCCACGTTAGTAATTTTAACCGTGGTTGTGATTTGTAAGGAAGAATTTTGGATCAGTAACTAACCTAGGTTCATGGCTCTGATACCATGAAGAAATCAAAGTTAGGGTTTAGGAATAGTTTTGGAAGAATTAGTTGCATCTCCATTTCTCTAGTTCTCTTATTTATAGGTCAAATTACATCGTTGAAATATACATAATTACAAATCTATAAGATAAAATCTTCAGCTACCTAACCAGACACCTAATCTTGTCTAATTGTCTCTTTAGCATCATTGTTCATCTTAACAACTATGAATGAACTTAATAGGCATATTTAGGATGAAATAACATAGTCCGTTTATTTGCGCTGAAGTTTGTAGTATTAGTTGGTCTGACCTAGGAAGATATGCACGCCAAGGTAGAAAGGTGGAAAAGCTATGAAATATGAATAATTTTGAATCTGTAGAACAAAAACAGATGTATAGAATTCTTCTTTTGAAAAAAAATGTGAGAAGAAATAAATATATAGTACATTTTGATGTTGAAAAAAACTCAAATTGTCTATTATTCTCGTTAGTTAAGATCAATCATTCACAAGCTGGTGTGATCAATAAATATGTGGTCTTTAGGATGAAATGGAAAATGTTTTTGGGGTTTTATCTGATCATAGAATACCCATGAAAGTGAATGAAAATTCTATATGAAATGAAAATGGAAAATGGAAAATGTTTTTGGGGTTTTATGTGATCAACAATGCTGCAAGTCAAAAAGTGAAGAAACATAATGTCCAAAAATGAGCTTAACATAAATGAAAATGCAAAGATGGATGAATGGCAATATTGTGAAAGATAGGATAAGAAATGATTGCATCCACTGTAGGTTAGAGGTTGTCATATGGAGGATAGAATGAGGGATAATCAATCTGATGGTTTTGAGTATGAGGGACGAAGGCCAATAAGGTGCACAAATTAGGGAAGTGATAAAATCATAGTTTATAAAGAAATAAGAACCTGAGGGAGACCAAATGAACTTGGATGGAGGCCAAGGATGTGATATCACTTGGAATCCAAGGAAATGACCCTTACAGAGTTAATGGAAAAGAAAACAGATTCATTTAACTGACATTGAAAATTTGGCATAAAGATTTTATTGTTGCTTTGTAGATTTCACTATTCCATTAGTAGTTGTTTTCTTAACTGTGTTATGCCAACGACTTGCTACTGGGATTGTTGTTACTGCAGGCATAGAGCTACTTATGGAATTGCAAAAACATATCACATAGTCTTTACAATCTGGCACTCGTTCAACATGCATATATGCAGGGATTACTGTAGAATCCCCATATACAGTCACTTACAAACTCTCTATGATCAGAAGTCTCATAGAATTTTTGCAAGGGCTGAGGTTACCCAAAATCCTGAAAGTTCTTAAAGTCATGGAATTGAACATTTTTATTTTGAAGTTTTAACATAATTCATCCTCTTATGCCCATAATAACCGTCCCCTTTTGAGGTTGCCACATCTGCAATTAAATGCAAGGTATACAACTACATAATCTGGATGGGTAGGATCTTGGGATTTAAATTGATGAAAGATATCATGATTTGAAACATGGATACATTATTGCACAGCCTTACATGTCAATCAACTTACATAGTTTTTAAAAGTGGTTACTGGAGTATTCTTTACTGGATTGGAGTGAATCTTGCTAGACTAAGGGTTTAAAATTCAGTGCTTATTTATTCTTGTTTTAGCTTTTCTGTTCTGTTCTTTTCTTTTGTTCTACACTTCTGCAAGAGGAATGAACTAGGTGCAAAAAATGTTTATTTTCAATAGGATAGGGAATTAACAAGCGCAGGTAAAGAAAGGAGAGGGAGTTGAAAGTTCGAGTTGTTGAACTGGGAGGAAGCAGAATAGGAAGTGGACGGTGCTGAAAAAATTAGTCTTGGGTTACCACTTCAGATATTTGGTCTAGAATACAAAGAGCACATAAAGAAAGGAGAGAGTCGAAAGCTTGAGGTGCAAAAGAAAGAGGGAGGAGCAGATTAGGAAGCGGGGGAGCTGGAAAAATTAGTGTTGGCTCACCACTTCCAACGCTGTAGTAGGGCTGAAAACTCAAATGCCAATCACACATGAATTTTTCACCCATTGTAATGGATAGGAGCAGAATATATTGTTTTGGTCACCACTAACTGATGCTGTTTAACTCAGCTGAAAACATAAACAGATGATGTGTGTGCATGGAACCTTGGATGCTTGATGTGATATTTTCATATTAAAGAGCATATATTTAACTGTGAGTAGTAGCTTGATATTTTGGATAATTTCCAGGTATTTATTGTAGTAAGAGTATACCTTTAAGAAGTAGTAGTAGCTTGAAATTATTGGTTGATTAATCATCATATTAATACTTTATTGTTTTGTTTTCATTGCAGGCAAATTCGTTAGCATTCTTTTTCATCCTTATTGTTTCATTGGTGATGGGTATCGTTCTTAACTTCACAATGTTCTGGTGCACCATTGTCAACTCCGCTCTAACAACCACCATCGTTGGAGTCCTTAAAGGGGTTGGGTCCACGGTGAGTATAATGACATGTTATTTTATTAGGGTCATGAAAAGCATGAACTGTACCGAAGCAACTTATGTTCAAATATTCAACCTAGTGCTACCCAGTTCCCTACGCCCTCTTGGATACATGTTCCAGATAGATCATGTGACCAGATTCGCGGGGAGTTCGAACCGAATCGCAGAAAGCTTCAATTGTATAGGAGAAGAAATTCGAAGATCTAGATGCATTAACATATGTCTGATAATGATTATTGATGGAAGAAACAAAAAAAAACAAGAAAGTTTCGACTTTTAACCTTACCTTTTTCTCTTCTATTCCATTCTTTTCATCACCATGATCTCTTTGTTTCAACATCTGTGAGTGGCTTCGACCGCCTTCATCATTGGATATGTGCATCACTTCGTTACCCCTAAAAGCAAAAGAGCAGAAGATCAACATGCAGAGAGAAAAAGAAATGAAAACATATCTTTCTAATTCTCTTTCTATTTGCATGTTTGCAATAGAACATAATTTTGGAATTCGATTTAGTGAACTTTTTAATTACTTATAATTTCTCGGTTTTTCAGAATGTCAGACTATCTTTTGTTTTGGTGTTTGAAATTTGGTTGGAATTATTAATTTAATTAGACATGATATTATCATATTTACTTTTACTTGATGTGTTGATAAATTTTTAGTATTGCATTGTTGTTAACTGTATTTAGTCATTTATATATTAGTTTTGGTCATATGTGTTTATACGTGCATAGTTGTATATGAATCTCTTAGTGCATATTGTTAGGGAACGCTTCATCGTTTGGATTCTGTGTATGAGCAAGCAGAAAACGCTAATGTGGGGATGCATAATGTTTTATAAAACTTATAAAAACTTTTAAGTTTCCTGTCTAAGAAAGAAATCCAATTGTGTTACCAAAGATAATTCTTAATCAACAACTACAAGTACTTGCAAATAATATTAACAAAATAAGAAGCGGAAATTAAAAAGAATATTTGCAAGATATAAACCAATGCAAAGAGCAATCGTAAACACAAATATTGTTTTTGTTTGGTTAATCTCTACCTACATCCAGTCCTTAAGTCTCACTTGAGCTTTTCACTACTTCCAAACTGAAAGAAAAGCACAACCTTTCCACTACAGCACAAACTGACGTATGGAAAAATCACTCGAACAAACTCGAGTAAAACACTCTTAACAACTTGAGAGTAATCCTTCCCTCTACTACACAAGAGAGACATACTTACAACCTTGTCGGACTTACAATTTTACATATAGCCTTAAGTTGAAGCTTGTGTATAGATACGAAGTCTATAAGAGCGTTGATCTCTACAAAGATTTGGAAATCTGAGGCTTAAGAGAAAGAATTTTGGTCAAGAAAACAAAAGAAAGCTTTAGGGAATGAGGTCAAGTAAGAGGGGTTTCTTTGGAAAACTTTTCAGCACAAAAACACTTTCCTTTTGCAAAGTAATGAATTTTCTTGATGTAAAACACCAGGGAATCGTTCACTATTTATAGATGAAGAAAACACAAAAATAGATTCCCAAAACACCCTTAAAACAGTTTAAAAAAATCTAGTTTGCAAATATTTTATTTTGGCCAATGGTAATATTCTTGTCAACTATAGTCGACTATTGACTTAATTAGTTGACTTATCAGTAGTCCTACTCGACTAGTCAGTTGACTTAGAAAAGAGTTAACCTTCTGTTTTGAATTAGTCGAGTCGACTAATTCAGGAATTAGTCGACTATCAATTGAACTATGGTTGAATAGTTTTGACATGTTGCTAGCCATAAATTTCCAGGTTTATTAGTCGACTAGGGTATAATTATTGGTGGACTAATAGACTAAAAAATCAATGTTTTGACCAGGGAAACGCCGAAAAAATTATTGAAATCTTTTTAAAATAACTTTTTTATAAATTCTTAAGCGTGTGAGCTTCATCAATGCTTAACATTCTAATCAAAATAAATATCTTTGCCTTGAAACCTCTTGATTCCAAGCTGTCTTTAATTCCTTGAATGCTTCATTCCTTTAGTCTATGGTCATGATTGGCCGCATTTAACTTTGATCTTTTTAAGTCTGTAGTCATAAGTCATTAACACATATTTTAGCTCTTCATCAAAACCTTTTTTAGGGCGACTCTTATTCAACACACATATCTATCTATGTGTGTAAGTGCATGCATATACATACATACACACACCACACACACACATACATATACTAGCCCAAGCAAACCACCCCTAACCCGAATTTGTCGCGACCCGAAATAGTGAACCAACTTTTCCTACCATTGTACCTCATACCGCTTAAAGTATTGTATAACATTTGGACCAAAAGCTATTTAGACTATGCACGACGAAGTCACTGGTTACTTGATTGGTGATTTATTCATCTCTTACCATTTAATACATTGTTAAAAAATCTTTATACAATTGATGTTTGGCCCTTTAACTTGGTGTGTGTAGGGTCATGTTCCCGTGCAAAGTTGCACATGATTATGGTGTTAAAGAATTTTATTTTTTTTGATTTTTTTCAAAATTTTTAATGTTTAATTCATATACACATATATTCCAAGAAAAATAATGGATGAACCCTATAGGGATTTGACCATCGATTAAGCGGTTACAATTTCAAAGGTTTCAGAACAATAGACCATCTTGTACCAATCTGATCGAGAGGTAAATATGTGGATTTTCTTGATTTTTGGTATGTCGGTATATTAGCATGTGTAGAACACATTCAGTGATTTGGATGTTTGAAAAAAAGCACATAAAATTGACCTTTTTTGCACATGAAAATTTACACATATATGTATAAAATCTCTTGACACCTTGTTTCTCATTTTGTTATATGTTTGTGTATATGTATATATTTGTATGTATGTATGAGAAGTATGAACATCATCTAGCCTAAGAGGACATCCCTCGGTGGATCTCGTTAAAAAATCCACTCTACCTATTTTTTGGGCAATCGAAACTATTCACTTTGATCTTCATATTATAATACTACAAATCACCAATTATGTAGTGAACTTGGGGGGTTGCTCGCTCGTCTAACCATTGGAAAAAGTTGTTACTATGAAACAGTTAAATTACGATGAGTGGATGAACGAGCCAAACTGATATGATTACGGCTTTTTGTGGACTAAACGGGGGGAGTTTTATGGTGGAAGGCGATAAAAATAGGATTTTTATTGGGAATTTCAGATCTGGAAATATCAAATCTATACTACAAATTACTAATTGCTAAATTACGACTACAAATCGATAACACAATTAGCTAGGAAATTAATCTAAGAGAAATAGGTAATACTCACAATTCAATTCCAGCATATAAACACTTGGGCCCGTCGGCTCATTTGCTTAAGAGGGTCTAATTGCTAATTAGCCTTTTATGAAGCGGCCCCATGAAGACTCGAAATTACAAGTTTGCCATCAGCCTGGTGGACCCGTGCCTCCGCCTAGAATAAACCTGCACCGCATTATTACCCATCCAGAAGTGCCACATTGTCCTCAAGGTGGAAGTCTGGGAATTGGTCTCGTATCATTTTGCGGGCCTCCCAAGTAGCATCATAATCCGGCAGTCCTAGCCATCTGATAAGCACCTCCTGGTTCCCTACTGCGTTCTGACGAACCCCTTGAGCTCTTGTGGCTCCAATTACACCTCCATGTCGTCTGTTAATGTGGGAGGGAGGGTATGTGCGAGGGTGTGGTCCTCAATAGCCCGTTGTAGCTGCGACACGTGGAACACTGGATGGATGGTGTATGTAGTAGGTAATTTCAGGCGATATGTCACCTCCCTAATCTGAACAATAACCTCAAATGGCCCACAGTAACGGGCAGTCAGTTTTTCATTGCTCATGTGCACCATTATCTTCTATCTGTAGGGGCGCAACTGAGGTACACCTTATCACCCCCCGCAAACTGCACTCTGATGCACATCGGCCTTTGTCTTCATAATATGCTGGGTCTGCAGTAAGTGTCTCTTCAGCTCCTCCAAGTGTATCACGTTCCTCCAAGTGTCTATCACGTTCCTCCAAGTACTCCACCTAGGACACATGAGTCATGCCACGGTTGTAATGCATCAGATGGGGAGGGTTCCTGCACATAGAGAATTCGAAAAGGAGTGTACTGTGCTGTCGAATGGTACGAAGTGTTGTACAAGTACTCCGTCCATGCCAACCACATGACCCATGACTTCGGTGAATCTGAAACAAAACAGCGCAAATGTCTCTACACTCCTATTCATTATATCTGTCTGTGGGTGATAGGCTGTGCTCCTCTTTAGCATAGTCCTCTGCAACTTGAACAACTCTCTCTAGAAGCTGCTAATGAAAACCTTATCGCGATCTGACACTATCGAAGCAGGGAGCCCATGTAAGCGGACAACCTTCTTTATGAATGCTATAGCCACCGTCACTGCTGTGTAAGGATGCCAAAGGGGAATGAAGTGCACATATTTGTTGAGGCGGTCTACCACGACAAGTATAATGGTGAAGCCCTCCGAACGCAGTAGTCCCTCGATAAAGTCCATGCTGATATTGTCCCAAACCCTCTCATGCAAGGCCAGTGACTGTAGTAAGCCTGCGGGAGCCATCGCTAAATATTTGTGACGCTGATAGACGTCACTCTGCTATCATTCTGGCGATACCCCGCTTCATCCCTGACCAATATAACTCCTTGGACATCCTTATGTATGTCTGTTGTACTCCTGAGTGCCCTCCTACTGGGATGCCATAAAACTCCTTAAATATTAAAGGGTTATGTGTACACCCTGGGTATCACCAATCTCCCATGATATAGCAGCCTCTGTCCACTCAATGTGTACCCGAGATGATCCGTCGATCTCTGCTGCAGTGTTTACCGTATCTGTGCCATCCCCTTACCAGCCTCAATATCACTCCCCAGGGGCTCCCAGTCTTGGAGGACTGGTACTGATATCGTCGCTACCTTTGCCACATCCTCTCTGTGTGATAAAACATCTGTTGCCTTGTTCTCCAACTCTGGTCTGAACTGTATCTCAAAAGGTGTCGTAAACCAGCTTAGAGAGCCACTTCTGATGCTCCTCGGTGACCATGCGCCACTCCAGTAGGTACTTTAAGCTCATCTGGTTAGTCCAAACGATAAATTTCCTCCCAAGTAGATAGGGTTGCCATTTCTGAATGGATGAATAGAGAGTACAATCGCTATCAGCTCCCTCCCGTACACTGACTTCAGCTTGGCCCGTGCTGACAAAGTCAGGCTGAAATGGGCTATCGGTCGTTGGTCTCGCATCAGCACTGCCCCTAACCCATATCCTGAAGCATTTGTGTCCACCACGAAAGGCCTGATGAAGTCTAGTAGTGCTAGCGCATGCACTGTCATTATCGCTTGCTTCAGGGCCTCAGATGCCTTGGACGCCTCCTCACCCCACTGGAAGCTGTTCTTGAGCTACCCCGTCAATGGCTATGCAATCGTATTGTATCCCTGTACAAACTTCCTGTAATATCCTGTAAGGCCTAAGAAACCTCATAGTCCTCGTAGTGTCATGGGGCACGGCCAGTCCAACATCTTTGCAATCTTCTACCGATTTGCCGCCACTCCCTTAGCTGATACCACGTGTCCCAAATACTCCACCTGTGGCTGTCCAAAGAGGCACTTCTTCCCGTTGGCAAATAACTGCTGCGTCTGCAGATCGTGCAACACCGCCTGCAAGTGCCATGTATGCTCCTCCAAGCTGCGATTGTAAACAAGTATGCCATCAAAAAATATGAGGACAAACTTCCGCAGGTAGGGCCAAAACACCTTGTTCATCAAGGCCTAAATATCGCGGGAGCATTCATCAAGCCAAAATGCATGACGTGGAACTCGTAGTGCCCCTCATGAGTTCTGAATGCCGTCTTTGGCACGTTTGCCGCACTTATTCGGATCTGGTGATATCCGGACTTCAGATCAATCTTAGAGAACACTATTGTCCCATAGAGCTCGTCAGTCAATCACATGAATATGAAACTTATCAGTCACAGTTTCCTTATTCAGGGCTCGGTAGTCCATGTAGAATCTCCAACCACCAGCTTTCTTCTTCACGAGTTGGACTGTGCTAGAGAGTGTGCTCACACTCGGCTGAATCACTCCTACCTGCAACATCTCACCGACCATCTTCTCAATCTCATCCTTCTGCACCTGAGGATATCTATAGGGCCGAACGCTGATGGAAGACAACCTCTCGTAGGACTATGTCGTGCTCATGATCTCGTGGTGGTGGAAGTCCATGTGGAGTCTGAAATACATCCTCATAATGGCTTAGTAACTGCTCCAACTCAGGCGCCAACACATGTTCTTGGTCCGCAACCTTCTCCTTAAGTGACATCCACTAGAGCTCTACCAAGTACCATCCTCCTGACATGTGAAGAGCGCATGCCATGGTTTTGTAGGACACCATGGATTGACATAAGCGGGGGTCGCCCCTGCAACACTACTACCCTTCCTCCCTCCTGATACTTCAGTCTGAGCAACTTTCAATTGGTCTTTGTATTTCCCAATGTCTGTAACCACTTCATCTCCAGGATGATATCTGTGCTTCCCAACTCCAGAGGAAGTCTGCAATGATTTGTTTTCCTTGAATATTCACAATCACGCCCTGACAGACACCGACGTTCTGTGCCATCTGTCCCGTCTCCAGTACCACTCCATAGCTCCCCGTGTCACTGAGCTGTAGCCTTTGCTCCTTTACTTGTTTGTGGGAGATGAAGTTGTGGGTAGCCACCTTTCTCACAACTTTTCCACCATTCACTAACACAATCATGTCCAAATCAGCCACCTTTTCCACCAATTTCATAGCGTGGTTCGGTGTGAACCTCACTACGGAATTGAGGAAAACCTCCGTTACGTCCAAGTGCAGGTGCTCCTGCTCCTTGTCCCCGCCAGTCTCGAGCTCCACCCGTCATCCTCCTCATCATCTTCATTCACTATCAGTATCTGAAGAGTTCGATCACCGCACCGGTGCCCTGAAATTAACTTCTCGTCGCATTTGAAGCACAGATCTGTGGCACGCTTGTCCTGAATCTCTGCCTCCGTCATCCCCCATATCTGTCATCCAGGCCGTGGATCCACCCTCTTCTCCTTGCTGGCTGATGTGGCTCCTGTGGTAGTGGGCGCTTGCTGTCTTCCTGCTGGTGCCTGCCCTCGAAGAGAGGAACCTCCCCATGTCCCACAAGCTCTTCTCTCCACTTTCTGGTGGTCCTCCACCATCCTGGCAAGATTCATCCTCTCTCGTAAATTCACAGGCCTCTGGATTCTCAGTTCAGATCTAATGGTGGGTTTCGGCCCCTTCATGAAACATCCCTGAAAGGACTCTCCTGAAACTCCATATACTCTGCTAGCTAACCCCTCAAGCTTCTTGATGTAATCATGTACTGTCCTATCCTATCTCAGTGCATACAGTCTCTCATAGGTGTCGCTAGTCTGCACCTTCCCAAAAAGCTCCAGTAATAGGGTGGTGAACTCCTTCCACGTACGGAAAGGCCCATGCTGTTGTATCCATTTGAACCACCCCAGTGCCCTTCCCTCCAAGCAGACTCTCACTGCCTTGAGCCAGTCATCCTCCTGTACCATCGACACCTCAAAATATCTCTCCACACTGTATATCCAGGCATCTAGATACTCGTCCTAAAAATGGGCATATTCAACTTCCTCACTCGATTCTCCACAGAGAATGCTCTTGGTACACCCTTACCCTGTGGATGGTCTTGGCGTCGCTGCTAAAATGGATGCGGCCCATCATGCACATAACATGCAGATGTGTTCCGTGCTCCTCCCTCTGCACCTTCCCACGCCGTGTCACCCCAACCTACTCCGTCACCACGATCATCCTCATGGTATCGTCCGTAATTCTCCTGGGGTGTTCTGGGTGGGCCTCGGTGCCCATTCTCCCGAAACTCAGCTGAAAGATGTGTCGCCGACCCTTCAAAAAAATGTTGTGATGCTCCTTGTGGCTGAAAAAAATCCGATGGGACCATTCTGAGGCTGAAACAGAGCTAGCCGATCTTCATGCCACGTCTGAGTTGATCGGGCCTCGAAATGTGTCAGTAGGGCCTCTAGAAAGTGGGGCGGGGCTTGTCGGCCACATTCTGGGCCAGCGGTCCCTCCAAAAGCAGCTGCGGGGCCTCTGCGTAGGCCTACGGGGCCTGTCGGCCCCCCACTTAGGCCGGCGGCCCTCCCACAGGTGGCGGCGGGCTCTGGAGAAGTCGCCGGGGATCTAGGGCTGTCGGCCGCCCATGTTGGAGGCTTCAGGAGTCCCCAAATTAGTGCTCATCCTTCGCGACCTCCTCTCTTCCTCCACGAAGTAGTCGGCGTCGGAGAGGAGCCCTTCTTCAAAAACATCGTCTTTGTCCTTCTCATTCGTCAAAGATCGCCCCTTTTTCATTGTATCTAACTTTTCATCGAACGCCTCCATCAAGCTTTGCTTCATTGCCGCTAAATTTTGATTCGTCACCGCCGTGCTTTGTTGGATAACCCCCATAAGTTGGGCGAACAGCTGCTCCGCAAGGTTTCATGATCATCCGAGCCCTTCTTGATTACTTGGATTTCCTCTTCAATTTTGCTCTCAAACCTTTCCAACGTCTCTTCGAACAAGTCGATTCTCTCCTTGGATCTCGTCTTCGACATGGATCAACTTGCTCTGCTACCAAATTGATACGATTAGGACTTTTTGTGGACTAAAAGGGGTGATTTTTATGGTGGAAGGCAATAAAAATAGGATTTTTATTGGGAATTTCAGATCTGGAAATTTCAAATCTCTACTACAAATTACTAAGTGCTAAATTACGACTACAAATCGATAACACAGTTAGGTAGAAAATTAATCTAAGGGAAATAGGAAATACTCACAATTCAATTCCAGCATAAAACCCCTAGGGCCCGCCGGGTCCTTTGCTTAAGAGGGGCTAATTGCTAATTAGCCTTTTACGAAACGGCCCTCATGAAGACTCGGAATTACAAGTTTGCCATCGGCCTGGTGGACCCACGGCCCCGCCTAGAATAAACTCACACCGCATCAGAAACCCACTAACATCACTAGATAATTCGTCTTTTGGATAATTGGTCTAGTGATTTTAGATAATTGGTGTTTTGAAATGTTATATATGAAGATCAGAATGAATGATTCCGATCATCGGAAAAATAGTGGAGAATAGACTTACAGAGCCAAGGATTATTTTTTCCTTGGTTAGCCGATGCCCATATTCTTCTACGTACGTATGTACATACATATCCTAGAGAAGGAAATGCATCACTGTTTGGATGACCATCAAGTATTACATTTGCTAATGAGCAATTTTTTTAGCAAGCCAAAGACGCAATGTGCTAGTTCTCGTTTTATTATCCACCCCATTTAGCCATTCTCTTCTCTCTGCATTTGTTTTCCTCCAGACACTTGGATTTGTATTGTTGGGTGGCGTTCAAGTGCACGCTCTCAACGTGACGGGATTGGTTATCAACACAGCTGGTGGTTTGTGGTATTCATATGCCAAGTATAAGCAGAAGAAGAGGACACCAAGGAAGGTGATATCTGATGAGGAGGCTCATCAGAAAAAGGAGGATGAACCAAATCAGTAGTCTTCTATTGTTGATGCACTTTTCCCCCCCAATTTAGTTCATTGTCATAAGTTGGATAAACATATTTTTTTTCCATCTGTAATGTAATCAGTAATGTAGAAGGAAAGAAAGGTCTTGTTGTGCCATCTTAGAGGCATCACTGAACCCTTGATGCAGATACCGTTTGTAAGTTTCCTGGTGCAATAATGGAGGATGCATTGTTAAATAAACATTTGCATTTTTGGTCAGCAGATATAACTAGTGAGAATGATTTGTAATTTGCGACAGGAACAAATTGCTGTGTCTCGATGTTATGTAAGTAACATCAAGCGATGTATTCTCTCTTTAATAATCCGCATTAAATTGCTTTAATGCTATTCATCATGAATTGCTGGCGCCTGGCTTGGCATAACTAATGTTGTAGCCATTCTATCTGTTAGCTGTACCATTTTCAATTTCTTTTCTGATGCAAGCCGACTGGTTGCTGCAATGACATGCAAATTTGTACAAGTTCAATCTTGATCCACCGCGTCTGATTGCTTTTAATTCTGTGTATTGTTGTAGGAAAAAACACGGATATGCATGGATTCCTACATTTTCATACTGTTTACACTTGAATTTCAGTTTCAACCAACGGCGTCTAAAACGCCGCAATACTTTAATCCATTGGGGAAAAAATCAAAATGGGGAATCATATGAACCAATAAGCAATCAAAACAGCCGAGAACTCTATCACGCGGTGATCTCTGCGGATTCCGACGCAGGGACCTCAGTGTAACGCCTGAGGGTTCATATCGTGCATATTAACCCGCCGCCCCATTCGCATCGGGCTCCTCGAAGCAAAGCCCTTTCGCCGCCGCCGTGTTCAACTACTCGCCGCCCATGTTGGCCAAAATGCAAGTCCCCACGATTCTCAATGTGAGCAGAAAAAGCTCCCATTGCAATGGATTTCTTTCTCTACTTCCTTTCCCTCTCCTTTGTGCTCATCGGGCTTTGAATTACTGCTCCCTCTTCAGTTTCAATCTCATTCGAGTTACTCTCTTCCTCTTTTCTCTCCTCTTCATTCTCATCCTCATTCATTTTTACTTTCTTGGAGCACGTATACTGCCCTCTGCCCAAACTGGCAAAACTCACTCTTAGACTCAATGGACATGTTGGAGTTCTTGTCGTCCTAGAGCTCGAGCGCAACTCCAACACTCCGAGCCATCTTGGTCGACGGGACTGTGCTGCGGGGCCCCAATGCCGCAGAGATCACCACCGTGCATATGGTCGTCTCCTCAGCATTCCTGTTGCTCGAGACTCGAATCCTTGGCCTCATGGTAGGGGGCCGAGAGATTAAGCAAATCGATGGCCAACGGTTTGCTGCCCGTGTCATCGTTTTGCGGGCATAGGGAGCAAAAAGAACTGCCTCGAATCATGCAAGGGGCTGGTCGTGCAGGCGAGCGATGCAGCGCAACAAGTATCTGTTGGGGGTGATTGAGATCATTTCTCATGATTTTAATGTCTTTATGATATGCTTATCAAGAAAGCAATCGTCACGTGGACTTTCAAAATTGTTGAAGCAACGAGCAAAGTTAATGACTTTACAAAATCGCAACACTTCAATATATATGAAAGTAACATAAAACAAAAGATAAACACGTGCATGACACTAAGATTTATAATAGTTTCACCTAATTCTTGGTCTACGTCAGTTTGAGAGATCATTAATGCTTCAATAATATTTGTTAGTGCACGAGTATCGCATACCCGGCCCGTTTAGCATCCACGGCCCATTACCCCACACAGTCTAAGAGGGCTACACTGAGTCGGGCGAACGGGTCATTCGACCGTTGGGCTAGCGCCGACATTCAATGGAGAGTTAATGGGGCCGAGTAAATGGGCAGCCGTTAACTTGAATCTCGGAGAAGATCGTGCCCGGATAAACGAGGGGCGGTTACACATCATCAAGGGAGAGCTACCTATAAATAGGCCGGCAAACGAAGGTAAATGGGTTCCATCTTCAAGGTACGAGATCTAATACATAGAACTCTATCTTCTTACTCTTATCATTCTTATATTCGAGCTTGTGTCGTCAGTCTAGAGACGAACCTCCTTGGGTCGATCTCAGCTACACCAAGCTCCCTCTCTTCCTTAAGTTCCCTACTAACTTAAGCATCGGAGGGAATTTGGCTCGGAACCCAGATCCGACCCTCCCTAACGACTCCCTGTGGTGCAAATCGACGATCGCCATCCAACATCGAAGGTCGATGTTGGGCCCTTCAACCTCGAACGATCGACCCAACGGCCGCTCGTAGGTCGATGGAAGGTCGTATCACCTCCAACTACCAACATCCAACCTAATTCTTCCAACCAAGGGTCCCACCTCAACTGTTGACAAGGCTCCAGCTCAGCGCTACGAGTCTCCGTCAATCTGACAACTGTCCTGGTCAATTTTGGCCTTAACAATATTAGATTACAAGTTATGACGTTTGGATTAAGTGAAGAACCAAATCTTGTTAAGAATTCGGAGAAGAAAACAATGGAGAAATCGAGAAATCTCTCTTTTGGCTCTCAAACAACTCTTTATTGGTCCTCAGTTTTCCCTCTGTATTTTTAACAGGTAACCACAAACTTGTATAGAAAATTCGCACCGAATTCGCTTAAAAACCTAACCGAAATACGTGTTTAAATACACTTTAAAAAATCCTAACAGGGTTGGAATCCGAATTGAATTTGGGCCCGCCCGTCGCGTGCCCCTATCCGCGCAGAGCGTGTGCTGCTCATGCGTGTGCCCGCACCGCACTTCTGCATGTGTAACGACCCGTATTTGTCAACATATTCATTGACGTATTTAACGTATTTTCACATTTTTAAAAGTATTTTATAAATGATTAGTCAGGAGTTTTATATCAAAAACTGATTCCAAAATTCTTTATAAAAATATTTTGAAGCATCAAACTAGTTATAATGTATTTCAGTAAGTTCAAGTTTCATCAAATACCTCTAAACAATTTTAATAATAATTCATTTTCAAATATTACTGATTTAGCTGTATGAATTAACTGTCTATATAAACATCTTCAAAATGTTTTCAAACTTCTACAGTATCACTCTATGATCATTTAGGGCTTTCCATATTAATTTCGTAATTTTCTAAAATCAAATAGACCTAGAACCCTCTTCCTAAACGTTTTGGCCTAAAACTAGTATCTCCGTAGCTCAAACCCCAAATTGGATCTCGTATTCGCGATCCTTGCGACGATACGATCCCGTGGCTATGTTTTCATAATTTTTTTGGAGTCGTATGCGAAAACGGGGGTGTATTCCTCGATTTTACTAATTACATCCCTAATGACTTTTACTCTTACCCTTACTAATTACTTTTACCCACTAACCCTTAATTAACCCTAACCCCACCCTTTGAATGGCTGCCTGAGTGGGTGAGATCCGATAATTTCGGATCTACCTACCATATTTAGGTTGTGTTTGGTTTGTGGGAAATTGAGAGAAAGAAAAGTGAAATGAAAAAGGAAAGGAAAGAAAAAGAAAAGGAAAAGGAAACCAATTTCTTTTTTATGTTTGGTTAGTGAGGAAAATTATAAAGAAAATTAAAAGGAAAATGGTATATATATTTTGGAAAGAAAAATTTTTGGGAAAGAAAACGGTTTCCTTCCGATTTGGGAGAGAAAAGTTGAGAAAAAAATTCTATATATTTTTTTCTTTCACTTTCTCCCTCATTTTCTTTCCTTTTACTTTTCTTTACAACCAAACAAGTGAAACTAACTTTCCCATCACTTTTCTTTCCTTTTCTTTTCTTTTCCTTGCAACCAAACACAGCATTACTACACAGTATCAAATTTCCTTAACCTATATAATCTCTCCCCTCTCCGTTCGTTCTCAGCAGACCCAAACCCACTGCAACCCAAACAACCCCCGAGCCTGCACGCTCTCTCCTCTCCCCAACCGCCGACGAGCCCCGCCTGCTGCTGATGTCCCCTCTCCTTGGGTGAACCCAACAGCAGTCCTCCCTCCCTTCGGTGGGTGACCGCCGCTCGCCGCTGAAGAGCTCCGCCCCACTACCCTCTCCGATGACCCCCGAGCTTCGTCGTTCGAAGTCGACGCCACCCCTCTCCTCTACCCTCATCGACGCTCCGCCGGTGTCTCCGAGCACACCGCCCCGCCTCCACTCCTTCGAAGCCTCCCCTATCCTCTCCCCGAGCTCCGACTGCCCCGCCTTCACCTCGCTTCCCTCCAGCTCAGACACTGCCGCTATAGATCGCCTCCGCCTCTGCGTTCCAACAATGCCACCCGCCGCTCCTCACATCTCCACCGCCATGCTCCAGAGAACCCCCACAGCAGATCTCCACCTCGGAGCAACGCCACGCCGCTCGACCCCCCTCCTCTCCACTCCGACAGCCCAAGGAACCCGCCGCTCCGCCTTCTCACGCCGCCGTGCTCCGACAGCAACGCCACTGCCTCCTCCGTGTCTCCCCCGCCTCGACCAAGCCCTAAAGCTCCACGCAGCCCGACCCCCCTTCACTCCTCTCTCTCCCTTCGCCCTCTGCCGTTTGTCGTCGACCGCCGCCTTCACCACCGTCGCCGACTGACCGCCCGCATCCGACGTCCGACGTCGAAGCACGAACACCCCGCTCCCATGCAACTTACGAAACGAAGGAGGGTAAGTTAAATTATAAAACGTACTTTAAAACATATACGTGTATTTACGTATTTAGTTAATTATGTAATATGGGGTTTTTATAAAAAATTGATATTTAATTATATATGGGTCAAAAAATTACAAGACTAGCTCCAGAAAATCAGAAATGACGTTCTGGACCCAATGGTGCTAGTTTCATCTCAATTAGACACGTAATTTTTTTACAATATATTTTTACGCCTAAATTTTAAATACGTTGTTTTCATTTAAAAATTCATAACTTATTATTTTCATGTAAACTAATATGTGGAAAAAATATATGTCGTAATACTCTTCAAGACGGTCGTTTTGACAGCTCACTTGAAACTTTCTGATGTGTATTGCATCCAGAAGAAATTATTGAACAAATACGATAATTAATTAAAAATATTTTTAAAATTGATTTTTGAGCTTTTAAAAATTATAAAAATTACCGGAGGCTTCAGAAAAATATTTCCTTCTTAGGTAAAATTATTTTCTTTATATCTAGCCAATATAAAAATAAAGAACGCCTTTCGACAACGTTTCAATCATTTATAAAATCAAAACGATCCAATTAAATAGATAGAAAAGCGTGTATTCTTTAAACGATTATTTCTTGTGTTTGCAGGTACCTAGTCTCGTGCACCATCTTGCTTGGAAGCTCTAGATCTAGTCCCAGCTCACTACCTCCACCTCGAAATCCGTAAATCACGATAAATTCTAGATTTAGAAAATTAGCTAGTGTACTCGTACGAACTTAGAACACCACTTATAGCCTTAGAACGGCTATTTGACTTGAACCAAAACTAGAGATCTAATCTAATAGGAAAGTAATCAACTGCAGATTACTTTGCCAACTTTCAAATTTGGTGGTTGTAACACACAGCCATCAACTTGGGTAAATTGTGTGCTAACGAATTATCATATGGAATATCATGTGTGGAACAGCTTGTTGAAAAAATTGTGGAACATCGTGTGGAATATCTTGTGAAATGTCTAATGAAATATCTCTAGAATATCTCGTGGAACATCTTGTAAGAAACATGTAACACACGCGACACTAGGGGTTGGGGTACTCATTGTAGAGAAAGTGTGGGAGCTATGACCGGAGTCATCTCTCTCGTCTCGTCTCGTCTCGTTTTTCTCAAAGTATGTTGTGGTTGACGTCCAGGATTTGCTCCTCGTGGCAACTAGGCGACCCATGGTTGCATATCATACTCTCCTACATGAGTCACATCACATAGTTTTAGTTAATTACTGCCAACACCAATATAACCATTGATGGTACGTCTTATTCAGTACTTTGCATGTTTATTATCGTTACATGCTTGCTAGTCTCACCATTGCTATCACCATGATTACTCTTACACGTTACTCGTTGTACTTGCATGGCCACCTTTTACTTTATGCATTACATGCACCTTACCTACCACACCTGCGCCGTCACCAGTACTTTACTTGTCGTACTTATAGCTACAGCAGTAGCATACTTCACTTGCTTAGCCTGCTTTACACTTGCACTACCACAGTACAGTTTATTCTCTCCTTTCCGGTTCTGTTTACCTTTACTACTCAGTTATGTATAGTTATTGCTCAGTACTTTAATTTCCACTCTGGTTTGCTTGTACGTAGTTACTTTTTGTCATACTTGTGCACTGCTTCTTTTCTATGTTTAGAATTATAATGACTTACATACGGTTACATTTATGGCACCGGCAGACGACGACCAGATCACAGAAGTGGCCCCTGAGTTTTGAGGATCCAGAGTTAGACCCAGAGGCTGCTGTATTCTAGCTGTTTGAGTTGGTGTGTGTGTAATATTATGTATTTCCTTTTTGCATTTTCTTTCTGTACTTCCTTTATGTATTTGGTGAGAGAGTGATGTTTGCTGTTGTATCTTAATTTGGACTGTAATAATGTACGCTGGTTTGAGCATTGGTACATATCTGGATTGTGGCTATATTGATTTTACTGGTAATCTGCAGACCTGCAAATAAATCAAATAAGTAATGGCCCTCGAGAGCGGTGCGTTACAGCATGCTCACTTGCATGCCCACTCTCATGCACGCATTGTGTGTGTGGCTCGGTGGGCTGCACAATACTGGGCCGCACTGTTCATAATGTTTTGGCTTCAGAAAATAGCTTCTGATCTTCAGAAAGCCAGTGTTTTGATGTCCAAAAATCTCTAAAAAATACTAATAAATCCAAGATTAATATTGAGATATTTTTGGTGTTTCGTATCATATTTTTCAACATCATTGGCCCTCAATGAAAGACAAAACTTGAAGGATGACAAGCTGAAGCGAGAGATCTGTGAATTGAAACGTGTCCTAGAACCAACCAACGATCGAGATTGTCATCACTAACATTGGAATTAGGCTGGTGAAGGTCAGGGGACGGCACATGCAACCGTAGGGTGTCGTTGAGAACATCTAGGGCATGGTCTTCGGAGGACGAGAGGTGGTCAGGGAGGTGCCGTGGACTTGGGATATGGATTAGATTGTCGATTGGGCCTGTTGGATCAATTCGACTGATTTCGGTTCAGTTGGAGGTGAGGAGGAGGTAGTCGTCAAGGTGGCCAAATGGCTCGTCGGCCCGTGGTCAACGGCCCGGCCCTGTCCGGGCCCTGTACCTTTGACCGGGCCACGGGCCAAGTTCGGCCTATATCCAGGGCCGGGCTGGGCTGGGGTTCCTAACCCATCCCGTCAGGCCGCCCTGGCCTGTGGACTGTTCCAAACGGCCATATGACCGTTCCAACACCCCTTAAGGGTGGTTTTGGTCTTTTTCTGTTAAAAAGACTGACCCCCCAACGGTCATATAAATTCATTTGGGGGGGAGGGGTTTTGGTTTTTTAAAGCCACAAGTATTCCTATAATATTTCCATGCACCTCCTCAGTTTGTACATAACCCACATACATTCTACTCTCAACTATTTAGCAAAATTCTGAAGACTGGGTTCAAGCTCTCAACCTGCTAACAATTAGCAACTAGCAACCAAGAAACTCAAGCTCTGTCTATTCTCAATCTCTGTCTGCTCTCAAGCTCCGTCTGCTCTCTACTCTACTCGCAACCTTGCAATCAGGTTTCTGTTATTTTAATTTTGTTTATAAATTGGCATAATGGCCGGACCGTCCGACCATATGAATGTTAATATGAATTTTAATGATACTGCAGACTATGGCTATTTTATAAATATGCTCCTTAACCCAATAGAAACATACAGATTTTTCACAATCTGATATACATGATTGTATCAATAGTAATAATCTTAGCCTAGTCTTATTGGATACTAATACACATGCTTCTATTGCAATCGCACACACTTCTACTCCTACACAAGCTTCTACTCCTAATGCACACACTTATACACAAGCACCCCAACACAGATCACGAAAATCTGAGGTTTTGAAGCACTTTACCTGTGAAACCGTCACTAGCAAAACTGACGAGCAGACAATTTGTAAAATATGTAGATTAGATTTTAATTACATACATGTCGACGACATAACTCATCTTAAAAGATATATAGAATCTCAAAACAAAATAGATGCAAGACAAACTACTTTGAATTTATCTGCTTCTTCTGCATCTCTAACCAATTTCGCATATTCAGTTGATACAATGAGGAAATACATGTCTAGATTTGTTTTATGCCAAGAATTACCATTTAGCTATGGATAAATCTCTGAATTAGAGAGATTTAACTAAGCGCTCATTAATCCTACATTTAGAAGAGTGCCTAGAAACACTGTTAGAAGAGACGCTATCTCAGCATTTCACGATGGAAAAGCAAAATTGATGCAATCTTTTGCTACCTTAAAATCTAAAATGTAATAAACATCATACATATGGATAACAAAATTGGTTGATTCCTATTTATATGTTACATCGTATCACAAAGAAGATAACTACATTCTTAATAAAAGGATTATAGTATTTAGAATGTTAAAGCATGCTCGTACCGATGGTGGTATCAACAATTTGGTAACGTCTGTTTTTCGTGAATTTGATATATCTTGGAAAAAAATTACATTTACTTTTGATAATGATTCTAATAACAATAGTGCAATTTCATATTTAAAAGACTATTGAACCCTGAGCAGGATGGGATGTTATCCCATCAACGATGTGCTTGTCACGCCTTGAATTCAATAGTTTAGGATGGACTTAAGACTACTTCTAATTATCTAAAAAAGTAAGAAACATTATGTTATTAATCTATACTTGAGGCCCAGGAAACAATAGTTCAAACAAATTTATTGTAATAACCAAAAATTAGCGTTCAACATAAGTGGAATTTAACGTATATAATGATGCATTCCATGCGTAAATGTAGAGTGCAGCTTAATGATTTTGCAAGTGCAAACCTTCCTTCTGTGCCAGACTATGAAATTAGTGGCTATGAGTGGAGAACTATAGGATATCTTTATGAATTTTTTTCAAGTTTTTAATACCGCCCACAAATAAATTTTCCTGTGTGTATTACCCAACAACAATTTTAGGCTTAGAATAATTAGTTTTTATTTCAGAAGTTTTAGCGAAATATAGAAACCATGAGGACCTAACACTGCTCTTTTTCTTATGATATAAGCCAAGAAAAAATTGGAGAAATATTGGAATCCTGTTCCTATACTTTACTAGTTTGCTAATGTTTTTGATCCACAGATGAAGAAGGAAGGTGTCGTTGATTTATTAGAAACTTATCATGAAAATGTCATGCCCCGCTTCTCGATTTTTTTTATTTTTTCGATTTTTTTCTTTTTCTTCAAGCAGGAACACGACTGGGGCCGCTGTGTGCTTAAGACATAGAGTCAGTATTTTTTCTTTCGTACCTCCTTGGCCTGAGCACACTAAGTGTCTGTGAGAAACCTCGCAGGTCCTTGCATGCATACTAAAAAAACACAGATAATCATATCGATATTACAATCCCAATGTTTGAAAAATAGATTACAACAATGAAATAAAGAGAGGCCTTATGGCCCATACAATACGGGTACATAAATCTGCTAAAATGGGACACGTCATGGAGCTACGACCTAGAGATAAATGAACAGATATGTAGTTGCAAGATAGAGCAAATCCTTATGAAGAATCCTGCCTCTAACCGAATCATGCTACGCTGGATCTAGGTCTGCATAACTACCCTCAGTACCTGACAGACATTGCATTGAGAAAAACAAATACAATGCCTGTCAGTGATAAATCTCATGTAGATTCCCAAACATCAGTTTATTTTAAGCATCTATAAAGGTCTATCAAACATGATACAATGGAAAATCAATCCGTGCCAACAAGCATTAATAATTAAACGAAGCTAACAGGCGTGGAGTTTCAATAGTGCTAACAGGCATGAGAAATTAATAATGTTGACAAGCATGGAGAATTAACATGCCACAATATAGTCTACTAGCAAGGCATAAGCATTTAATAGCATGATGCAAGGGAGTTATTTATATTAATAAGTAACTAGACCACCACATAATATACTGGTAGGATATGAAAACTAACATGATACCATGGAATTTAATAATGCGAATAAGTGAGCAGAAGAAAACTAATCGAAATCAAATAATATTATGACAGTCATACGAATGATTAGCATGCTTAAACCTTATTGAGAGTATCTCATTAGCAACCATTTCATTAACAACTTTTTCTGGTTTAGCAGTGGAATGATGTAGTCTACTAATAGGAAATGAACTTGACAACATAATGTCGGGGAAATGATAATACTAACAAGCAACCAGATCATGTGATTCATAATTAAGTTAAGGAACTTGCTAATATGATATCACGGAAAAATATAACAAGCACTAGCTGGCACATATAGAGTAAGCTGATTACAATCATTAGATGGCACTGCAGTCCAGTTTATTTGTGCATTTATGTCGATGTCATGTCAATGAAATATTAGAAACATAATCTATTGTGTGACTCATGTCCGAGGGCACATTGCACTTTCTTTCATTTTTGACATCATCCTTACTTTAGGGGCGCTCACCCGGGTAACCACAACCCCGACTACACGTCTGACTCAATCATTAACCCCACCCACCGATGTTGGAAGGTAGTGGCACTAAGCACGATGGGATGACCCAATCACTTTGTCACCCTAGAGAATATGAGTTACCCCATCCCAAGTGTATTATTCTAATTATCACGTTGATATTAACATCGAGGGTAAATCATCATAATTGTTGCATTCTTTCAATATGGTGATAGTGTCACCCAATAAGTCATTTCATTCATTTTGTTACACTCATTCAATAATGTGACGATGTCACAGTCCATTCTTTACACATTCGGTCACGTTCATTCTTTAGCAAATTTGTCAATTTAGCATTTGCATGAACATTAAGTAAGGGTTAAAATGAACATTAAGCTATTTTCATTGGAACACTAAAATGTACAAGTTAACAACTTGCAAACCATCATTAAGCTAACACAAGGAATCATCGTTATAAACCAACTTTAAGCTATCATTTCATGTGACTATTGACTCGTCTCAATTGGTGTTGAGCGCTACTCCCAAGCATAGTAGGTCGCCAAGTAATAAATTCCGGTGACACCGGGTCGGATCACGGGGACAAGTCATTTTGCAATCACGAGTTCAATCAATTAAGGAAGCGTAATGCTGAAGTATTCAAACAAGTAGGCTAATGGTGGTGGTAGTATGAAAATATGGGTGAGACCACCAACCAAATCAACATTTTAGGGTTCGAGAATCAGAGAGGAAAATAGGCAAAGAAGCTTATGTGATGTGTGGGAATGTGGTTGTTAAGTATATGGGTTCAATCCGAGGATAACTCAATTGTCTTTCCGGCTAAGGAATGAGCAATCTGTGGATTTGGTATTTAATTGAACATTTGGTGTGCAATGAGAGTAGGATATAAAAAATCGAGATAATAAACAACCAAGCATACTTGATTGGTACCACTAGGCAAACTCCACTCTAGTAATGTTGGAACTTGGTACATTCTATTTTCTATTCTATAGGGTTTTGATGTGACAATCAATATATTATTGTTACTAACTCTATCTATGCAGATGTGCAGATATACAGCCTATTCTATTCACATTATGCAAGTGTTCACTTGATAAAGATTTTCTGCCAAAGAAGCTGTGCTACTCATATTACGTTCGGATAACGTATCTTCGGAATAATGTAACTTTATTTTTTAGATAGATTCAGGGCCTTGGCTATAACATATCATATATCCCTAAGCTCCAAATTACATTATCTTCCAACCTATTTGATCCTAAGTCAAAATTTTCATTTTTCATATTTAGTCGGCTAGGATTTTTCGTAGTCGACTAAGAAATATTTCATTAACTTTTGACCTGAAAATTTCTGACAATAATCTATTAGTTGACTGATCCACGTCACCGTCTTCAAATGGTCAGTTTATGACCATTTCAAAATTAGTCGACTAAGAATTTTTGTAGTCGAGTAAATTGATTTTTTTGACCGTTTGTGTCAGAACTTTTTGGACAGTTTCTAGCCGTTGAAACTTCCTCCATAACCGACTCTGAGCCCTATAAAAGGAGGGGTACCCCCCTCTTTTCATTCACTACTTTTCCTCTTCTTTTGTTTTCATTTGGGGAAATTAAGGCTTTAATTCTCTTGGAAAAAGTTGTTTATTGTTCTCATTTGTAAGAAGAAATTCTGATCTCTTTCTTCATTTGAGAACTAAAGAACTTCAAGGGTGTTTCGCAATTCCACATCTAGAAACATTGAAGTTCTAATTTTCAACACCATCCTTTAAATTCATTTTGATATTCATACCAATGCTATATGTGTTTTCTTGTTTCATTATTTCTCAACAAAGATTGAATCTCTAGTTGTAGAGAATGTACAAAGTTTGGGACACGGTGAATGTCGTCATTTTTGTAGGTTGGTGCTTGCGGGGCAAGTGATTATAGTGGATTGATAATCTCTACGCGGAGTAGAGGACTGGAGTAGGATCAAAAGGATCCGAACCAGGATACATCTTTGTGTTTGCGATTGTATTATTTTCAATACTTGTCATTTAATTTCTGTTCCATCTTTGCAAATTTTTGTAACGTTTTATTTGCAACAATTTTTTATAATACAATATTCAACCCACCTTCTAGTGTATTTTTGTTTACAGGCGATCCTACATTTGGTATCAGAGCAGGATTAAGATGGCAGAACAGAACATGACAACAGTTCCACACAACTATTCATCACAATATCTAGAAGGCAACTCTCAAGTTCGTCTTCCTCTATTTGATGGTTCCAATTATTCATACTGGAAGGTTAGAATGGAGATTCATCTCCAAATTATGGATTATGTATTATGGAACATCATAGAGACAGGATATCAGAAGCCAACAACTCCCTTCTCTGATTGGACTGCCAACGACAAAACTGCAGCAACCAACATCTCAAAGGCCATGAATTCTCTATTCTATGCCATGGATAAGAATGAGTTTAATCGAGTATCTCAGGCCAAAACTGTTAAAGATATTTGGCACATACTTGAGCTAACTTATGAAGGAACCAATAAAGTGAAGGAAACTAAGATTTCCGTTTTGGTTCACAAATTCGAGTTGTTCAAGATGAAGGACAAAGAGACAATTGGAGAAATGAACACCAGGTTTACTAATATTATAAATTCTTTAAATGCTCTTGGAAAGACTTACACTTCACTTGAAAGGTTTGCAAGATTCTTAAAGCCTTAACTTTAGAATGGCGTCCAAAGATCACAACAATTGAAGAAGCCAACGATCTCTCAACTTTATCTGTTGAAAGTCTTGTTGGTAATCTAATGGCTTTTGAAGTTCAATTGAAAGACGAGAAATAAGAAACACATCAGAAGAAGAAAGTACTTGCATTTAAAGCTTCATCAGAAGATGAAGATTCAGAAATGGATGATGATGATGTTGCTTTCCTCACAAGGAATTTCAAGAAATTATTAAGAAAAGGTAAGTATAACAATTTCAAATCTAAAAATTCTGATCCTTCTCTTTGTTTTAATTGTAATAGGCCAGGACATATAAAGAAGGATTGTCCACTCATCAAAGCAAAGTACAAAACTTCCAACAACTACAACAATGATCATTCCAAGAAGGAAAGGAAGTTTGATAGAATGAAGAAAGCATTCGCAGCAACATGGGATTCTTCAGATGAAGAAGACAACGATGAAGAGAATGCTAACATGTTCTTTATGGCACAAAATGATGAAAGTGATGAAAGTACTACTGACAATGAAGAATTATTAGATGCATTTGATGATATCTTTGTTCGTTTCAAATGACTAAATGCACAACACAAGTCTTTGAAACAAAGCAATGATGATCTTATTCGTGAACATCAAGAATTAACATCAAAATGCACTTCATTTGATGCAATAAACACTGAGAATACATCTTCTCAAATCTTGGATCTTAGCAAAGAGAATGATCTTCTCAAACTAAGAATCAGGAATTGCATGCACAAATATCCAAAATGGATAATAGTATTTCATCACTAAAGATGAAGTATGATGAGATGTCTTCTAATGTTAATAAATTTAACAAAGGCAAGACTAATCTCAATGATTTGCTTCAATTTCAATATCCAACAAATCATAGGAAAGGATTGGGGTATTCTAATAAGAATATATACAAACCTTCTAACACATCTTCATTTGTTGGAAAGACAACTTTTGTAAAACCAAAAACGAAGAATCATGCATTCATCTACACGAAGAAAGTAAACACTTCTACATCTTCTTCATAAAGAAATGTTTCAAACATTTCAATTTCATCTCCTAAGAAACCTAATACAATTAGTATATGGGTTCCTAAGTATACATGTTTAGATATTAGAAAATCATACATTTCTGGTTATATGCAATCTATTGTTCATTCTGTTAATTATTTAAGAAAGCCAAATTCTTCTTGCGTTTGGCTACCTAAGATCTAATCCCAAGGACCCTAAAGAAAAAGGGTACCAATGTTTCATGTTTTATCTTTTCAGGTACCAAGAAAAGAAAGATGGATCTTAGATAGTGGATGTTCAAAACACATGACAGGAAACATCAACCTACTTTCAACCATTCAAGATAGAGATGGAGGCTCAGTAACCTTTGGTGATAACAACAAAGGAAGAATCATAGGTATTGAAATAGTTGGAAACTCTGATCAACCTATCATTGAGAAAGTACTCCTGGTTGATGGTTTGAAACATAATTTGCTTTCCATTAGTCAATTATGTGATAAATATTTTAAAATTATTTTTGAACAACATGACTGTATCATTTATAATTCTGACATGTCTTCTATTTTATTTCATGGCAAGCGTAAGGATAATATTTATATCGTATGCATGTCAGTTGCCACTCACAATCACTGTTTGATGATTTCATCAGACGATACACTTTTAAGGCACAAATGTTTTGGACACACTAATTTCAAAAATCTTGCACATATTTCAAAACAAAAGTTAGTTATTGGAATGCCAAATATTTCATTCAAACACAAACATTTTTGTGATGCTTGTCGACAAGAAAAATTGCACAAATCTTCTTTTAAATCAAAGGACATCATCTCAACAAAGAGTCCTTTAGAACTCATACACTTGGATTTATTTGGTCCTTCAAGAGTAGCCTCTTTGAATAAAAGTAGATATGTATTTGTTATTGTTGATGATAATTCACGATACACTTGGGTTTTATTCTTACATAATAAGAATGCTGCTTTCGAAGAATTTTCCATCTTTTGTAAAAAGATTCAAAAGATCATATTCTCAAACATTGTTACTATTCGTAGTGATCATGGGGGAGAATTTGAGAATGAATCCTTTAGTGGTATTACTCACAATTTTTCTTTTCCACGTGCTGCACCACAAAATGGTGTTGTAGAAAGGAAAAATAGAACTCTTCAAGAATGTGCCAGAACAATGCTTTGTGATAGTAACTTACCAAAATATTTTTGGGCAGAAGCTGTTGCAACCGCTTGTTACATCTTGAACAAAGTTCTTATATGACCATTTCTAAACAAAACTTGTTTTGAATTATTCTTCGATCATATTCCCCGAGTATCTTATTTTAAAGTGTTTGGATGTAAATGTTTCATCCTTAACGCTAGAGATGCACTTGACAAATTTGATTCTAAATCTGATGAAGGAATTTTTGTTGGATACTCAACACGTAGTAAAGCCTACAAAGTTTTCAATAAAAGAACTTCAGCAGTTGAAGAATAATTACATGTCACTTTTGATGAGACCCCCCTCATCTAATTCTCGAATCATTGATGATGGAGAGAATTTATTATCTGTAATTAAATCTTTTGATAATGCTAAAATTAATGATGATGGTGCTACTAACCCTTCTGTTGAGTCTGTTTCAGATCTTCTAAAAGCATTTCTGCAAGTTTCAAATCATCCATTAGATTTAATCATTAGAGACATCACAGATGGAGTAAAAACTCACCGACAGATAGAACAAATGGCACATTGTGTATTTTTATCATCCATTGAACCAAAGAACATTAATGATGCTTGTAATGACAGTTCATGGATCATGGCTATGCAGAAAGAACTCAACCAATTCCAAAGGAATGATGTTTGGGAATTAGTTTCTCGACCTTCAGATCATCCAGTTATTGGTACCAAGTGGGTATTCAAAAATAGGTTGGATGAATCTGGACAGGTAATAAGAAACAAGGCAAGATTGGTTGCACAAGGTTATAATCAAGAAGAAGGTATTGATTATGAAGAAACCTATGCACCAGTTGCTCGCCTTGAATATATAAGAATGTTATTATCTTATGCATGTTTTCGAAATTTTAAATTATTTCAGATGAATAATGTTAATAGTGCTTTTCTCAACGGATTTCTTAAAGAAGAAGTCTATGTTGAAACACCTCCTGGTTTCCATCATGAAAAACTAGATAATCATGTTTTCAAGTTAATAAAAGCTTTATATGGTCTTAAGCAAGCACCTCGTGATGGGTATGAAAGACTTAAAAATTATCATTTGAATTCTGGTTGTTCTATTGGTAAAATTGATTCTACTTTATTCATCAAAAATATAGGTTCAGATATAATTATTATTCAAATATATGTTGATGATATTATATTTGGTTCTATTAATGAATCTCTTTGCCAAGATTTTTCTAACATTATGCAGAAAGAATTAGAAATGAGTCATATGGGTGAACTCACCTACTTCCTTGGTCTTCAAATCAAGCAAATGAAGGAAGGCATATTCATCCACCAAAGCAAGTATTCAAAAGAACTCATCAAACGCTTTGGACTTGAACACTTTTCATATAAGCATACTCCTATAAGCACGTCAACATCACTTGACAAAGATTTAAATGGTAAGGATGTTGACCAACGTCTCTATAGAGGTATGATTGGTTCTCTACTTTATCTTACAGCAAGTTGACCAGATATTATGTTTTCAGTATGTTTATGTGCTCATTTTCAATCCAATCCAAAACTTTCACATTTAACTGCTGTGAAAAGAATTATTAGATATATTAAACATACATTTGATTATGGTTTATTTTATCCTAATACTAGCACATATGATTTATTATCATATAGTGATGCAGATTTTGCTGGTTATAGTTCAGACCGAAAAAGTACTAGTGGCACATGTCATTTTCTTGGACATGCCTTAGTCTCTTGGTTTAGCAAAAAGCAGAACTCGGTTTCATTATCTACCACAGAGGCAGAATATATCGCTGGTTTAGCGTGTGCTCAAATTTTATGGATAAAACAAACTATTTCAGATTATGGCATTCAGTGTTCCACATGTCCTATTATGTGTGACAACATTAGTGCAATTAATTTATCTAAAAATCCTGTTCACCATTCAAAAACTAAACATATTGACACACGTCATCATTTTTTGGATGATCATGTTCAAAAATGTGATATTATATTAAAATTCATTTCCATTGAAGATCAAATTGCCGATTGACTAAGCCTTTGAAAGAGGAATCTTTCATTAAACTTAGAAGAAATTTGGGCAACATCAGTGAATCTGAATTTGATATATAATTATGTTAATTTGTTTTAATTTTTGAGAATTGTTCTATATTTTTTGAGAATTTTTTAGCCGACTACACTTTTTTTGTAGCCGACTAATTCGTAAAACTCATATATCATCTACTTTTAATGGCCATCTTTTGTCTTTTATTGTTTTAACCCATGTATTACCATTTTTTTTATTCCATGTCATTTGGGATGCGATATTAGAATGAGATTTTTCTTAAAACATATTTTTTTCAAAACACTTACCTACCTTCTCTCCTTGCTTACGGTATATGGGCATTGGAATTCATCCAGTCATTATCCTCTCTTCTTTGGGAAGAGGTATTAACCGACATGTGTCTTGTTTCCATTGCTTGGCCTCACCAACCCGTCATATCCTCTTACAATGGATTTGCCAACACTTCACCAACTTTTTGGGCTTTTCAATCACGCTTCCTCTTTTATTTATTTATTTTTAAATTTTTTTATTTGTGGCTGTCTCGTTACGTTTGCACAATTCGTTTGAATTTTTTTCCGGTTCTTTTTTCAGTCGACCTGCAATTTTTGTAGTCGACTAAACCAGTATTTTAACCATTTTATGATCTAACTTCATCTCTTCGTTTTCTTCTCTCTTCTTATTCGCGTCTGTTCAGATATCTTTTGAAAACGTTCAGTTTCTGTAACCTATTCAGTTTTTGCAACTCCCTAACTTGAATCTGATCATGGCATCCATTCGGTTTCAGCAACTATCTCCTCTTTCTATTTATATCATCCTATTTTTATATTTTTTCCTCTCCATTCTCAATTTTATTTTCCATCTTCTCCAACCTATCATCTTCTTCCTCTTCCCCCGCCATGGCTGACCCTGAGATCCCTTCTCGTTTCCAGACCGCTGCCGCCGAAGCCCGCTACCAATCCTTCGAAGCCACTCGTTTTCATCCCGAACGCTACATCTATTTTAGCACTCTCTACGCCTTCAACATTTACCCCATTCTCGAAATTATTGGCCTTCACAACCTTTGGGCCATTGGAAGTCAGATTCCCTATTATCCTTCGCTTGTAAAGGAATTCTATGCTAATCTTGATACGTCTATCCACCGTGGGCAAAAGCTCCTCACCACCATGGTTAAAGGTGTTTCTTTTATTGTCTCCAGTAATACCATTGCACAAATCATCAATCAGCCCTCTGATTTCCGTAATTCTCTCAATTTTCGGATGACCGATCCGACTATTCTCTCCACAATGGCGCCCAATTTTGTCTCTCATATGTTGGCTACTCATCTTCATCCCGATGCATGGCTCCTTCTAAAAATTATCGTTCATAATCTTATGCCGAAATCAGGATCTCTAAACTACCTTAGCACTTCCATCGAACATTGTCTCTATGCTATCATGGGTGGTTTACCGATTCACTGGGGTAATGTTCAATTTTTCACTCTCGTCAAATGCGTTTCTACTCACTTCTACCTCCCTTGTTTGATCACTCTTATTCTCCGCGCCTTTTCCGTTCCCACCAAAGGCGAACATTTCCTCCAATGTACTATTCACTTTGATGACTTCACCCTTACAAGCATGCGACTTCCGGTTCCTTCCACTCCTTCTAATTCTCACAACAATGGCGATACTGATGATGATGAAACTGATGCTGCTTATAGTGAGCCTAGTAATTTCCCTCTCCCACGCCTACTGCCACTCCTGGATCTTCCAGCCGCAAGACTCGACCACAGGCCATTGCGTCCAAGCCTGATGGCATTTCCCCTTCGCGTAAGACCAATGCTGTATTGATACGTCGTCTTTCCAATGACATTCAAAAGCTTACCACGGCCATCTCTGATCGGTTTGCAGGCGTTCAGTTGCAGTTCAGTAATTATGATGCCACTTTGAAGCATCAGTCAGAATTACTTGACCAGATTCAGACCAACCAATTTCAACTTGTGTCTGTTCTTGAAGCTCAACGTGTCATTTCTCTGCGTCGTCCCCGTCCCCGTCTTTCGTCTTCTGGATCCCTGTATTATCATCCTCAGGTCGTGTGGTTGTTTTTGCCTTTGCCCTTGCCTTTCCTGCTACTAACAGATGTTCTTGGTTCAGTTTCGGTTGTTGCATATGGTTTCTTTTTTGTTTTTGTGTTTCATAGGCTTCTAGCCTACAATTGGTTTGTCGTTATCCAAGTTTCATTTTGTTAGTTGTATGTCTTGCTTAGTTTGTTGATGTACTGAAGTCTGTTATGTATCAGTATATGTTTAATTACCAGTTGGATGTCTGTTACTTTCTCCTGTTTCATTTACATGTGAATTTCTCTCATTTCACGTATTAGTCAACTACGAAATTTCGTAGCCAACTAATTCTATTTTTCCACTTTTGTGGATGACAAAGAGGGAGAACTTAAGGCATATATTCAGGGGAGCAATAGTAATAATATATCGTTTAATTGTTTGTCATCATCAAAAAACGGGGAGAATGTTGGAACTTGGTATATTCCATCTTCTATTCCATATGGTTATATTATTGTTACTAACGCTATCTATGCAGATGTGCAGATATACAGCCTATTCTATTCATATTATGCAAATGTTCACTTGATAAAGATTTTCTGCAAAAGAAGCTTCGCTACTCATATTACGTTCGGATAACGTATCTTCGGAATAATGTAATTTTATTTTTTAGATAGATTCAGGGCCTTGGCTATAACATATCATATATCCATAAGCTCCAAATTACATTATCTTCCAACCCATTTGATCCTAAGTCAAAATTCCCATTTTTCATATTTAGTCGGCTAGGATTTTTCGTAGTCGACTAAGAAATATTTCATTAACTTTTGACCTGAAATTTTTTGACAAGGATCTATTAGTTGACTGATCACCGTATTCAAATGGTCAGTTTATGACCGTTTCAAAACTAGTCGACTAAGAATTTTTGTAGTCGACCAAATCGATTTTTTTGACCGTTTGCGTCAGAACTTTCTGGACAGTTTCTAGCCGTTGAAACTTCCTCCATAACCAAATCTGAGCCCTATAAAAGGAGGGGTACCCCCCTCTCTTTTCATTCACTACTTTTTCTCTTCTTTTGTTTTCATTTGTGGAAATTAAGGCTTTAATTCTCTTGGGAAAAGTTGTTTATTGTTCTCATTTGTAAGAAGAAATTCCGATCTCTTTCTTCATTTGAGAACTAAAGAACTTCAAGGGTGTTTCGCAATTCCACATCTAGAAACATTGAAGTTCTCATTTTCAACACCATCATTTGAATTCATTTTGATATTCAGACCAAGGTTATATATGTTTCTTGTTTCATTATTTCTCAACAAAGACTGAATCTCTAGTTGTAGAGATTGTACAAAGTTTGGGACACGGAAAGTGTCGCCATTTTTGTAAGTTAGTACTTATGGGCAAGTGATTATAGTGGATTGATAATCTCTACAGAGAGTAGAGTACTGGAGTAGGATCAAAAGGATCCGAACCAGGCTACATCTTTGTGTTTGCGATTGTATTATTTTCAATACTTATCATTTAATTTCTGTTCCATCTTTTGCAAATCTTAGTAACGTTTTATTTGCAACAAGTTTTTATAATACACTATTCAACCCCCCCTCTAGTGTATTTGTGTTTATAAGCGATCCTATAAGGGATATCCACTAGGGTCCCTAAATCAAAGTATAGCTTAATAACCAAACAGTAATCCATAGCACACCAAACATAAATCACCACACAACACACAAGAGAAGAGATCTAGTGCATAATAATAAGAAAGGAGCAATCTTTACTCAAAATTAACATCCAAATTAATATTACAAAGACCAAATCAAAACTACACAAGAGAGTGGAAAGAGTTCACTAAGATCTCTAATGAAAACCAAAACCCTAACCCAAGTGCTCCCCCAAGCTTTCTTTGTGCTCCCCAAGCTCTTGCCCTAAGAGATGAAGAAGAGGGAAGGAATGGAATGAGGGAAAGAGAGGGGGAAAGGCTCTAGAAATAGCTCTCAGCTTGCAGGTTGAAGAAAAACCCAATCGGGTCCAAAAGAAATGGCCCAGACCTACATTCAAGTGAAGGAGAAGTAGGGGCGATACGATCGCGTCAAAAATGATGCGGTCGCATCGCTTCCATAGAAATGTGGCTCTCACTCTTATGACGGGCGATGCGGTCGTGTAAAAAGTGACGCGGCCGCGTCGAAATTCAAGCGGACTTGGTCGAGAATTGGGGAGTACGACGCAGCCGTGTTACCAGAATGATGCGACCGCATCAGAAGTCATCAGAACATCCCCAAAGATCGACGTGGTCGTGTCAAAGTCGATTTTCCCTTTGCCTGCTGCTTTGCATAAGAACATCCACACGATTATGTGGGATGTCCCACACTACCGTGTGGGCCAATAAGCTCGCAACCATGTATCTTTAAAGCTTTCAGAAATTTCCGAAAAATTCCCAAAAATTCCTGCAATTAAATCATGACACGATTAAGTCATAAAAATATAATTTTGTGCACAAATGAATGATTATCTCCAAAATACGATGATATCAATAATACGCATGTAATGAAGCTAAAATATGAACAATATATGCATAAAAAGCATGCAAATAGGGGGATAAATATACAATTTCTTACCCGAATAAACTATCTACAACAAATAGTTAACATTCAATGTCATTATCTACTAACACTAAACTAGCATTAACCATTTATTTTGATCTATCATTTCATGTCATTAGTTAATAGAAATAGGCTAGCATTAACATGGTCATTAAGCTACCTTTAAGTTAACATCATCATAAATCTTTAAGAGAGCAATATCATTAAGCTTTCAACATTATGGATATTAGACTAACATTATCGTTAAGCTACTAACTTTAAGATATACTAACATGATGCTAATAGAATGAATATCTTCATTAAACCACTAGCATGAACATTTCATGTCATTAATTGCTAACATAATTATTAAGAAACGTGATGTTAACACTAATATCAATTTAAAGCTAGCGATCTTTATAAACACTAAACTAACATCTTTATGATCGTTTAGAAGTTAACATTCTCATTAACAAGCTAACATGGTCATTAATAAGCTTAGGTTACATGGTCAATGGCGAGCTAAAGTCGTCATTAACAATTAACATGGTCATTAGTTCTACATAACGATATGACATATAAGATGTAATAATTAAAGTGACATGATGAAGTAAAAATGCACGTCGTAGAGAAACTACGAAAACACTATTTCACGATTCACGATTCACTGATTTATCACTTTATGCACAGAGTTTCCATCTTTTGGCTGAAGTGGCTGTACGGGTTCACTTCTACGCTCAAGCGACCGTTTAACCATACCCCTCCACGTGTATATGGACTGGTCCCGATCTTCTGGATCACGAGCCAGGAAGCGTTATTGGCATAGGGTTGTGCCCGCAAAGCAGGTGCCTAGCCTCAATAGTTAACAATTTTATCGTAGCGTGTGCTACACCATCATGATGACATTTCGATGCATGAATGACATGGCAAAAATGCAGATAAGAATGCGTATAGTTAATCGAAGGTAAACGTGACATGGCAGCATGAATTAAAGCATGGTAAAGGTGTCGGATCTAGCTTCGTTGTCAAGCTAGATCTAGTAAGGGTGTCTAGGCGACTATCATTCATCGCCTAGTCTTTTTTGCGCTAGTACACAAAATTTGGCCTAAACGTGGCCTAAACGTGGCAATAAGTGTAGCGTGTGCTACTCAATCACGATGAAGCATTAGATGCATGCAATGACATGTCAATGAGCAGATAAATCGTGTACCATTAATTGAAAATTAAACATGACATGGCAGCATGAATGAAAGCAAGTAAAGTGTCGGATCTAGATTTGTTGTCTAGCTAGATCAAGTAGGGTGTCGGATCTAGTTTCGTTGTCATACTAGATCAAAAAGGGAGTCTAGGCAGCTATCATTTCATTGTCTAGTCTCTTTTACGCTAACAAATAAATTGGCCTAAAAACGTGGCCTAAAACATTTACTAGCAAGTATCACTTGCCTGAAACAACCAAGTTGTGATCCGTTCAATCAGTCCGAGTCTACTTATGTGTTCAGAACGCAGTCCAGCCTACAGTCCCAATTTATTATTCTCGATTAGTGAGTTACAAAGATAATCAGAAGCTATGATTTTTAAGTTGGTTAACAGGCGATGTGAAGGTTCCTACGGAGAGAGACTTAACTCAACACGACGCGAGAGCTACTCTGACGTCGGGTAGCGACATCAGGGGTTGAATTCCGGTTTCGCGAACGATACGGAACGACGGATTCTCTGTTGATAAATCACGTGCTTGAATTAGATTCGTTACAACAGATATAGCTTTTTAAACAATCCCATTGACGTCTAGTGATTCAATTTACTTAGGTTCTCACCCTGGGGCAGGGTTCATATCGTATTATTGATGTTACTATCTTGCTGACTAAGTTAACATACTGATGTGTATAAATATAAAATTTCTAACCGAACAACTCAGACTAAAGCAGCAAAGAGTGTGCACACAATACCAATCCTATAGTTTAGCATGCTAACATCATAATACTAGGTTAACTCACTGTTCATCATCATTTAACAAATTGATATCTAATGTCGTCATTGACAATTAACATGGTCATTAGTGAGCTAAAGTTGTCATTGACAATTAACATGGTCATTAGCGAGCTAAAGTCGTCATTGAAAATTAACATGGTCATTAGAGAGCTAAAGTTGCCATTGACAATAAACATGGTCATTAGCGAGCTAACGTCAATTAACATAGTCATTAGTGAGCTAAAGTCGTCACTGACAATTAACATGGTCATTAGCAAGCTTAAGTCACCATTGACAATTAACATGGTCATTAGCGAGCATCATTAACAATTAATATCTCTACTAACGATAGGTTAACCATCATGCAAATATAGCTTAACAAATTACTCTAATTAAGATCCTAGATAAAGGATGTATGGGAACCTACTACACGCTGCGTGGATCCAAGGAGGAGGGCATGGTGGTTTTGCTTGCGATCGAGAGAGACGGGGGAAACGAAGGAGGAGGCCAAGTGTTGGATTCACCGGTGATGGGAACGGGGTCGTCAAAAACTCGCAGGAGCTCGGGAAGTCATTGGGACTTCGTTGGATCAATGCATTGAACACTTAGTAGGCGACATACGGCGAGGAAGGGGGAGCTGGAACTTACGTACTGTCATCCAAAACCGAGGGAGAAAGGGAATGAGATTCGGCATCTACATGTGTCGCGCCAGAGGAGGGAGGAGCTCGACTTGTGCGCGTCCCATGTTGTTTGAAGCCACAAGAAAGGAAGGGGAGACTCTTCCTCGCGTCGCTCGTCAGAAGGGGGTTGCCAGCTAGAATGGGGGAGGCAGGGGGCAGAGGGGAGGAGCTGACGCCCCCTTGTGTTGGCGGCTGGAAAGGGAAGAAGGGGGTCGACACCCTGCTGCTGTTGGTCAAACAGGGGTTCGGCTGGATAAAGTGAAGGGGAGGGGAGGGGAGAGAAGAAGAAGAAGAAGAAAGTTGAAGTAAAGTTGGAGTTTGGTTTCTTTGAAGAAGAGGTTGAAGGGAGAAGAAGAGAAGAGAAGTGCAGTGTTTTATTTATTTTTTCTCCCATGCGTGAGTTGGGGGGCTGTGTGTGCATGTGTGTGTGTGTGTGTGTGTGTGTGTGTGTGTGTGTGTGTGTGCTGCCAATTGAAGAGGGGGAGAAAATGGGTTTGCTGATGGAGAAGAGAAGGTGGGGGAGTTTAAAAACAAAAGAAGAACATAGAATTAAAGGATACAAGTTTTAAATTAATTTATGTGGATTTTGAAATGAATGGGAGTAGAATTTGTGGATTTGTGTAGATGATAAGAAGAGTATGTGTGACGCGTTCTTCTCCCAAATGAAAGGATGGATTTCTGGGATTTAAAGGAGTTTAATTGTGTGTGGGTTGAGATGTTAAATCTCACCCAACTAAAACGATAGGTTAATGGGATAGGGTAAGGGGTTTTATTAGGTGGGTAGATCTGGTTGGGGGGTAAGTAAGGTAGGGTAAAAGTAATTAGTGATAGTAATTAACATGATAGCGGTTTCGTCCCTAGAAAATAACGTCTCCAAAAATTTTGGAAAAATTACCATACATTCGGGACAATGTGAAACGTATGAAAAAGACTTCCGTTCAATTTTTTGGACGACTGAAAGATTAGTTTCAGGGGTCAAAACTGTTATCGGGTCTCGGGAGATTACGACCCCGAAAATAATATAAATTATGAAAGATACGAGAAAATGATCGGAACGATCCAAAATTACTATTGGTGGTTTCAGGCTGTCACAAAAATATGAGATTTGACGTAGAGGAACCTATCGCTACGTCTAAACTAGCTTAAGAAACTTTTTTGCAACATATGATGCTAAATTTGGTAGGTCTTCAAATACTTCTTTTGTTCTTTTAAGTACCCAGTCGAATAGGATCCGACAGATTTAGGGAAGAAGAACAAAAAACAATGGAGACATAGTTCTTCTAGTGAAATTTCTAAGGATTTAGCAAATCCTGTTCCTTTTACTCATTAAGAATTAGATCATGAGAAGTTTGATACTTTGGCCTTGTGAAAAGGGTATGACACTCAGTATCCAATTCTTGCCATTATGCCTCGTGATTTGTTAGCACCTCTTTATCTATTGTTGATTCGGAGTCTGCTTTTAGTACATGTGGTCGAGTCTGAGCAACATGAGATCAAAGTTGAACGAAGATATAGTTGAAGTGACGGTTTGGGCGAAGGATTGGTTTTATGCCGAAAAACTGCGCGCAAGATAGAAATAATCTTTCTGAAGACTCAGACGAAAAAGATACACAAGCGGATTGATTTTCATTTCTTACTTGTTTTAGCATTTTTACGTGTATTTGTATTATATTAGAGTCCTTTTTATTTGTATGGCCATTGTATAAGGGGTAAGACTGGCCGACTTAAGTACACACTCAAAAAAATTATTAATTAATAAAATTTAGAGGTTCATCTCGGGACCTTCAAGAATTTCAAAATTAAATATTTTCTTTCAAATACTGCCTATTTAGGAATAAACGTAGTTACTTTTTAATAATTTTTTAAAATACTATCTACTTATAAACTACTATATATTTATAAATGTTTCCTAAATATTATCTTTTTAAAAAGACTATTTATTTTTAAATTTTTAAAAATACTATCTATTAATAGAATACTATTGACTTATACTTTCATTTTTATAAAGCAAAATTTATTATACTTAATTTTTAAAAATAATTTTTCTATTTTTCTATTTTAAGAATTTTTTCTTAAAATAGCACAGTGAATTACTTGACAGGACTTGTTTGGTCGCACGGGCTCCTCCGGGCACCGGGCCTAGGGCCAGGATGGGCTTTGGACTTGACCTTGCCGGGTCAGACCGGTGAAAAAGTCCAAAGGACCGGCCCGGCCAAGGCACGTTCGGGCTCGGGCCGAGCTGTTGGACTTCTTGAGGTAGTCGGCCCGTGGGAGACTGACATTTTTGCGTGTTCGATGAAATGCAGATAAAGAAACCAATGGGAATGCAATCAATGAGCAGATGATAAAAAAAGCAGAGGGAAACATGGGTGTATTTTGAAGGATGGCGGCTACTGATCTCGTAGCCTTATATTTATAGTAAAAGGGTTACATGGTGGTGGATACACTAGCCATACATGGGCCTTATATGGGCCTATAAAAGCACATTCATAACACTCCCCTTATCCATCCATCATTGTAAGCTTGACATATGGATAGTTCAGGATTCACGGTGTTTATTAGTATCATGAGGATTTGGAGACTTCTAGATCCTAAGTTAGGAGGTTTTGCCTCGTTAAAACCTTTGGCTATAGAAAACCCAATGGGAAAAACTGATAGCTAAGGAAAAAGAGTACAAGTCTCCTTAATTTTCACTGATCTGTGGATATAACTAGGGGTGGATACTCCTGGATCCAGAGTTAATATTGTTACCTCGTTAAAACCTTTGGCTAAGAAAAACCCAGTGAGAAAAACCAATAGCTAAGGGAAAAGAGTACAACTCTTCATTAACTTCCATTGTTCTGCGCAAGCTTCAGACTTGTAGGTCTCCTATGCATCTATACATCAATCCAGCTTACAACATTCCGAGAATAAATACAAGATACAAGTATTTCTCATCTATGGCAGCTGCTAAATCCAAAGGAGCTTTAGAGAGGTGTGTTCTGTCTCATGGCCTTTGACGTAGCCTCCTCTCGGTTGAGCTAAGACAGTGTCATTGTCTACGAACTTGGTAGATAGCTCCATTAGAGAGTCATTGACCCAGTCGTCACTGGTTTGTGAGGTACTTCAGGGCATAGCTACACACTCTTGATTTGTTTCTTGGGTGGTGAGCTTCTTAGAATGGTAGGATGATGTTGCCTTAGTTGCATGCTTTGCAGATCTCCAAGAGGTGGCCATTCCTCCGTGATGGTCATCACGATGATATATTATCTACATCTACAAATACATTTAACATGGAGGATGATCCTTTAAAATATTGACCTTTGTTAGTTCTTGGGTTCAAGACTAACGTTGTTTTGATGATGATCAATACATTATGTTAGTGTGCTAATCAATCTTATGTTTTAGTCTCAGTTTATCTTAATGATTATATGTTGATGAGACAAAGCATAATGCTTGGATGATATTACAAGGGATATCTTAAATACCTCCAAGAGTGATGGTGTGCTCAAGCTTGGATGAAGTCTTGTAAATCATCTAATGAAGCTAAAGCTTGAAGCATGATGATGGATGGATATCTAGAGGACCATTGAAAAAGTTTGGAGCTTGATGAAGGGAAGCTCATCAAGGAGTGCCAAAGCTTGGAGATGAAGGGGAGCATCAAGGTATCATGAGCTTGAAGACTTAGACTCTAGGAGATGCAATTTGTAATCCATGTAATTTCTATTACTTGCATTTCTCTTTTTGAGTCTAAAATTATGGTAATGCCTTGATAGATGGTCATACTCTCATGCATATGCATTTTACCATATTAGTGAGCCTTAGGATTATCATAGAATCCAACCCAATAGGTTCATCTAGCCCAAAGACTCAATTGGAGTCTCTGACTCTCCTGCAGTCGCCTGCTGAAGGTTTTACAGTCGACTGAGTGATTCCAGTCGCCTGTCTAGCCTTCTACAGTCGACTGTGATGCATAGATCAAGTCAACATTTCTATTGACTCTTCTTGAGCTTTTCGCATCAGTCGACTGATGTTCAATTTACAGTCGCTTGTATTCTTACAGTCGCCTGTGAATTGGTCGACAGTCGACTGTGTGCATCTTGCATTTTCTGGGCTTTATCCCAATTTGCAAGACAGTCGCCTGTTGCTATTTTTACAGTTGCCTGTATAATAACAATCGCCTGTGAAATGGCCATCAGTCGTCTGAAAGGTGTAAGTGTGAAAAATGCATCTCTCTGTTTTTCTTCCATCCCTGCAGCAGTCGCTTGATGAAGGATATACAGTCGACTGTCTGTTTTACATTCGCCTGTGTAGTCTTCTACAGTCGACTGTCCTGGCTCAGATTATAACCGTTGGGATTTTTCTAGCTGTTGAACAGTCGACTGTCATTTGTTCTTCAGTTGACTGTCTGTGCCGTAAACTGTCAAAATCTAGCCGTTGCAGATTTCTTCCCTTTGGGTTTTTGGCTAGTTTTATGGGTTCCTTTGGGCTTCCTATATATAGGAGTTAGCTTAGTTCATTTAGACTTCTTGAAAGGATTAGGAAATCATAGAAGATCATTTAATCTCTTCTCTAAGCCACTCCTCTCCCATTCCCTAATTAGAGCTTCATACTTATTCTATAGCATCTAAGCTCTAGGAAATTTCTCCAAGGGATTTCAATCTCATTCCTTTTCTTGGAGAACATCTTTCTTCTCTTTATTTCATACACTCAAGTGAGAAGTGTTAGGATTCATTCCTAGAAGAGAAAAAGATCGACAGTGCAATCAAAGCTAATCTCAAGCACTTGGTCATTCACTTGCATGCCTTCTTCTTCACATTGGTAAGATCATATCAAGGCATAGGTAAGTGTTTTTTCGTTTTGTTTTTTGTTCGAAACCCTAATTCTCTTTGTGAAAATTAGTTACTCTCTTTGTGGAAGTTACTCTCTTTTTGAGAGTTTGGTTCTTTATGTGAAAGAACAAAATCCTCTGTGTGAGGTCTCTCTGTGTGAGAGTAAGGATATCTCTTTTGGGAATCCTAAATCCTCTGTGTGAGGTATCTCTTTATGGGATTTTGTATTCACTTCTCTGTGTGGAAATTATAGTGAATACTGGTGTGGCTGGACGTACCCAAGTTTTAGGGAACCAGAGTAAAATTATTGTGTTTGCGATTGTTGTTATTGAGCACTCTATTAATTTCCACTGCTTATTTTTCTTTAATTTTAGTAATTTTTAATTAAGCATTTTGTTTGCTATTACACTATTCACCCACCTCTAGTGTGTGTGTAGGCCTGCATGGTCCCTTACAGTTGGTATCGGAACCTTGGTTTGGTGGCTTTTGCAAGCATGACTTCTAAGTCTCAACAACCCCTCTCCTTTCCTCATGTATTCAAAGGCAAACACTTCTCAAAATGGAGGAAGAACATGTTCCACTGGCTTGATGTGCACGAGGAGTCAGGGTATATTACCTCGGATGCCCGAGTTTGGAATGCATTGCTCAATGCACTCTCTCCAAAAATTGATAAGAAAGTAAGTGATTTCATGACGGCCAAGGAGATATGGAATTTTCTTTATGAAAAGTATGGTGGAGAGAAATCTTGCGATGATGACAGCATCGTTGGTAATGAGGTATGTAAGGATCGCCTTACCCTTGCAATACTAACAACACACACTAGAGGGGGGTGAATAGTGTAATGGTAATAAAATTGTCCAATTAAAATTTAACTGCAAATGAGGGATTATAAATGCAAGAGGAATTAAAAGACACAATCAATCCAAACACAAACACACAGATTTACTCTGGTTTCCCAAACTTGGGTACATCCCGCCACAGCAATATTCACTATATTTCCACACAGAGAAGTGAATACAAATCTCACAAGGAGATACCCCAAAAGAGGATTTATGTCCTACACGAGGACCCAACCAATCCTACACGAGGATCAAGACTCCCATACAGAGAATCACTAACTCCCTCTTAGAGAATTAGGGTTAGCCCTACACTAGGACACTAAACTCCCACAAAGAGAGTTACTCCCACAAAGAGAGTATCCTAAGTCCCACAAAGAGACAACCTCCCACAAAGAGAGAACCTCCCACAAAGAGAGAAAGTTCTAATTCCAACAAAGAGAATTAGAGACACAAAATACACCAAGTAAAGTAAATTCTCTTACCTATGCCTTGAGATGCTTACTCATGAATGGATGCAAGGCATGGAAGAGGATCTCCAAATGTAGAGATATGCTTGAGAGCACTTGGATGATTTCCCTTGAGCTGGACTTCAATGCATGAAGATAGATGAATGCTCAATTGAGGGAAATGAGGGAGCTTGAGAGTTGCTTATAGATCTCTTGAGATTTTCTATAGAGTCAAGAGTTATCAAGTGTTATCAAGCCTCTTTAAGTGAAGGCAGCAAACTCAAATATATAGGAACCCCATATCAAGCCCCAAAACCCAAAGAAACAGCCAAAGAAAGAATTCGGCAACGGTTAGAAACTGGGCGAAAACGACAGGAACAGTCGACTAATGATCAAAAGACAATCGACTGATCAACGGCTAGAAAATATCCAACGACTATAATCTGAGCCAGGATAGTCGACTGATAAAGACAATACAGTCGACTGACAAACAGGACAGGCGCTTGTTAATCCTTCCGCAGGTTACTGCTGCAGGGGGTGGATCGAAACAGAGAGCTGTACTCTTTCTCCAGTTAAATGCACAGGCGACTGATGTCAATAATAAAGTCGACTGTCTATTAGTCAGGCCACTGTAAAACCTTGATCAGTCGTCTGCTGAATAAGATGGAGAAACAACAGAGAGATGCAGAGAATGCACTTACGCTATACAGGCGACTGATGACCAATCTTTAGGCGACTGTAATAATACAGGCGATTGTAAACTGATCGATAGACGACTGTGCGTAAAGCTCAAGTTTGAGTCAATTGAAATGTTGACTTGAGCTGTGCATGTCAGACGACTGTAGAAGGATTTACAGGCGACTGGAAATCACCCAGTCGACTGTGTTTCCTTCAGCAGGCGACTGACGGAAAGCCAGAGACTCCAAATGATTCTTTGGACTGCGTGGACCTATTGGGTTGGATTCTATGATAATCCTAAGGCTCACTAAGATGGTTATATGCATATGCATGAATGAGTAAACCATCTAACAAGGCATTACATTAACCCTAGACTCAAAAGAGAGAGAAAGCAATAAAGTAAATTACATGGATTACAATGCTTTTCTTAGTGTCTAAGACTTCAATCTTGATGCCTTGATTGCTCTCCATCATCTCCAACCTTTGGCACTTCTCAAGTCAAAGCTTTGGCTCTTCTCCACTTGATGTCCATCCTTGCACCAAGTGATTAGTCTCCAAGAAAGATATTCTTGATATAAAACTAAGAGACTAAAACATGAGAGTCATTAGCAACAACATAATGTTGTGATCATCATCAAAATAAGATTGGTATAAAACACCAATACTCAACAATCTCCCCCTTTTTGATGATGACACACATTATATAAAATACAAAGTATTAAAGCACAATGCTAATGAGCTCCCCCTACTTATATGCACCGAATAAATAATGAGCTACACAAAGGTAAATACTCATAATACCAACTGAAATCAAGGTGGTATATAATAGGCATGGATTACATAAACCAATTGTAAACCAAATGTAAAATACAATATCATGCAAACATGCAAGGTTTATCTAACCCATATATCTCTTCACATATGCATATGAATATATCTCCCCATATATATTTACATAATGTATATATCTCTCCCCCTTGACATCGTCAAAAAGGTGGACATCAAAAATATCCCCCTTTAGCATCTTAACCAAGATGTGACAATATGCAAGAAAAAAAAATGTATGATACCAAATTTAAAAATTTAGTGGGTATCAATTCACTATCTCATGCTCCCCCTAGATCATAGAAATGGTCAACTTTTGACTTCTAGGATCTAATACCAATTATAATTATGGAGCCATGGGCCAAAAGTGTATCAAAGCAATAGATATGGAAAAATCAAGCTTCAAAGATACACAAAGAATATTGCCAAAAACAAATATATCATGAAACATGTTGGCAATAAACAAGAGGTTTGGTTTGAGATCAAAAACAACCAAATGTGAATAAAGATCTCAAATAACCTCCGAAATGAGAGTTAAAATATGTCTTAAAATACTTTAAACATATAACATAATAACTCCCCCATTGACATACACATGGATCAAAAATGCATGCATGTCAACAAACCCCAAGGTCCCCATTTTCGTGAAAAGAAATAATTTGAAAATATTTTCAAAATCATGAAACACACACAATCAATGGGTATGCTTAAAATAAACATTGAAGCACACTATCCATGCAATATGCATATGTGTGAGGAACCAAAACATTAGACAACCAAACCCAAGAGGAGTTTGATTTCCTAATGTAATCACATGAGGTGATCACATCCCTAACTACAGAGTTGATGTAGCTATCCCTCTCTTGCACACTAACCTTAGTGGAAATCCATAATCTCAAGGATTTCCTAAGCAAGGGTTTTGCCCTTGCAAGAGGGGTGGATGTGTCATGCTTAGGTGTAGAAACGAATTTCTTTGCATGCAAAGAATGAGGATTTTGCTTCTTAGCAAAAAATGAAGATTTTTCATTCTTCCTTATTACCTCGTGATCTACATGCTTCTTGTTGATGTTATTGTTGTACAAGAAAGCATGATGATTCTTCTTAGGTGCTTTAGCAATATTTCTTGTATTTGCACCATAAGAGGAATTAGAGGTGGGGTTGGAAACCACATTTTGAATATAACCCAAACCTCCTCTATGATTTGCCGGATGTTGTTTTTCCAACAAATCGTGGAGTGAATCTCTAGAATACACAAAGCTTATGAGCTTACGGGATTCCTCTTCACATTTCAACGTAAGTTATTGAATGTGAGCATCTAAGCTAAGGTTTTGAGCAACAAGATTTTCATTTGTGAGACTCAATTCCTTAACTTGAGAGAGAAGTGTGTCTCTCTCACTAGTGTCATAAGCATGCCTTTCATCATGAATTACACTAGTAATATCTAGTTCATGCAATCTACTCTTAGCAATCTTATATTTTGCTTTTAATCTATTGTAAGAGTTGATGAACTTACTAGCCTTTTCGGAGACCAAGTCGAAATTGTTCTTGAGCTCCTCATATGAGATCTTTTCTTCCTCGATCTCAACCTCCTCCTCATCCTTGCTAGAGCTTGATGATGACTTCTCCTCTATAGCCATGAGGCACGAATCCTCATAAGAGTTGTAGGCATCGAGCCAAGCATCCAACTCTTCTTCATTTAAACCGGAGGGGATTGGAGTAGGACCATCAATGGCTACAAAGCATGCGTGAGCATCCTCCTTTGCATCCTCTTCTTCGTTACTCGAAGTGTCCTCACTCGAATCATCAAAGGTCCCGACAAATCCCTTCTTGTGATTTTTGGACTTGGACTTTCCTTTCCAATGCTTCTTTTCTTTACCCTTGTAAATTTCTTTGTTGGGTTTGGAAGGGCATTCGGTGGACAAGTGACCTTTTCCACTACAAGTGTAACAAGTAGGAACCTTGTTAGAATTGGAGACAAACTTTGACAAAGACTTACCTTGTTTGCGTTTGAGGAATGCTTTGAATTGCTCGGCAAGCTCCTCAATTTCTTCTCCACTTGCATCTTCTTGCTCATCTTCTTCACTAGGAGCTTCTCGATGGAATTTCCTCCTCCACTTGATTAGCTCCTCCTTGGCATGGAATGCAACCCCCTTTTGCTTCTCCAGCTTCTCGGGCTTTGTTGGTTGAATCTCCTTCTTGTATTGAAGCTTCACTTCATATGCCATGATATTGCCAATGCACTCCTCAACGGTATATTTGGACGTGTCATATGACTTCAAAATTCCGTTGGCCTTAGACTCCCGACAAGGTGTGAGAGAGTCAAGGATCTTCTCTACACGATCCTCTTGGAAAATCATCTTACCGAGTCCCTCCAAAGCGTTCATGATCTCAGTGAACCTTATGAATATCTCTGAAATGCTTTCGCCTTCCTGCATCTTAAATATTTCATATTTAGATCTAAACACAGTTTGTTTAGATTTCTTTACCTTCGTAGTCCATTCATGACAAATCTCCAAGGTGTGCCAAATATCGTTTGCCGTTTTGCACATGGAGATGCGGTTAAACTCATTTGCTGAGAGAGCGCAATGTAATGCATTCATAGCTCTCGCATTGACCTTGATCGAGTCCTTCTCTGCCTTTGTCCTAGAAGCCGCAGGAGTAGTGAGCTTCTCAAATGGCACCTCCGTAATGTCCCATAGGTCTTGACCCTCCAAGTAGACCATTATTCTGATCTTCCAACTTGGGTAGTTGGTTTTGTTGAAGAGTGGGGGTCGAACGGTTGAGTGACCTTCTTCATGAGACGCGGATGAGGCGTTGAATGCCATTGTTACAGTATGCTATAACCTCGCTCTGATACCAATTGTAAGGATCGTCTTACCCTTGCAATACTAACAACACACACTAGAGGGGGTGAATAGTGTAATGGCAATAAAATTGTCCAATTAAAATTTAACTTGCAAATGCGAAATTATAAATGCAAGAGGAATTAAAATGCACAATCAATCCAAATGCAAACACACAGATTTACACTGGTTCCCCAAACTTGGGTACATCCAGCCACACCAATATTCACTATATTCAAACTCAGAGAAGTGAATATAAATCTCCCAAGGAGATACCCCACAAAGAGGATTTATGCCCTACACAAGGACCCAACCAATCCTATACGAGGATCAAGACTCCCACATAGAGAATCACTAACTCCCACTCAGAGAATTAGGGTTAGCCCTACACTAGGACACTAAACTCCCACAAAGAGAGTTACTCCCACAAAGAGAGTATCCTAAGTCCCACAAAGAGACAACCTCCCACAAAGAGAGAACCTCCCACAAAGAGAGAAAGTTCTAATTCCCACAAAGAGAATTAGAGACACAAAATACACCAAGTAAAGTAAATTCTCTTACCTATGCCTTGAGATGCTTACTCATGAATGGATGCAAAGCATGGAAGAGGATCTCCAAGTGTAGAGATATACTTGAGAGCACTTGGATGATTTCCCTTGAGCTGGACTTCAATGCATGAAGATAGATGAATGCTCAATTGAGGGAAATGAGGGAGCTTGAGAGTTGCTTATAGATCTCTTGAGATTTTCTATAGAGTCAAGAGTTATCAAGTGTTGTCAAGCCTCTTTAAGTGATGGCAGCAAACTCAAATATATAGGAACCCCATATCAAGCCCCAAAACCCAAAGAAACAGCCAAAGAAAGAATTCGGCAACGGCTAGAAACTGGGCGAAAACGACAGGAACAGTCGACTAATGATCAAAAGACAATCGACTGATCAACGGCTAGAAAATATCCAACGACTATAATCTGAGCCAGGACAGTCGACTGATAAAGACAATACAGTCGACTGACAAACAGGACAGGCGCTCGTTAATCCTTCGCAGGTTACTGCTGCAGGGGGTGGATCGAAACATAGAGCTGCACTCTTTCTCCAGTTAAACGTACAGGCGACTGATGTCAATAATACAGTCGACTGTCTATTAGTCAGGCGACTGTAAAACCTTGATCAGTCGTCTGTTGAATAAGATGGAGAAACAACAGAGAAATGCAGAGAATGCACTTACGCTATACAGGCGACTGATGACCAATCTCCAGGCGACTGTAATAATACAGGTGACTGTAAACTGATCGACAGACGACTGTGCGTAAAGCTCAAGTTTGAGTCAATTGAAATGTTGACTTGAGTTGTGCATGTCAGACGACTGTAGAAGGATCTACAGGCGACTGGAAATCACCCAGTCGACTGTGTTTCCTTCAGCAGGCGACTGACGGAAAGCCAGAGACTCCAAATGAGTCTTTGGACAGCGTGGACCTATTGGGTTGGATTCTATGATAATCCTAAGGCTCACTAAGATGGTTATATGCATATGCATGAATGAGTAAACCATCTAACAAGGCATTACATTAACCCTAGACTCAAAAGAGAGAGAAAGCAATAAAGTAAATTACATGAATTACAATGCTTTTCTTAGAGTCTAAGACTTCAATCTTGATGCCTTGATTGCTCTCCATCATCTCCAACCTTTGGCACTTCTCAAGTCCAAGCTTTGGCTCTTCTCCACTTGATGTCCATCCTTGCACCAAGTGATTAGTCTCCAAGAAAGATATTCTTGAAATAAAACTGAGAGACTAAAACATGAGAGTCATTAGCAATAACATAATGTTGTGATCATCATCAATATAAGATTGGTATAAAACACCAATACTCAACAAGGTATCTCGTAACTCTCTCGCTCAACGCGCTAATTTTATTGAAAATGATAATGCGTTGTTTATGAACTCTCTCAATACGAATTATAACAAGCTTGAGAGAGATGCTCACACACACACTTCTTTATCATCCAAACATCGTGATGATACACAAACCATTGCATTGAATCAAGAAAAGATTGCTCTTGATTCTCATGTGTGCATGTTGAGCAAAGAGAATGACTCTCTTAAATCTCGTATTGAGTATGATCGTGATTTTCACAAATCTGTGAAAGAAAGTCTGTATGCATCGCATAATGTTGAACTTAATTATTTGCATACCGAGAAAGATACTCTTCTTTCTCAATTGAGTGCCTTGAGAGATGAGAATGCTTCTCTTAAACTCCAAATGGAGAAGATGCACTCGGATAGTGATTACAACATTTTGAGAGATGAGACATTGGCTCTCAAGTCAAAATGTTGTGAGCTTAGCTCATGTCTATCCAAGAGGGATGACAACATTTCTTCACTTTTGAAGAAATGTGAACTATTGTCTACTCAAATTAAAAATTTCAAGTTGAGTAAGGACACGGTTTTGGGATCCTCTTCATTGAAGGTGAACAAACCAAGCTCTTCTATTAGAAGCACCCAAATAAATTTTATGGGGGGGCATTCTGATGAGAAAGTCACATCCAACTCTTTTGGCCTAAAATCAACTATTATTTCTAAGCCAAAGAAAAATCATACATTTTTGTATTCCGGTCTTGTATATATTAAGAAGCCTTTTCAAAAACATGTTGATATGAATGCTTCTCCTTTGAATGCTATGCATGATAAATCTACTCATATGAAATTTTATTATTGCTTGCATACTAGAATTGATGATAAACCTTTGCATGCTTCACATGTTCCTATGCATGGTAGAAATGCTTGTGTGAATGATTCTAATGCTAGTTTGCATGTTTCACACACGAGACACGCCAATGTTTATGTTCCACCTCATAAGAGTGCACCCTCACCTCCTACTCATGCCTTAACCAAACCTCTTCTTAAGAATCCCAAATCACTTTCTTTGTGGATTCCTAAGAATGTTTTTAGGCCTGATAGGAACTCGTATATAGAATCATATGTTTGTCATGTTATATTTTCATATGACTATATACGAAAACCAAACTCCACTTTTGTTTGGTTTCCACATTGCTAGCTCACTCACACTGTTATTCATTGTTTGGGTACCATGCTTGTATGTTTATATTTTGTACCCATATTTGTGTGAGTGTGTCCATTACTCCCATGTTTGTATGTTTTGTATGATTATGTGGGAGTATGGAATTTTTGCTAGCTAGCATTATTTTTCCATTCATATGTCACATTGTATTTCATTCACATTATGTTTGTGCATATGTGATGGTTATTTCTCTTGTCCTTGGTTTTCCTATTTGGCTATTACCCATCTTTTTGATATGCTAATGGGGGAGAGAAATATGTTATGTAAAAATATACCTTATACTTGTTTATGCATTATTATCAATTGGCGTGTTTTTGCATAACAACCATCAATATGATATGTGCTTTTTTGTTTATATTTTGTGCACATTTGCTTATTGATTGGGAGAGTTTGTTAGCACACATTGTTTATTTCAATGTTTATTATATTTTGACATAATGGATTGTCATCATCAAAAAGGAGGAGATTGTTAGTTCTTGGGTTCAAGACTAACGTTGTTTTGATGATGATCAATACATTATTTTAGTGTGCTAATCAATCTTATGTTTTAGTCTCAGTTTATCTTAATGATTATATGTTGATGAGACAAATCATAATGCTTGGAGGATATTACAAGGGATATCTTAAAGACCTCCAAGAGTGATGGTGTGCTCAAGCTTGGATGAAGTCTTGTAGATCATCTAATGAAGCCAAAGCTTGGAGCATGATGATGGATGGACATCTAAAAGACCATTGACAAAGTTTGGAGCTTGATGAAGGGAAGCTCATCCAGGAGTGCCAAAGCTTGGAAATGATGGGGAGCATCAAAGTATCATGAGCTTGAAGACTTAGACTCTAGGAGATGCAATTTGTAGTCCATATAATTTCTATTACTTGCATTTCTCTTTTTGAGTCTAGGATTATTGTAATACCTTGATAGATGGTTATACTCTCATGCATATGCATTTCACCATCTTACTGAGCTTTATGATTATCATAGAATCCAACCCAATAGGTTCATCTAGCCCAAAGACTCAATTGGAGTCTCTGGCTCTCCTGTAGTCGCCTGCTGAAGGTTTTACAGTGCACTGGGTGATTCCAGTCGCCTGTCTAACCTTCTATAGTTGACTGTGATGCATAGCTCAAGTCAAAATTTCTATTGACTCTTCTTGAGCTTTTCGGATCTGTCGACTGATGTTCAATTTATAGTCGCATGTATTCTTACAGTCGCCTGTGAATTGGTCGACAGTCGACTGTGCGCATCTTGTATTTTCTGGGCTTCATCCTAATTTGCAAGACAGTCGCCTGTTGCTGTTTTTACAGTCACCTGTATATTTACAGTCCCCTAAGAAATGGCCATCAGTCGTCTGAAAGGCGTAAGTGCGAAAAATACATCTCTCTGTTTTTTCTTCCATCCCTGTAGCAGTCACCTGATGAAGGATATACAGTCGACTGTCTGTTTTACAGTCGCCTGTCTGTTTTACAGTCGCCTGTATAGTCTTCTACAGTCGACTGTCTTGGCTCAGATTATAGCTGTTGGGATTTTTCTAGCCGTTGAATAGTCGACTGTCATTTGTTCTTCAGTCGACTGTCTGTGCCGTAAACTGCCAAAATCTAGCCGTTGCAGATTTCTTCCCTTTGGGGTTTTGGCTGGTTTTATGGGTTCCTTTGGGCTTCATATATATAGGAGTCGGATTATTTCATTTAGACTTCTTGAAAGGATTATAAAATCATAGAATATCATTTAATCTCTTCTCTAAGCCACTCCTCCCCCATTCCCTAATTAGAGCTTCATACTTATGCTATAGCATCTAAGCTCTATGAAATTTCTCCAAGGGATTTCAATCTCATTCCTTTTCTTGGAGAACATCTTTCTTCTCTTCATTTCATACACTCAAGTGAGAAGTGTTTGGATTCATTCCTAGAAGAGAGAAAGATCGACAAGTGCAATCAAAGCTAATCTCAAGCATTTGGTCATTCACTTGCATGCCTTCTTCTTCACATTGTTAAGATCATATCAAGGCTTATGCAAGTGTTGTTTCATTTTGTTTTTTGTTCGAAACCCTAATTCTCTTTGTGTGAATTAGTACTCTGTTTGTGGGAGTTACTCTCTTTGTGAGAGTTTGGTTCTTTCTGTGTGAAAGAACAAAAATCCTCTGTGTGAGGTCTCTCTGTGTGAGAGTAAGGATATCTCTTTGTGGGAATCCTAAATCCTCTGTGTGAGGTATCTCTTTGTGGGATTTTGTATTCACTTCTCTGTGTGGGAATTATAGTGAATACTGGAGTGGCTGGATGTACCTATGTTTTGGGGAACCAGGGGAAAATCATTGTGTTTACGATTGTTGTTATTGAGCACTCTGTTAATTTTCGCTGCTAATTGTGCTTTAATTTTAATAACTTTTAATTAAGTATTTTGCAACCCCGCAGGGTCCCTTACAACCTTTGGATGTTGTGCAGAAGATGTGTAGGTCCGGTCTAGTGGCACGCTGCAAGCGCTGCACTGTATCTGGTTAACAAATTTACTGCTAACTCTATATCGAGAAACGTGCAGTTTTGTCAGATAAAATAGTTCTCCGGTAAGATACTTCAGGATCTAGTATTTCCTCCCCCTCTTCGAGCGGACAGAAGGGGTCCTTATGCAAATCCATACAACCTATAGGTGTATTTAGTGGATAACAATGGTCCATGTTTCTTTATCAACTTCAGGTGTATGAAGTTTAATGTTACATAATTTTCATCTTCTGGATGATATTTTCATATTCAGGATAATAGGTTTGTACGTCAAGACATGTCTTTATTTTTGCCTATGTCTTACATATCGTATTAGGCTTGAACAGATATTTCGGTTTTCTCTTCAGGAGATCTGATGAGATTCGAGTCTTTCTCAAAACATTTTATTTATTTATTGTATTTTATTATTTCGCATAGGATAGACGTCCCAAAGTCTATTCGGACAATGAAATTAGGAATAAATCCTTAGAGGTATGCCGTCACAACATCCAAATCAGCATATCCACAATTTCTTTTGCCAATTGTGAGGGTTTTGTAACTATAACCAGTGAGTTTGATGCATCATATATGTTTCATACGTGAGTCAAGCTCATCTTACTTATTACTTCTTGGTTTCAGTAAAAAGAAACCACTTAGCTATATGTTATACCTTATAACATCTAAATTTATTTATATTTTATACAATACTCACTATTCACACAGGTTTGATACCTTTTGATATCAGGACTTCAGGTCCAAACGCTTCACATTTCATAAGTGAGTCCAACTTAACTTATTTTTGCCTCGTGTCACATTTTTGGCTAATCACGTTTGCTTTTTAGCAACAGAGTATGGATCGATTACTATCATTAAATGGAAAAATGAATCGTGAAATAATTGTCGACAATGTGTGTTTTTTTTATCCAAACACCTCTCCATGTATGTACATTATTCATTTATATTTCATTTAATTTCAGAATTTCCTCTTCTAGAGATTTGAAAAAGGAGAGGATATGGAGATGAGCTCACTTTCCTGTGGTCTTATTGGTTTAAGGTCTCCAGGAGTTTTCCTCTATTTGGAGCCTCATGGTCTGTCCTCTCTTCATTGAGGACATCCAACTCTTCTGCTGGTGGATTGCATCCATCATTTTGGCATATCAATCCTAGCTGGATTTTTAGCAGTAAGTATGTGTAATTTTGACAATATTCATATTGTCGACTACTATGTCCGATGAATTTTTAACAGTTTCATAATTATGGAGAATCTTTAGGATCTCATCATAATTCATAGTTCTCGGGTCATATATTTTGATATTCTAATATGGTCAACTGAGATATAATCTCAGAGATGATTGTGCCATCCAAGTTGAACCTAGTACTGGGAAATTAAAGAGTTCTTAATATGAAGGATCTTCAGGATCTCATCGTCATTATCGCATCTTTAAAGAGGGCACATCAATGCACAATCTTATAAGATGTGCTTTTTGTAATTTTAGCCTGTATGGATCAATACACTAGAGGGGGTGAATAGTGTATTTAATAAAAATGTTGCAAATAAAATGTTACTGATATTTGCAAAGATGGCACAGAAATAAAATGACAAGTGCTGAAAATTAAACTAATCGCAAACACAGAGATTTATCCTGGTTCGGATCCTCTTGATCCTACTCCAGTCCTCTACTCCCCGTAGAGATTTTCAATCCACTATAATCACTTGTCCCGCAAGTACAAACTTACAAAAATGGCGACACTCCCCGTGTCCCAAACTTTGTACAATATCTAAACAGAGATTCAAACCTGTTAAATAATGAAATAGAAAAACACATATAGCCTTGGTATAAATTTCAGAGAATGAATTCAAGGATGGTGTTTAAAAGATGAACTTCAAGATGTATACGATATATAATGAAGAACAATACTTGAAGTTCTCTGGTTCATAAAAGAAGAGAGAGATCTATCAATTTCTTCTTGCAATTATGAACACAAACAACTTTCCAAAATGATGTTGAAAATCCAAGTTCTTCTGTTCTTAAACGAAGAAAGAAATCTAATGATTTCTTCTTACAAATAAGAAAAGAACAACTAATGGCTGAATTGCTTAAGAAAATCAATGGCTTGCTTTCAACAAAATCAGAATAAAGAAGAGGAAAGTGTGTGAAAAATGAGAGGGGGAACCCCTCCTTTTATAGTTTTTAGAAACGGTTATGAACGGCTCTAAAAGAGACGTTGCACAACGTTTAGAAACTGTAAGGAACGTTGGAGAACGGTCAGAAACCGTTCTGGAAAGTTTCGGTCCAAAAAACGGTTTGGCAGGCTAGGAAAATTCGTAGCCTGCTAATTTTGAAACGGTCACAAATGGTCACAAAATTTTGGTGACATGGACTAGACAACGGATAGATCCTTGTCTGAAAGTATCAAGTCAAAAGTCAATGAAAATATAGTTGTTTTGGTAGGCTAGGAAAAATCCTAGTAGGCTAATTCTGAAAAATAGAAATTTTGACTTAGGATCAAATGGATTAGGAGATGATGTAGATTTGAGCTTAGGGATATATGATATGATATAACCAAGGCCCTGAAGCTATCTAAAAAGTAAAAATTACATCATTCCGTAGATACGTGTTTCACACGAAATTTTGAGTAGCAAGGCTGTTTTTGCAGAAAGTCCTTGTACTTTGATCATATGCGTATATGTGAATGAGATAAGCTTTATTTCTGCATATCTGCATAGATAGAGTTAGTAACATGAAATATATTGATTTGTCACATCAAAACCTTATAGAAGAGAGGATGGAAAATACCAAGTTCCAACATTCTCCCCGTTTTTGATGATGACAAACAATGAAATGAGTTAACAAGGTTTAATATGATGTTAAATGTAAGTAAATATAAATGAAATTATTACTCCCCCTGATTATATGAATATAGCCTCCCCCTGAATATATGCAGTAATTCTCCCCCTTTGTCATCCACAAAAAGTGGAAAAGGAAAATTGGCAGGCTATGTTATTTTGTAGCAGGCCAATTGTGAAAGTGAGAAAATGAGGCATGTAAAAGGGGAAACAGTGGAGAATAATAAGCACAGAAAAAGTAACAGAGACGGAGAATGTGAAAGAAAAAAAATCACAGAAACATAATCACGCAGAAGCAAACTAAGCAAACTGATATTAGGGACTGATATTACTAAACGACCAAATACATTAACATAAGCAAACTGAGCTACATGAGTGATAGTACTATACTGCCAAAACACATTAAGCATGAACAACTAATACAACCTAGAAGCACACTAACCAACATATTCACATAGACAAGAAACAAAGCCAAAGTACTAAAAAAACAACCAGCTAGACAAAACAACCTAACACCATCAAAACAGGACATGAGTCGAACCACAATTAAGTGAAGCAAGGCAGGGTAACCGAAATAGGAAGTCAACCGAAGAGAACCAAAGGATGGTGGGGTAAAAGGATCACGTAAGAGGACCATAGGACATGCAGGCATGCAAGGATAGGAGGAACCAAATGAAGCAGAGAACCAAAGGCCAAAATGGAGCACGCAAGTGAAGTTAAGGATGATATGAGGACGAGCCAGGGGAAGAACGGTGAGATCGAGTACGGTGAGTGGGTAGGATATTTTTGGATTCAAGGGACGAACGGAGTGCGGACTGTTCGACCTGGATTTGTTTTAGAACTTTAGAGTGATGCTTGAGAGTTTGGTCGTAGGAACTCATTTGAATCTGGATACCGGTGAAGCCCTCGGCGACTTGTTCAGACAGACGGCGAAGGAGTACAGCGTTGGTCTCGCGGGAAGGAGAAACACCGTCTTTGGAAGCAAGAACTTTCCGGCCGCATTTAGAACGAGAGGAGCCCGGAAAATATGCCGGTGCGCGAGGTGGTGGAGCAGAAGTCTGGGCCGAGTCATCGTCCGGCCGTCGTCGTCGTCGTCGTTGGAAGATGTAGAATCGGGGTCTGGAATGTCCATACTATGGATAGTGTATTCATCAATGTTAATATCATTCTGGAGCAGATATTCCCCATCGGTGGGAACGGCAAGGGCGCGAAGGATCATGGTGATGAGCCTTGGTAAGTAGAAGTGGGTAGATGCTCGTTTGGTGAGAGTATGAAGAAGAAGATGCGCCCAGTCAATAGGATAGCCGGCCAACATTGCGTATAAACAATGCTCATGGGTGTTGCTGAGATAATTGGCGGATCCGGCCTTAGGAAGAAGATTGTTGATGATGATCTTGTGGAGAATGAGAGCCTCCGGATGAAGCTTTGCGGCAGATACGTGAGGGGTATATTTTTTGGATAATTGGCGAGGACAACGGGGTCGGTCATGGAAAAGGACAGAATGCCACAGAAGTCAGAAGTTTGACTAATAATGGTGGCAATGTTTTTGGCCGTGACGGTGAAAGAAACCCCTCAGACCATTGTGGTAAAAAACTTCTGGCCGCGATGAACCTTTATTCGAGATTGGCATAAAATTCTTTGACGAGTGTGGGATAATACGGTACCTTGTTTGCAAGGGACCAAATGTGATGAAGACCAACCACCGTGAGGATAGCCTTCACGTGCATCATCGCCGGCGTGCCGTAGTCGAGATACCTCTCGGGATGAAAACGCGTAGCCTCGAAAGATAAATACCGATCCTTGGCAGACTGGGAGCAAAAACGGTCGACGGTGGAAGGAGTAGTAGGTTCGGCCATGGTGGAGATGAGAGAAAAAAACGAGAGGAGGAAGAAGTTGAAAAAAAAATGAAAAAAATTAAAGAGAAGTGGAAAGAAATAAATAGAATGACAGAAAGGCTGATCGGTTCCCATGATAGAAGTGGAAGCGGTTGTGAAAACTGAAGAAGTTAGAACAACTGAAAAATTCAAAAAACAGAAACCGAACAGAGAGGAAGACGAAGAGACGCTAGAAGTGGTTGCAAAAATACCCGTTGGCTTTAAAAACCGCATACAAAAAATAAAAAAAACAAATAGTAAGGATGGTAGATAGAAGGCATAAATAAATAAATAGGTTGTAGTCCCAAGTCGCATGGGAAATTGGGGAGAGAGGTAAGGTCGAAATAAATTAGATAGAGGTGGTTGAGTGGTCAATATACAAATAAATGAATAAGTTTTAAGTTTCAATGGAGAGACCAAATTAAAGGGGTAGGTCGGTTGATGGGTGTGAACAAATAAAAGAGAGCCAAATGAGAAAGAGTGAATGGAGCCCTTTAATTGTGATGAAGAAGAGTGGTAATTTCCAAGACAAAGAGAAGATGTCAGGCCGAAATGAATGGTGTAGGTGATGTCTTGGAAAAAATAAAAAAATAGAATTTAATGGATAGTTGTCATTCCAATGAAAGAAATTATGAAGAGGTTAAAAAAATTGAATGAAACCGCCCACTAAAGAGAGGACGGTTGGTGCATTCTACAATTAATAAAATATTGTGTTGTCAGAACTTTATTCCAAGAGATAAGAAGTAGGAGTCCATGTTCCAAGGCAGGAGAGTTAAACTTCGGTGTTGACTTCAAAAAGACAAAGGACGGGTAGAGGGAAGACAACACATAAGAGAAAGCCATGTGTCCTTCTAGTTTTGTTTGAAAAAATATGAAATAATATCTGGTTGTCTTTATGTGAAGCCTTAGTGCAAACAAACAGGGAGTACGGTAGGTGGAGAAGGCGAATGGAAACGAGCCAAGAGTTATGAGAGAAAGAGCAATCAAAGAATATCTTGATCAAATTCCAAGGAGAAGAAGGAATAAACAGTGACCCAATTACGAGACAGTGAATCAAGTGAGGAACAAAACAGAGAATGGGTAAGTAGTTTATGATTGCTTTTGTATTGCTTACAAAAAAATTGTTCTCTCGTAAAAGAAAATACCAAAACCGTATATGAAAATGTTCAAAAAAAATCTGAAAGCCAGGGGTCAATTTAGTCACAAACCGGAGAAAACAGAAGAAATTTTAAAATTGGCATGCTACAAAATTTAGTAGCATGCTAAAATAATTAGAAACCCGAAAAATTATAGAAAAATTCACAAAAATCAAAAAATAAATGAACATTCTTATAAATCAAATCCTGATTTACTAATAATGCCCAGATTTCTTCTAAGCTTAATGAAAGATTCCTCCTTCAAAGGCTTAGTCAAAATATCGGCAACTTGATGTTCAGTTGAAATAAATTTCAAAATAATATCTCCTTTCTGAACATGATCATCTAGAAAATGATGACGTACATCAATATGTTTTGTACGTGAATGATGCACATGATTTTTAGATAAATTAATAGCACTGGTATTATCACACATAATAGGGCATGTGGAACAATTAATACCATAGTCTGAAATCGTTTGTTTCATCCATAAAATTTGAGCACATGCTAAACTGGCGGCAATATATTCTGCCTCGGTTGTAGATAATGAAATAGAGTTTTGCTTTTTGCTAAACCAGGAAACTAAAGCATGTCCTAAAAAGTGACATGTACCACTAGTACTTTTACGATCTGATTTGCAACCAGCAAAATCTGCATCACTATATGATAATAAATCAAATGTGTTTGTTTTAGGATAAAATAAACCAAAATCAGAAGTATACTTAACATATCTAATAATCCGTTTTACGGCAGTTAAATGTGAAACTTTAGGATCTGCCTGAAAACGTGCACATAAACATACTGAAAACATAATGTCTGGTCTACTTGCAGTTAAATAAAGTAGAGAGCTAATCATACCTCTATAAAGACGTTGATCAACACTCTTACCATTTAAATCTTTGTCGAGTGAAGTAGATGTACTCATTGGAGTATGTTTTTCTGCAGAACTTTCTAATCCAAAACGCTTGATGAGTTCTTTAGAATACTTGCTTTGGTGGATGAATATTCCTTAATTTGTTTGATTTGAAGACCGAGGAAGTAATTGAGTTCACCCATGTGACTCATCTCAAATTCTTTCTGCATAATCTTAGAAAAATCTTGACAAAGAGATTCATTAGTAGAACCAAAAATAATATCATCAACATATATTTGAATAATGATAATGTCAGAATTTATGTTTTTAATAAACAAAGTAGAATCTATTTTACCAATTGAATACCCTGAATTTAAAAGATAGCTTTTAAGTCTTTCATACCAAGCACGAGGTGCTTGTTTGAGACCATATAAAGCCTTTTTCAATTTGAAAACATGATTTTCAAAATTTTCATGAATAAAACCCGGAGGTTGTTCTACATAAACTTCTTCTTTAAGAAAACCATTTAGAAAAGCACTTTTGACATCCATTTGAAATAATTTAAAATCTTTAAAACATGCGAATGATAATAGCATCCTAATAGATTCAAGACGTGCAACTGGTGCATAGGTTTCATCATAATCAATACCTTCTTCTTGATTATAACCTTGTGCAACCAATCGTGCCTTGTTTCTAATTACCTGACCAGATTCATCCAATTTATGTTTGAATACCCACTTGGTACCAATAATTGAATGATCTGAAGGTCTGGGAACTAATTCCCACACATCATTCCGTTGAAATTGGTTGAGTTCTTCCTGCATAGCCATAATTCATGAACTGTCTTCACATGCATCTTTGATGTTCTTTGGTTCAATGGTTGAAAGAAATGCACAATGTGCCATTTGTTCTATTTGGCGACGAGTTCTCACTCCATCTAAAATATCTCCAATAATTAACTCTGATGGATGATTTGGAACTTGTGCAAATGCCTTAGGAAGATCTACATTATCTGAAATAGACTCAACAGAATGTTTAGTAGCATCAATTTTATCAAGTTTCATATTATCTAAGGAATTAGAAAGAGGTAATATATTCTCTTCATCATCAATGATGGAAAAATTTGATGAGGGGTTCTCATCAAATGTGACATGAAGTGATTCTTCAACTGTTGAAGTTCTTTTGTTATATACTCTGTAGGCTTTGCTACATGTTGAGTATCCAACAAAAATACCTTCATCAGATTTAGAATCAAATTTGTCAAGTACATCTTTAGTATTAAGAATGAAACATTTACATCCAAACATTTTAAAATATGATACACGAGGAATGCGATTAAAGAATAATTCAAAACAAGTTTTATTAAGTAATGGCCTAATAAGAACTTTATTCATAATGTAGCAAGCAGTTGCGACAGCTTCTGCCCAAAAATATTTTGGTAATTTACTATCACAAAGCATTGTCCTTGCACATTCTTGTAAAGTTCTATTTTTCCTTTCTACTACTCCATTCTGAGGAGGAGCACGAGGAAAAGAAAAATTGTGAGTAATGCCATTATCATTACAAAACTTGGTAAAAGATTCATTTTCAAATTCTCCTCCATGATCACTACGAATAGTGACAATGTTAGAGGATTTAATATTTTGTATCTTTTTACAAAATACTGAAAATTCTTCAAAAGCATCATTCTTGTTTTGCAAAAATATAACCCAAGTGTATCTTGAGTAATCATCAATAATGACAAATGCATATCTACTTCTATTCAAAGAAGCTACTCTTGAAGGACCAAACAAATCTAAGTGTAGAAGTTCTAATGGTCTCTTTGTGGAGATAACGTCCTTTGATTTAAAAGAAGATTTGTGCATTTTTCCTTGTTGACAAGCATCATAGAAATGTTTGTGTTTGAAAGAAATATTTGGCATTCCATTAACTAACTTGTGTTTTGAAATACGTGCTAGGTTTTTGAAATTGGTGTGTCCAAAATGTTTATGCCATAAAAGAGTATCATCTGATGTAATCATTAAACAATGATTATGAGTGGTAACAGACATGCATAAGATATAAATGTTATTCTTACGCTTACCACGGAATAAGATAGATGACATATCAGAATCATAAATGATGCAATCATTTTGTTCAAAAACAATTTTGTAATTTTTATCGCATAATTGACTAATGGAAAGTAAATTGTGTTTCAAACCGTCAACCAGGAGAACATTCTCAATGATAGGCTGATTTGTATTACCAACTGTTCCAGTGCCTATGATTTTGCCTTTGTTGTTGTCACCAAAGGTAACTGTGCCTCCATCTTTATATTTAACGGTTGAAAGTAAGTTGACATTTCCTGTCATATGTTTTGAACATCCACTGTCCAAAATCCATCTTTCTTTCTTAGGTACCTGAAAGATAAAACATTAAGCATTGTTACCCTTTGTTTGAGGGTCCTTGGGATTAGATTTTAGGAAGCCAAACCCAAGTGGAATTTGGCTTTCTAATGTAATTACTAGAATGAACAATAGAATGTATATAATGAGAAATATAACTATTTCTATCATTTAAATATGAATCCTTAGGAACCCATATACTAATTGTATTAGGTTTCCTAGGAGATGATTTTGAAATGTTGATAACATTTCTTTGTGAAGAAGAAGTAGGAATGTTTACTTTCTTCGTGTAAATAAATGCATGATTCTTCTTCTGTGGTTTAACAAAAACTGTTTTTCCACAAGATGAAGATATGTTACAAGGTTTGGGTACATCCTTATGAGAATATCCCAATCATTGTCTATGATTTGCTGGATATTGAATTTTTAGCAAATCATCAAGATTTGTATTTTCTTTGTTAAATTTATTAACATTGGATGACATATCATTGTATTTCATCTTTAGTGATGAAATACTTTTATCCATTTCGGATACTTGTGTTTGCAATTCTAGATTCTTAGTTTTGAGAAGATCATTCTCTTTACTAAGATCCAAAACTTGAGAAGATGTATTCTCAACATGTATAGAATTTGGTGTAGTGTTGTTAGAAGATGACAATTCTTGATATTTAACAAGGAGATCATCATTATTCTGTTTTAAAGATTTATGTTGACTATTTAATTTTTTGAAACGAGAATAGAGATCTTTCAATGCATCTAATAACTCTTCATTATTAAAAGCACTTACCTCTTCTTCATTATCTTGTGCCATAAAACACATATTAGCACTTTCAACATGTTCATCTTCATCATCTGAAGATTCATCCCATGTTGCAGCAAATACTTTCTTCATCTTGTGAAACTTCCTTTCTCTTTTGGATTGATCGTTGTTGTTGGAAGTTTTGAACTTTGCTTTGAGAAGTGGACAATCTTTCTTCATATGTCCTGGCCTATTACAATTGAAGCAAAGAGAAGAATCAGTATTCTTAGATTTATTATTATACTTATCTTTTTGAAATAACTTTCTGAAGTTCTTGGCAAAGAATGCCATGTCATCATCTGAATCTTCATTATCTGATGTTGTGTTGAAGGCGAGTACTTTCTTCTTCTGATCTGCTTCCTCTTTTTCATCTTGTAATGTGACTTCATGTGCCATTAAATTACCAATTAGATCTTCCATGGATAATTTGGAAAGATCATTGGCTTCCTCAATAGCAGTGATCTTTGGACGCCATTCTGGGGAGAGTACCTTAAGAATCTTGTGTACCTGATCAAGAGAAGAATAAACTTTTCCAAGAGCATTAAGAGAATTAATAATATTAGTGAACCTGTTGTTCATTTCTCCAGTCGTCTCTTTGTCTTGCATCTTGAACAACTCATACTTATGAACCAAAGAGGCAATCTTAGTTTCCTTGACTTTACCGGTTCCTTCATGAGTTATCTCGAGTATATGCCAAATCTCCTTAGCACTTTTGGCTTGAGATACTCGATTAAACTCATGTTTATCTATGTCACAGAATAAAGCATTCATGGCCTTTGAGTTGTTGGTTTTTGCAGATTTGTCGTTGGCGGTCCAATCAACAACAGAAGTTGTTGGCTTAGTGTATCATGTTTCTACGATGTCCCATATCTCATAATGCATACTGTGGAGATGAATCTCCATTCGTATTTTCCAATATGAGTAGTTAGAACCATCAAATAGAGGAGGACGAGCTTGAGAGTGCCCTTCAGGATGTTGATTTGTGTTGTAGTTGTGTGGAACAGCGTTCAGGTTTGATGCTGCGGAATCTGCCATCTTTATCTTGCTCTGATACCAAATGTAATTTTAGCCTGTATGGATCAATACACTAGAGGGGGGTGAATAGTGTATTTAATAAAAATGTTGCAAATAAAACATTACTGATATTTGCAAAGATGGCACAGAAATAAAATGACAAGTGCTGAAAATTAAACCAATCGCAAACACAGAGATTTATCTTGGTTCAGACCTATTGATCCTACTCCAGTCCTCTACTCCTCATAGAGATTTTCAATCCACTATAATCACTTGCCCCGCAAGCACGAACTTACAAAAATGGCGACACTCCTCGTGTCCCAAACTTTGTACAGTCTCTAAACAGAGATTCAAACCTGTTAAATAATGAAATAGAAAAACACCTATAGCCTTGGTATAAATTTCAGAGAATGAATTCAAGGATGGTGTTTAAAAGATGAACTTCAAGATGTATAAGATATATAATGAAGAACAATACTTGAAGTTCTCTGGTTCATAAAAGAAGAGAGAGATCTATCGATTTCTTCTTGCAATATGAACACACACAACTTTCCAAAATGATGTTGAAAATCCAAGTTCTTCCGTTCTTAAACGAAGAAAGAAATCTAATGATTTCTTCTTACAAATAAGAAAAGAACAACTAATGGCTGAATTGCTTAAGAAAATCAATGGCTTGCTTTCAACAAAATCAGAATAAAGAAGAGGAAAGTGTGTGGAAAATGAGAGGGGGAACCCCTCCTTTTATAGTTTTTAGAAACGGTTATGAACGGCTCTAAAAGAGACGTTGCACAACGTTCAGAAACTGTAAGGAACGTTGGAGAACGGTCAGAAATTGTTCTGAAAAGTTTCAGTCCAAAAAACGGTTTGGCAGGCTAGGACAATTCGTAGCCTGCTAATTTTGAAACGGTCACAAAATTTTGGTGACGTGGACTAGACAACGGATAGATCCTTATCTGAAAGTATCAAGTCAAAAGTCAATGAAAATATAGTTGTTTTGGTAGGCTAGGAAAAATCCTAGTATGCTAACTCTGAAAAATAGAAATTTTGACTTTGGATCAAATGGATTAGGAGATGATGTAGATTTGAGCTTAGGGATATATGATATGATATAACCAAGGCCCTAAAGCTATCTAAAAAGTAAAAATTACATCATTCCGTAGATACGTGTTTCATATGTAATTTTGAGTAGCAAGGCTGTTTTTGCAGAAAGTCCTTGTACTTTGATCATATGCGTGTATGCGAATGAGATAAGCTTTATTTCTGCATATCTACATAGATAGAGTTAGTAACATTAAATATATTGATTTTTCACATCAAAACCGTATGGAAGAGAGGATGGAAAATACCAAGTTCCAACACTTTTAAATGATTCCCCGTTTGGAGTGCATTTTGATGGTTTATTGTGGTGATATGGGGATGTGGACCTATAAAGGCACAATCTATAAGATGTGCTCTAAACGCCTCCACAGTTTGGAGTTCTTGGGAACTATTTATCTGTCAGGCCCTTATAAATATGTTCTTAGGTGGTGTTTTGATGGTCTGCAGTGTAATTGCATGTCCCCATGCAGCCACCAGCAACTAGATTTTTAACGATGAGTAATCCCTTTGAATTACTTTAATGATTTACTCATATGACCCATTTTTGGGTATGAACATAATCTTCAGGATGTTCAACTTTATTCCAGTTTGCAAATTCTTATTGATTTTCCAGTATTATCTGATTTATCCGTCATTTAATAATGTGTCATCTTTGCTTTGGAAAGGCTGGACTACGGTTGGATAATAGGATTACTTATGATCATTTTTAGAGGATATATGGATGAGTACTATAAGGTACTTCAACGGCCCTTTGTAGGGAGTGGATAAGTCCACTTTTATTCTTCAACTACTCTCAAGAGACCTAAAGGTCTTTTTATGATAAATTTTGTAAACAATTATTTTTGAGGAAGTCTTGAGAGTCAATGTCCAAGTGTAGTGGAGATGATCTCGTATTCATTTTTCCCTTTAAATGGGACAATGAGCCCACTCTTCTGAAGAATTTTTGTGTTCTTCAAGTTATGATTATAGGATTGGGATGTGATGTATTGCATCATCACCGATCCAGGGTGGCATATTATATCGTACCAAAGTTAAAACTTGGACAATTCTGTGCACTTCAGATGTTTCATTTGCTTTCCCTTTTCGAATTTTTATAGGACTTTTCAAGGTCCATTTGAATGCTTAAGTATGGTCCTCAAGCCATTATTTTTTGAGTCATTCAGTATGGATTTTGTTTTGACAAATGTCCATCAAAACTTGGTAAGTTTCTTTTTCAGAAAGTACTGGGCTTCCTTATATAGAGTATTCAAGTTTGTAATTCATGAATCTCAAGTCAAACGTCCCAAAATAGTTTTATAGTGGACTAGTATAAGGGTAAAATGCTATTGATAGCATACATCTTGAAGCGTCAATGTGGATAATTGTGTTATCCATAATTAATAAGGCTCATATTAAATTATAGATGCTAAAAACTAAGCATAAATTTTGCAGAAATGCAATGAATTATTAATCATAAGACACAATTCATTCATTCATGCCATTTTCTAAAAGGAATACATGCCAGCAAATTCAGTTATAATGTAAAGAGATTGTTCCTATTACATTTATTTTGCTAAATAGATAAAAGAGGGCATCAATCTAGGAGGTCATCATTCGTAAAGTCCTCAGTAGTGAACCGAGTTAAAGCCCAAACTTGATTCTCCACCAGATTTGTCTCAGCATTAGACTTCAGGCTTGTTAGATACAAATCTTGAAGGTGGCATGAAGTACGATATATCCTGGACAAATGTCCAGTCATGCCACATCTGCAGCATTTGTCTTTTCAGTTTTTCTTGGGAGCAATGTCTGTTCAGTGGTCTGCCTCCTCCACGTTGTTGAGTATTGGTGGTTCATACCAATCTTATTTTGATGATGATCATAATATTATGTTGTTGCTAATGACTCTCGTGTTTTAGTCTCACAGTTTCATTTCTAGAATATCTTTCTTGGAGACTAAACACTTGGTGCAAGGATGGACATCAAGTGAAGAAAGGCCAAAGCTTGGACTCAAGGGGTGCCAAAGCTTGGAGATGATGGAGAGCATCAAGGTATCAAGATTGAAGACTTAGACTCTAAGGAAAGCAATGTAATCCATGTAATATTTCTTTTATTGCTTTCTCTCTCATTTGAGTCTAGGTTAATGTAATGCCTCGTTAGATGGTTTACTCATACATGTATATGCATTTAACCATCTTAGTGAGCCTTAGAATTGTCATAGAATCCAACCCAATAGGCTCATCTTGACCAAAGACTCATTTGGAGTATCTGGTTCTCCATCAGTCGCCTACTGAAGGATTTACAGTCGACTGTGTAATTTCCAGTCGCCTGTCGATTCTTCTACAATCGACTTATATGCACTGCTCAAGTCAACTTTTCTATTTACTCTACTTGAGCATTTCGTAACAGTCGACTGATGCTCAGTTTACAGTCGCCTGGGAATTGGTCAACAGTCGTCTGTGTAGCGTGAGTGCAATCTCTACCTCTTTCTTTTTTTCTCCATCTTCTGCAGTAGACGACTGGTGAAGGATTTACAGTCGCCTGACTATTTTTTCAGTCGACTGTATTATTGACATCAGTCGCCTGTATGCTTATCTGGAGAAAGAGTGCAGCTCTCTGTTTTATTCGATTCCCTACAGCAGTCACCTGCTGAAGGTTTTACAGGCGCATGTCCTGTTTACAGTTGACTGTATCGACTTCATCAGTCGACTGTCCTGGCTCAGATTATAGCTGTTGGATATTTTCTAGCCATTGATCAGTCGACTGTCTTTTGATCATCAGTCGACTGTCGGTGTCGTTTTCGCCCAGTTTCTAGTCGTTGCATTCTTGTGCTTTTGGCTGTTTTCTTTAGTTTTGAGGGTTGATATAGGGTTCCTATATATATGGATGTGCTGAGTTCATTGGAAATTCTTGATGCTATTGAAAATCTTAAGAGATCAATAAGCCACTCACAAACTCTTTCATTTCCCTCTTTGAGCTCTCATTCCTCTTCATGCATTGAAGTTCAGCTCAAGGGAAATCATCCAAGTGCTTTCAAGCCTATCTCAATACTTGGAGATCCTTTTCTATGCCTTGCATTCATCTATGAGTAAGCTTCTCAAGTCATATGTAAGAGTATTTATTTTACTTGGTGATTCTTGTACACTAATTCTCTTTGTGGGAATTAGTCTCTCTCTTTATAGGAGTTTATCTCTTTGTGGGATTAGGATATTCTCTTAGTGGGAATAACTCTCTTTATGGGAGTAACTCTCTTGGTGGGAGTTTGGTGTCTTAGTGTAGGGCTAACCCTAATTCTCTGAGTGGGAGTTAGTAATTCTCTAGGTGGGAGTGTGACCCTCGTGTAGGGTTGGTTGGGTCCTTGTGTAGGACAAAATCCTCTTGGTGGGATATCTCCTTGTGAGATTTGTATTCACTTCTCTTTGTGGGATTATAGTGAATATGGTGTGGCTAGACGTACACAAGTTTGGGGAATTAGGGTAAAATCTTGTGTTTGCGTTTGGATTGATTGTGTCAATTAGTTCCTCTTGCAGTTATTATTCCGCATTTGCAAGTTTAATTTTAATTGGACAATTTATTGCCATTACACTATTCACCCCCCCTCTAGTGTGTTGTTGTTAATATTACAAGGGTAAGGCGATCCTTACAATTGGTATCAGAGCGAGGTTATAACATATTGCAACGATGACATTCAACGCTACATCCACGTCTCATGAAGAAGGTCAGTCTACCGATCGACCCCCGCTCTTCAACGGAACCATACCCAAGTTGGAAGATCAGGATGATGATCTACATGAAGGGTCAAGACCTTTGGGACATCACAGAGTCGCCATTTGAGGAGTCTACTTCACACGAGGCCTCGAGAACTAAAGCGGAGAAGGACTCGATCAGAGTCAATGCAAGGGCTATGTGTGCATTCCATTGTGCCCTCACTCTGGATGAGTTCAACCGCATCTCCATGTGCAAATCGGCCAATGGAATTTGGCATACTTTGGAGATTTCTCATGAAGTTTTATTTCAGCATAAGGAAGAGGTTCAACCAACCAAGCCCGAGAAGAAAAAGGGGGTTGCACTCCATGTCGAGAAGGAGTCATTCAAGTGGAGAAAGAAGTTCCAACGAGAAGCTCCGAGTGAAGAAGAAGAAGAAGAAGATGTTAGCGATGATGATTACATCGAGCTTGTCAAGCAATTCAAGAAATTCAAGGCATTCCTCAAAGACAAGCAAGGTAAATCTTTGTCAAAGTTTGCCTCCAAGTCTAACAATTATATTTGTTTCAATTGTAGAGAAAAAGGTCATCTTGCTACCGAATGTCCTTCCAAACCCACCAAAGATACCTATAAGGGCAAAGGGAAGAAGAATTGGAAAGTCAAGTCAGAGTTCAAGAACCAAAAGAAGGGACTTATCGGCACATTTGATGATTTCGATGAGGACACATCATGTGATAAAGAAGAGGATGACAATGAGCACGATCACAGGTGTTCCGCATCTTTTGATGATTCTTCATCAATCTCCTCTAGCTCAAGCGATGAAGAGATAGAGGCGTGGCTCAACTCCAAAGAAGAAATGTGCTTCATGGCTAATGGGGAAGAGTCTTCGTCAATCTCAAGCGAGGAGGAAAGCGAGGAGGAAGTCAAGGAGGAAAGCGATGAGGAAGTTGAGGAAGAAAACTATCCTACGAGGAGCTCGAATACCGCTTCAATGTGGTCTCCAACTTGGCAAGTAAGCGCATCGACTCATATGATAAAGTGAAAGCTAAACTTAATAATGCTATGAGTAGGGTGCATACTTTAGAATTTGCTAGTGTAATCCATGATGAAATGCATGATTATGACACTAGTGAGAGAGACACAATTCTCTCTCAAGTTAAGTAATTGAGTTTGACTAATGATAATCTTGTTGCTCAAAACCTTAGCTTAGAAACTCGCATTCAACAACTTACGTTGAAATGTGAAGAGGAATCCCGTAAGCTCAAAAGCTTTGTGTATTCTAGGGATTCACTCCACGATTTGCTGGAAAAACAACATCCGGCAAATCATAGAGGAGGTTTGGGGTATATTCAAAAAGTGGTACCCAAACCCACTTCTAATTCCTCTCATGGTGCAAATACAAGAAATATTGCTAAAGCACCTAAGAAGAATCACCATGCTTTCTTGTACAACAATAACACAAACAAGAAGCATGTAGATCACAAGGTGATGAGGAAGAATGAAGACTCTTCATTTTTTGCTAAGAAGCAAAATCCTCATTCTATGCATGCCAAGAAAATCGTTTCTACACCTAATCATGTCACATCCACCCCTCTTGCAAAGGCAAAACCCTTGCCTAGGAAATCTTTGAGTTTATAGATTCCCACTAAAGTTAGTGTGCAAGAGTGGGATAGTTACATCAACTCTTTAGTTAGAGATGTGATCACCTCATGTGATTACATTAGGAAATCAAACTCCTCTTGGGTTTGGTTCCCTAATGTTTAGGTTACTCACACATATGCATATTGCATGGGTATTGTGCTTAAATGTTTATTTCAGCATATCTATTGTTTGTGTGTGTTTCATGATTTTGAAAGTATTTTGACATTTATTTTTTTCATGGAAATGGGAATCTTGGGGAATATATTGACATGCATGCATTTATTGATCCATATGTATGTCAATGGGGGAGTTAATATGTGTATGTTTAAAATATTTTAAAACATATTTTGACTCTCATTTAGGGGTGTGCTTGAGATCATTATTTACTATTGGTTATTTGTGGTCTCAAACCAAACCCCTTAGATATTGCCAAGTTGTTTCATGTTATATTCCTTTTGGCAATATCATTGTCTATCATTGAAGCTAGATTTTTCCATATCTATTGCTTTGATACACTTTAGGCCCATGGCTCCAATATTTGTATATCAATTGCTAAAGGGGATTATTTTCAAAGATTCTTTGTCTACAATTGGTATTACCTCAATCGTTAGAGATTGTTTATCTTCTATCTCACAATTGGTATTAGATCCTAGAAGTCAATATTTGACCATTTCAATGATCTAGGGGGAGCATGGGATAGTGATTGATACCCACTAAATTTTTTTAATTTGGTATCATACAACTCCGTATTTCTTGTATATTGTCACATCTTTGATTAAGATGATAAAGGGAGATATTTTTTGATGTCCACCTTTTGACGATGTCAAGGGGGAGAGATATATGCATTATGTAAATGTAACTCTTGTATTTCATACATATGCATTTGGAGAGAGAGATATCTATGGGGAGAGATATATGGGATTGTATAAACCATTCATGTTTGCATGATATTGTCTATTGCAATTGGTTTATGTAATCCATGCATATTATATGGCACCATGACTTCATTTTGTATAATGAGTATTTTCTATTGTGTATCTCATTGTATAATTGGTGCATATAAGTAGGGAGAGCTCATGAGCATTGTGCTTTAATTCTTTGTGTTTTACATAATGTGAGTCATCATCAAAAAGGGGGAGATTGTTGAGTATTGGTGTTTCATACCAATCTTATTTTGATGATGATCACAACATTATGTTGTTGCTAATGACTCTCTTGTTTTAGTCTCACAGTTTCATTTCTAGAATATCTTTCTTGGAGACTAAACACTTGGTGGAAGGATGGACATTAAGTGAAGAGGGGCCAAAGCTTGGACTCAAGGGGTGCCAAATCTTAGAGATGATGGAGAGCATCAAGGCATCAAGATTGAAGACTTAGACTCTAAGGAAAGCAATGTAATCCATGTAATATTTCCTTTATCGATTTCTCTCTCATTTGAGTCTAGGTTAATGTAATGCCTTGTTAGATGGTTTACTCATACATGCATATGTATTTAACCATCTTAGTGAGCCTTAGGATTATCATAGAATCCAACCCAATAGGCTCATCTTGACCAAAGACTCATTTGGAGTCTCTGGTTCTCTATCAGTCGCCTGCTGAAGAATTTACAGTCGACTGGGTGATTTACAGTCGCATGTCGATTCTTCTACAGTCGACTGATATGCACTGCTCAAGTCAACTTTTCTATTAACTCTACTTGAGCTTTTCGCAACAGTCGACTGATGCTCAGTTTACAGTCGCCTGTATATTTACAGTCGCCTGGGAATTGGTCAACAGTCGTCTGTGTAGCGTGAGTGCAATCTCTGCATCTTTCTGTTTTTTCTCCATCTCCTGCAGCAGACGACTGGTGAAGGATTTACAGTCGCCTGAATATTTTTTCAGTCGATTGTATTATTGACATCAGTCGCCTGTATGCTTATCTGGAGAAAGAATGCAGCTCTCTGCTTTATTCCATCCCCTACAGCAGTCGTCTGCTGAAGGTTTTACAAGCGCATGTCCTGTTTACAGTCGACTGTATCGACTTCATCAGTCGACTGTCCTGGCTCAGATTATAGCCATTGGATATTTTCTAGCCGTTGATCAGTCGACTGTCTTTTGATCATCAGTCGACTGTCGGTGTTGTTTTCGCCCAGTTTCTAGCCATTGCATTCTTGTGTTTTTGGCTGTTTTCTTGAGTTTTGAGGGTTGATATAGGGTTCCTATATATATGGATGTGCTGAGTTCATTGGAACTTCTTGATGCTATTGAAAATCTTAAGAGATCAATAAGCCACTCACAAACTCTCTCATTTCCCTCTTTGAGCTCTCATTCATCTTCATGCATTGAAGTTCAGCTCTAGGGAAATCATCCAAGTGCTTTCAAGCCTATCTCAACACTTGGAGATCCTCTTCCATGCCTTGCATTCATCTATGAGTAAGCATCTCAAGGCATAGGTAAGAATATTTATTTTACTTGGTGATTCTTGTACACTAATTCTCTTTGAGGGAATTAGTCTTTCTCTCTTTGTGGGAGTTTATCTCTTTGTGGGATTAGGATATTCTTTTGGTGGGAATAACTCTCTTTGTGGGAGTAACTTTCTTGGTGTGAGTTTGGTGTCCTAGTGTAGGGCTAACCCTAATTCTCTGAGTGGGAGTTAGTAATTCTCTAGGTGGGAGTGTGACCCTCGTGTAGGGTTGGTTGGGTCCTTGTGTAGAGCAAAATCCTCTTGGTGGGGTATCTCTTTGTGAGATTTGTATTCACTTCTCTTTGTGGGATTATAGAGAATATTGGTGTGGCTGGACGTACACAAGTTTGGGGAACCAGGGTAAAATCTTGTGTTTGCGTTTGGATTGACTGTGTCAATTATTTCCTCTTGCATTTATTATTCCGTATTTGCAAATTTAATTTTAATTAGACAATTTATTGCCATTACACTATTCACCCCCTACCTCAAGTGTGTTGTTGTTAGTATTACAAGGGTAAGGCGATCCTTACACACGTAAATTTCTTCCACTCATTATTGTTTTGTTGTGGGAGACATCTAGCCTATTTCTTCATTGATTTTCTCTTCGGGGGTTTACCCTTGTGCTTGTTCTTCTGCTTTTGGAAAGAAACTGTGTGTGCCTCTGGGGCAGGAGCATTGCCAGCAGGGCACATGTTATGGGTGGCCAGTAAGAGCTCTTTGTTTTGTTCTGCCATCAGAAGGCAGGAGACGAGCTCTGAGTATTTCGTAAATTTATGTTCATGATATTACTGCATAGGATGACATCCTTCTCATGAAAGGATGTGAAGGTTTTCTCTAGCATGCGCATCTTCATGACTTCTTTACCAACAACTTCAAGCGTGAGGTAATACTAAACAACGCCGAGTTATACTCGATTATGGACTTGAAGTCCTCAAGTCGGAGATTCTCCCATTCATAACGTGCTCGAGGAAGGATAACATCTTTCTGATATTTATACCACTCCTCGAGTGCAGTTCATAACTCATATGAGTCTTCCAATATCAAGTATTCGGTCTTCAGGATCCGATCTATGTGACGTCTGATATAGATGGTGGCTTTCGCCTTATCTATATCACTTACTTTATCATCAATAATGATAGCAAGACTCAGGCCATGTGAGCGCAAGTGGAACTTTATGTCCAATTGCCAACTCAGGTAGTTTTTGCCAGTAGCATACAGGACGTCGAAATCAACACTCGCTATCTTGGCCATTTTATCTAAGCATGTAAATTAGCAAGAGTTAAATATTTTTGTGATAAACAATTATGCAAACCAGACATATAATCGTATTGCGTGGATCAGCTAGTCACCATTATAAAGTACGGTCCAAAGTCCATATACAGTTCCAAAAAGAATAAACAGAAAAGTGCAACTCGGGAACCCTGTTGGCCTCATCTTCTAGCAAGTTAATCTACGTCTTCATGTGATGTGCATCCGACCTTGGTTATTTACAAAATAATCCTAACTATAATTTCGCTCAAAAAGAATATGCGGGAAAAATTAAATGGTTGCAAACTAGCCGATCCAAAACCACAACGAAGCGAGTAATATATATATCCCAGATATTAAATATGCTTCAGGCATATAAAATTTGCATCACAGATATACTTCAGACATTAAAATTTACGTCACAGATATGCTGCAGACATTAAAATTGCGTCACAAATATGCTTCAGGCATAAAATGGTAAAAGAAACAATTAATTATCTGTCCCAAAAAACCCCCATATAGAATTTAGTAACCCTTGCCCTGGCAGTCACAAAACCCCTAATTACTCCATCAGTACCATTCATAACAGGAAATGTTATATGATAATGAACTCAAGAGAGAGAGAGAGAGAGAATTTCATTGCTAAGAAAATAATTCACCCTAGCTAAGAGCCATGTTGCTCTATTTATATATCTCATAGTGGGGAGGCCAAAAGCCTCTAGGAGACCAAGGGTCCTCATTACTCTAAGTAATGGGGGCCTAATGAATGGGTAATGAAGGAGGGGAGGCCAAAGGCCTCCCTCATTCATAACACTCCCCCTTACACATTCATCACTTCGGTCTCAGCTACTGAGGCAAGGGGTGGATACTTATAGATCCAGAGTAAGTGTGTTTGCCTCGTTAAAACCTTAGCTGTGGAAAACCCAGTGGGAAAACCCAACAGCTTAAGGAAAAAGAGTGCAACCCACATGTTACTCCCCCTGATCCGTACAAGCTTCAGGCTTGCAGGTCTTTCAACTGTCGCATACCAATGTTCTTTACAAGCTTTACAAAAGTACATTTAGGCAATGCCTTAGTAAAAAGATCAGCTAAGTTGTTGCATGCCTGGATCTGTCGAACTTCAATCTGCTTGTCGTTCTTCTGCTCGTGTGTCCAGAAAAACTTGGGAGAAATGTGCTTTGTCCTGTCGCCTTTGATGTAGCCCTTCTGAAGCTGAGCAATGCATGCGGCGTTGTCTTCGAATAGGGCAGTAGGCTCCAGATCACTGGTCTTCAGGCCAGTGGATTGGAGGATGTGTTGGACGACGGAGCGTAGCCAAAAACATTCTCTGCTCGCCTCATAGATCGCGATGAGCTCTGCATGGTTGGAAGATGTAGCAGTAGTGGTTTGTTTTACCGATCTCCAAGAGATAGCAGTACCTCCGTAGGTAAATACAAAACCTGTTTGAGATTTTGCCGTGTGCGGATCAGAGAGATAACCTGCATCAGCATAACCAAACAATTTGGGGGAGGCACCTCTCTGGTAGTAAAGTCCAAGATCAATGGAACCCTGAAGGTATCGCAGAAGATGCTTTACTCCGTTCCAGTGGCGCTTTGTGGGCGCAGCACTGTGTCTGGCTAGTAGATTAACTGTAAACGCTATATCGGGACGCGTACAGTTAGCCAGATATAGAAGTGCTCCAATGGCACTGAGGTAGGGTACTTCAGGACCCAGTATCTCCTCCCCCTCTTCCAGTGGCCGGAAGGGGTCCTTATGTACATCTAGTGATCTTACGACCATAGGAGTACCTAAAGGATGAATTTTATCCATATGAAACTTGCGTAGAAGTTTCTTTGTATAATTAGATTGGTGTAATAGGATTCCACCTCTTAGGTGTTCTATCTGTAAGCCAAGACAATACGTTGTTTTGCCTAGGTCTTTCATTTCAAAAGTATGTTTAAGGCTTTCAGATATCTCTTTGATCTCTGCAGGAGATCCTATGAGATTTAAGTCATCTACATATACAGCTATGATCACAAATCCTGTTCCCGTTCTTTTGATAAAGATACACGGGCAGACTTCGTTATTCGTGAATCCTTGCTGTGCAAGAAAATCACTTAGTCTGTTATACCACATCTTGCCCGATTGTTTTAGACCATATAATGATCTATGTAGCCTTACAGAGAATACGTCCCGAGGTATCTCTTTCATCTCTGGGGGTAGATTAAACCCATCAGGAAGTCTCATATAGATATTTTTATCTATATCGCCATATAGATATGCAGTCACAACGTCCATGAGCTGCATTTCTAGGCTTTCCAGAGAAGTTAGGCTGATTAAAAATCGGAAGGTGATCGAATCCATGACCGGGGAATACGTATCTTCGTAATCAATCCCCGGTCTTTGGGAAAATCCCTGGGCTACAAGGCGTGCCTTATAGCGAACGATCACATTATTTTCATCTCTTTTTATTATGAAAACCCACTTATATCCCACAGGTTTTACACCTACTGGTGTTTGGACTACTGGTCCAAAGACTTTGTGTTTCAAGAGTGAGTCCAGCTCTACTCTTATTGCCTCGTCCCACTTTGGCCAATCATCTCTGCGTTTACATTCCGCTAGAGATCGTGGTTCGACGTCATCGTCATATTCAGTGACGTGAACGGCAATATCGAACGCAAAATCGTCGTCGACGACTATGCTATTTCTGTCCAGTACTTCTCCAGTACGTACAAAATTTAATGATGTTTCTCCTATTGTTTCCTCTGCTGGGGAAATCAGTAGGGGAGAAGTAGCTGGTCTGAGCTCAGCATCCTGTGGAGGGATAATCTTAGTATCGCCAGGAGTCTTCCTCTTTCGAGGAACTTTATCTTTTGAACCTGGTGGGCGTCCTCTTTTCATTTGAGGTACAACCAATTCTGCTGCCGGTGGGCTGCATCCATCTATGGGGATGTCAATCCTAGCTGGCGTATTGGTAGCAGGGACGTGTGAACGGACAATCTTCTGGTTGTCCGTGAATTTATCCGGTAAAAGATGTACTGTATTCTGGATGTGAAGGATCTTCAGGATCTCATCTTCACACAGATTAGTACGCGGATCATATAGGGACAAAGACTTCTGGTCCCAACTAATGGTCTCAGAAGCTTCTGGCTTCTTAGACTGTGTGCCCAGTTTTGGAAAAAATTTCTCATTAAATTCACAGTCTGCAAAACGTGCCTTGAATGCGTCACCCGTCAGGGGTTCAAGGTATCTGATAATAGAGGGCGAATCAAACCCAATATATATACCTAGACGACGCTGAGGACCCATTTTGGTCATCTGCGGTGGTGCTATTGGGACATATACAGCACAACCAAACACTCTCAAATGAGAGATATCCGGAGGTGCGCCGTATGCTAGTTGCATCGGGGATAAAGTGTGACCTCCAGAGGGTCTTATCCTAATAAGTGATGCGGCATGTAAAATAGCATGCCCCCAAGCATCCACAGGCAACTGGGATTGCATAAGCAATGGACGTGCAATCCATTAGAGTCTCTTTATAAGAGCCTCAGCTAATCCGTTTTGGGTGTGAACATGTGCTACCGGATGTTCAACTTCAATACCCGTTGCCCGGCAATAGTCTTCGAAGACTTGTGAAGTAAATTCTCCCGCATTATCAAGACGTAGTTTCTTGATATGGTTATCGGGGAAATGAGCACGCAACCTTATTATTTGTGCCAATAGCTTTGGAAAAGCTAGGTTGCGGGTGGACAATAGGCACACATAAGACCATTTGGTTGATGCATCAATCAGTACCATGAAGTGCCGAAATGGGCCACTTGCGGGGTGAATAGGCCCGCAAATGTCACCATGAATTCTCTCAAGGAAGCCAGGAGACTCTAACCCCACTTTCAGGAGGGGCGGTCTTGTTATAAGTTTTCCCTTGAAACAAGGGAGACATGGAAATTCACCCTTTTGAAGAATCTTCAGGTTCTTCAATTTGTGTCCACGGGATTCAGAAATGATGCGTCGCATCATTGCTGTTCCAGGGTGACCAAGTCTATTGTGCCAGAGTTCGAACTCTGGCAGTGATTGGCACGTCTGGTGCTCAGTCATATTGGCTTCTATTGGTTGAATGTATGTTTGGTAGAGACCCGACGGGAGTCCTTTGAATCGTTCGCAGATGATCTTCCGGTCATCTTTCTGACGAGTTACATACAGATATTCAACCGTATTTTCATCTCTGGTTTCTAAGTGATATCCGTTTAAACGGAAATCCTTGAAACTTACGAGATTCCTATTTGATGTAGGAGAGAATAATGCATTTTTTATTTGAAGTCTTGTGTTATTTGGGAGCAGTATAATTGCTTCACCAGATCCTTCGATTATTTGGGACAGTCCTGAAATTGTGATAACAGGACCGTCATATTTATTTACGCTATTAAAATAGCAATGATCGCGAAGGATTGTGTGCGTTGAGGCACTGCCCACTAGGCACTCAGACATCATCTATATAAGCAAAAACGAAATTTTATTTGAGCGAAAATGTAAACATTCATTCGAAAATAAAAGTTCGTACTTAAGCAAATAAAAGATGAAGATACATTTAATTCTAAAAAGCATAGATAAACGATGATGCTCAATCGAGAAGGTCGTCGTTCTCGAAGTCTTTTGCAGTAAACATTGTTGGCGGCTGAACAGCCGCCAAGTTTGTTTCAGGTAGAGACTTCTGGCTCGCCTGGTATAGATCCTGGAGGTGGCGAGGAGTGCGGCAGTTTCTGGACCAATGGCCAGTCATGCCGCATCTATGGCATTTATCCTCCCAGTTCTTCTTTGGAAGTGACACTTGCTCGGTGTTCTTTCGCTTCCAAGTGAAATTTCTTTTTCCCTTATTTTTTTTGTTTGTCTGTGGAGCTACACCTCTTGGTTGCTTCATTATAGCTTTCCCTTTAGTGTTTTTAGCCTTCCTCTTATTTTTCCACTTCTGGGGAGAAACGTGGTGGGCTTCAGGGATAGGGGCAGTGCCAGCTGGACGTAAGTTATGAGTTGCAAGCAGTAAGTCTCGATTCTGCTCTGCCCTAAGTAGGCATGAGATCAGATCGGAAAATTTCGTGAAATTGCGTTCACGATACTGCTGCATGAGGATTGCATCTTTCTCGTGAAACGAGGTAAATGTCTTTTCCAACATGCGCTGTTCTGTCACTTCTTCACCGCACAACTTCAGGCGTGAGGTGATGTTATGAAGTGCAGAATTATACTCAGCGACGGACTTATAGTCCTGAAGTCTGAGGTTTTCCCACTCATAACTGGCACGGGGTAATATAACATCAATTTGATGTTTATACCGTGCTTCCAGTGCTGTCCACAGGTCCATCGGGTCCTCAACCGTTAAGTATTCGGCCTTTAAGGTCCGATCTATATGCTTCCTAATGTAGATTATGGCTTTCGCCTTATCTACATCGGATACAGTGGTTGTGGGGCTGCTGCTAGCTGTAGCAGAAGCTTCGGCCGCTGTTGGGGCCGAGGAAGGAGCCAAAATGGACCCAAGGAGGGCCATTGAACGCAAGTGGAACTTCAGGTCCACTCGCCAACTCAGGTAATTTGTCCCTGCAGAATCGAGGACCTCGAAATCGACGCTTGCCAATTTTGCCATTTATCTACGTATTTTAAAATGAGCATGAATTAATTAAAATTCAAAAATTCATGCATAAAGAAATAAACAAGTAAAAATGCGGGGATCGGCCAGATACCCAAAATAGTACATAGTCCAAAGTTCGTTTAAAGTCCATAATAGAGAAAAAAATAATACAACTTTGGAAACCCAAACTGAACTGGGTCCCTATATCTCCGTCTTCATATGCTGTTGCATCGAGCTTTGGCTTACACAGTCATGAATCGACTCCTTGCGGTCCAGCGGACGCGGCCAGGGAATTGACTAAGCCAGGACCACTTGTTACCCAGTCAAGCTAGGTTGGTCCAGCAAACTTAGCCAAGCACATTGACCGACATCATGATCCATTGAAGGAGTTTTCATCAATTCTATGTGCTGTTGCATCGAGCTTTGGCTTTAAAATACAAATTTCCTCACTTACAAATTCTCTCAAAAGAAAATAAAAGTGCAAGGAAAGTAAATATGTATACAATGGCCGATCTTGAAAAACACTTTTTTACTTATTTAAACATCCACGCAGTTCTAAATATGCTACTGGCATAAAAATGAACAACCACGCATATATCTCAAACAAAACATATTTATAAAGGAAACTAGAAAATATAATTATCTCGTAGACCACGTGGAAACGTCATACACCGTTAGGTTAGTTGACTAATGGCAGAGCGGTCTCAGGATCTTTAAGATAGTTATATTTTGAAAAATAGAATCCTAGTAAACCATAGATAATAATTTGCAAAAGCGATGTTTAAATAAAGTTGTCAACATGGATTATAGAAATTATTTGTGATTTAACATAGAGGATAGTCCCTTTTTAAGTAATTGGCTTCAGGCCATTATTTAGTGGGCAAAAATAATAACCGTTAAGTAATTGGGGCTGCAGGCCCAATTAATTTATTTAGTTATTGATAGGCACAAGTGGGCAACAGAGGTGCTATGAGTATACACAACTGCCCCCGATAACGTGTATTACAGAATGTTCTACACGTTATGGATTCCATTGATTGATTATGTGAAGAAACATAATCATCGTGAAATAAACATTCTCATGAATGAATGTGACTGTACTGGAAGAATTGATTGGATGCCATAGCCATTCTATTACATTTTTGGATGAATAATGATAGCACTTGCTGTTAAATAAGTGAAAAGTTTTAATATACATCTGGGAGACTCAAAAGTGCCATCTTAAAATCTAGTAAGGTTGGCAACTAGAATCTTGTTTAACTCCAAGTGCACTCATTTCATAACAAAATGTATATATCTTTTTGAAACCTGATAAAGGTAAATTCCCAGATGAAGTAAGAACTACACTTAATTTGTGAAGTACTTTATCGGTAGCTGATGTTACACGACTTCTAACATGAGGATACATAACGATAGCTGGTGTTACACTACTTCTAACATGAGGATATATCGATGTATCATAACTTTATGTTGTCATGCTGGTTAATGTGGAAATGGTCCTCGTTAGGCTGAACGTATAACACATTCATTGGTTAACTTAACACTTTCCGGTTTACTTTTCTAACGTGTTCAAATTCTGTTTCTCGCAAAAATCAATAAATGGTGGAATAATTATAAAGACCATAATAGATTGTTGGATCTATGAACCAGTCAAAATAGCATGCAGACAAATAAGACATAAGACAAGCTGTCTAGACAGATTAGACAATATGGTTCCAGGCTGATGCTCCTAACACACAAGATTGGTCGAGAGGTTTAGGGCTAATGAATAGGAAATTAATATCACAAACCGGAAGCAGAAGGGCCCAAAACTTGGGGAGAATGGCAACTCAGGACATAGCACACAGCGATTTGGGAGCAATTATGATGTGTATGGTTTTTTGTTTTTTTTAATTTGTATTATTTATTGTATTTTAACAAGGCATGATATTGTATTTAGCCGATTTTAAACAAGCCAAAAAGAGGTTGTAAAAAACCATGGCTAAGAATAAAAATTTGTTTATCTACGGGATCGATGGAAATTACCTCTAGATTGAAAATCTAGGGAAGATCGAAAAACGAGAAGATCCGTAGAGACAAAAATCCACGCTCCGAAAACGCCCAAGAGATTCCTTTAGCAATGCACGCCAAAGAGAAAATCCGCCACGAACAGCAGCAACCAGAGATTCCTATGCGCGTAACAAATTAGAGGATGGATTTTGGAGTGTAGAAAAGCTCAAAAAAGAGGAGCAAAAGTGCTGATAACGTGTTATATGATAATGAACTCAAGAGAGAGAGAGAGAGAATTTCATTGCTAAGAAAATAATTCACCCTAGCTAAGAGCCATGGTGCTCTATTTATATATCTCATAGTGGGGAGGCCAAAAGCCTCTAGGAGACCAAGGGTCCACATTACTCTAAGTAATGGGGGCCTAATGAATGGGTAATGAAGGAGGGGAGGCCAAAGGCCTCCCTCGTTCATAACAGGAAACTCTTTTTAATTTTAATTTTTTGATTTTTTCTGGAAGTGGGTCCAACGGTTGGGAATCACATGCACGTGATCCACACGTGATCCGGTAGGGCATGGAATTCCGATTTGTTCTGCGTGTGCATGCATATGGTTTTCCATGCGGGGGACGATGCCACGTGCCGAGATTAGCGGGTCAAAGAGAGGATCGCGCGGTAAACCGCCACAATTAGCTCCGCTGATCGGCTGCCCTTCCTAGATTTGATTTTGTATTCTAGCTCGCGCGTGAGGACAGACACGTGGACGGTAACGGAGTACCGCCTAGAAGTAGTTAGTGGGGCCCACTTTGGGCGATGACACGTCAGTGTAGACGTTTTTGGTGGGGGAGGCTAGACAGCGAATCCGGATCCAGATCCGAATCCAGCTCAAGACAGGACAAGCTTTTCCGCGGAGTCTGTCGGTGGCCGCTCATCGTCAAAAGATCGGCGATTTTTGGTGGGATGGACGTAAGTCGCCAAACGTTCGGCGATTTTTTGTGCAATAAATGTAATAAAAACCTGCTTAGTTAATTATCAATAAATTAGCTTAAACTTAGACGGGAGTGGTTAACTACTTGCACAATCAACTACTCAATTCCTTGCACGAGGGGGGTGAGAGATGAAGTCATTCTACTACAGTGACCACCGATGATGATTGCTCTAATTATTTTACGAGATTTAATTTGTTAACCTTTTATAAATATTCGTCAATTGGCCAAATTTAGACATTTTGATTAATTTAGCTTTCTTTCTTTCCCCTAATCTGAACTCTCATTCGAATACCCAAAACAAACAAAGGTTATCAGGTAACAATGTCATGTGAGGGACAATGTTGGGCGTTTTTAGGAGTACTCATACACATAGTTCGTATATTTTGAAGATGGGAGTTAAACTGTTGTTTCATGCTTTTGCTAAAGTGGCGTCCATTCCCCCTTAAGAATAGCTATGATTGGTACAAAATGCAATCAAAGAAAATCAACACTGGAGCTTACAAGTTTGGTAATATGTTAAATAAGTTCGGGCTAATGTAAATTTTCGGAACATAAAATATAGAAAGCAAAAAATTAAACTCAACCCCCAAGTTGGTAATTTATAAAAAATTTAGCTGAAAAAAACAAAAAATAAATTGGCATCTTGCTCATCAGCAAACATCGAGAATAGATCACAGCCTCCCTCAGGTGAGAAACATTGAACCTTCGTCGCTCGATTCTGTTGTTGACTTCTCAGCGTAAAAGTCAACGATCGGTTTCATTAACTAACAGGCGACAGCTCTGAGCCTTGCATATTGGATGGACCGCCGCGGAATTGCCGAGGAATATGCTGTTTCAGGATTTATACTCTCGCCCCTCTTTATCTCCCCTCACCCTGATCTCACACATTGTGTCGTGCAGCTAACCTTTAGCTTTCTCAATGCAGCATGCAATATTAAATATAACAACGAATCAAATCACAAATTTTTAATTGACTGACGAGCTTGTTAGTTATTGAGCCACGCTCGATAGAATCCAGGGAAAACAAAGAGAGTATTTTTATCAGCTCTCTTATTTGTTAACTATGACCATCATAACACCTTGAGAGGCACTTGGGTAGAAACAACCTAGAGAGTACACATGAACTGTTTTATTTTATATAAAACAGAAAACGTGACAGTGGCTGTTGTTCATCAATTTGTTAGGCTGAATTCTGCAAAATTGTCACCAAACTCTAGCTTTTTTTCATAAATATGTCTTGAATTTTAGAAAACACAAAAAATACCCCAGACTTTTTGAAGTTTCATTGTACTAAATTCTATAAAACTACATTAAACTTTGTGCTGATTTCATAAAATTAATTAGAATTTTGGCCTGATTTCATAAAACTATCCTAGACTCTAAAAACGCACATAATTACCATGAAAATAGACCTAAGCTCTCGTAGCTATTTGAACCTTCAAATGCTAAAAATATTTTTGTGTTTTTTTCAAAGTTTTTTTAAATGAAAGCAGGCCATCCTTTAGTTTTATTAATTTAGCCCATTTGTTACAGCAACAAAAATTTTGATTAAAAATACAAACTTGTTGTAAACTTGGCGGCTATGGAGACCATAGCCCTATATTTATAGTGGTAGGGTTACATAATGGGTGGATACCCACTAACGGGTATGCCCACCAAGAAGCCCGTTTATAACACTTCCCCTTATCCATCCATTGTTGTAAGCCATGGTGAACACTTCAGGGTTCATGAAGCTTGTTTGATCATGGGGTTGGAGATACTTCTGGATCTCTAAGTTTAAGAGTGCTTGCCTCATTAAAACCTTTGCCAAGGAAAACCCAGTGGGAAAAACCTGTGGCTAAGGGAAAAGAGTACAAGTCTCTGTAACTTCCCCTGATCGATGGATAACATCAGTGGTGGATACTTCTGGATCCTGAGTTAATGTGGCTGCCTCGTTAAAACCTTTGACTGTGGAAAACCCAGTGGGAAAAACCAACAGTCAAGGAAAAAGAGTACAGCACTACGTTAACTCCCCCTGATAAGTTCAAGCTTCAGGCTTGTACATCTCTCAGCTGTCTCATCCCAATTCCTAGTACAAGTTTTCTAAAGGTACTGCGAGGCAAAGCTTTAGTGAATAGGTCAGCCAGGTTGTTGCAGGACTGGATCTGCTGGATGTCGATCTGGTTGTCCACTTGCTGTTCATGCGTCCAGAAGAGCTTGGGGGAAATGTGCTTCGTCCTGTCACCTTTGATGTAGCCACCTCGTAGTTGAGCGATGCATGCAGCATTGTCTTCGTACATGGTAGTAGGCCCAAGATCTCCCGTCTTCAGGCCGGTGGTCTTGAGGATGTGGTTGATGACTGATCGAAGCCAGAAGCATTCTCTGCTAGCTTCGTGGATCGCGATGAGCTCAGAGTGGTTGGACGAGGTCGCTGTGGATGTCTGCTTCACGGATCTCCATGAGATGGCCGTCCCACCGTATGTGAATACGAAACCGGTCTGGGACTTTGCGGTATGTGGGTCGGACCTGTATCCCGCATCTGCGTAACCGACCAGGTCGGCGGATACACCTTTCTTGAAGTATAGTCCCATGTCTACAGACCCTTGGAGGTAGCGCAGAAGTTGTTTCACTCCGTTCCAGTGGCGCTTTGAGGGCGCTGAACTGTATCTGGCTAGTAGATTTACTGCGAACGCTATATCGGGACGCGTGCAGTTTGCCAGGTATAGGAGTGCTCCAATTGCACTTAAGTAGGGTACTTCAGGACCCAGTGTTTCCTCCCCCTCTTCCAGCGGTCGGAAGGGGTCTGTTTCAACATCCAATGATCTGACAACCATTGGTGTGCTAAGCGGATGACATTTGTCCATAAGAAAGTTCTTCAGCACTTTCTTTGTATATGTCGATTGGTGTAACAGGATTCCTCCGCTTAAATGTTCAATTTGTAGCCCTAGGCAAAACTTCGTTTTGCCGAGGTCTTTCATCTCAAAAGTCTGTGTGAGACTTTTGGATATCTCATCTATCTCTGCAGGAGATCCGATGATGTTCAAGTCGTCTACGTAGACGGCGATAATTACGAATCCTGTTCCCTTTGCTCGTATGAAGATGCAAGGGCAGACTTCATTTGTTGTGAATCCTTGTTGCACTAGGAATTCACTCAGCCTGTTGTACCACATTCTACCTGACTGTTTGAGACCATACAGTGATCTCTGGAGTTTGACAGAATAGACGTCCCGAGGTCTTTCTGTCATTTTTGTCGGTAGTTTGTATCCGTCTGGGATTTTCATGTAGATGTCCTTATCTATATTTCCGTATAGGTATGCAGTCACAACGTCCATGAGCTGCATATCCAGACCTTCCTTCGTGGATAGGCCTATGATGAAACGGAAGGTGATCGCGTCCATGACCGGAGAATAGGTATCGTCATAGTCTATTCCTGGTCGTTGGGAAAAACCTTGTGCAACAAGGCGCGCTTTATAGCGCACGATCTCATTATTCTCATTTCTTTTTCTCACGAATACCCATTTATATCCCACAGGTTTAACACCTTTTGGTGTTAGGACTACAGGTCCAAAGACTTGGCGCTTCGAGAGTGAGTCCAGCTCTACTCCTATTGCATCGTTCCACTTTGGCCAATCCTCTCTGCGTTTACATTCTGCTAGAGAGCGTGGATCGGTCTCATCGTCGTATTCAGTGACGTGAGTGGCAATAATGAGCGCGAAGTTATCATCGATGATTGTGCTTTTTCTGTCCAGTACCTCCCCGGTACGTACATAGTTTAATGAAATTTCTCCTATATTTTCCTCTTCAGGGGTTGTTAGGAGTGGAGAGGTAGCTGGGCTGAGCTCAGCATCCTGTGGTGGTATCGTTATTGTTGCTCCAGGATTTTTCCTCTTTCGAGGATTCTTATCTTTGGAGCCTGGGGGTCGTCCTCTTTTTTGTTGGGGTACGACCGCTTCTGCTGCAGGTGGATTGCATCCATCTTTGGGTATGTCAATCCTAGCTGGCGTATTTGCAGCAGGGACGTGTGATCTGACAATCTTCTGGTTGTCAGTGAATTTATCCGGTAAAATGTGAACTGTGTTCTGAATTTGAAGGATCTTCAGGATCTCTTCTTCACATTGATTTGTGCGCGGATCAAAATGGGATAAGGTCTTTGTGTCCCATGTAATGGTCTTTGAAGCTTCTGGCTTCTGTGTGTTAATGCCTAGTTTTGGAAAAATGCTTTCATCAAACTCACAATCTGCTAGACGCGCTTTAAAGGCGTCCCCTGTAAGGGGTTCGAGGTATCTAATGATCGATGGTGAGTCGAAACCAATATAGATACCAAGACGCCGTTGAGGACCCATCTTGGTCCTCTGCGGTGGTGCTATGGGGACATAGACAGCACATCCGAATATCCTCAAGTGAGAGATATCGGGCGGGTTCCCATATGCAAGTTGCATCGGAGAATAAGATTGACTACCTGACGGTCGTAATCTTATCAGCGATGCAGCGTGCAGTATGGCATGTCCCCATGCACATACCGGCAACTGGCATTGCATTAACAATGGTCTAGCGATCCATTGTAGTCTCTTTATGAGAGATTCGGCCAACCCGTTCTGGGTGTGAACATGAGCTACAGGATGTTCAACTTCTATGCCGGTTGCTTGGCAGTAGTCTAGGAAGACTTGTGAGGTGAATTCCCCAGCATTGTCCAGACGCAATTTCTTGATCTGGTTGTCTGGGAAATGTGCCCGCAATTTTATAATTTGTGCAAGTAGCTTTGCAAAGGCTACGTTGCGGGTGGACAAGAGGCACACATATGACCATTTTGAAGATGCGTCGATTAGTACCATGTAGTACCTGAATGGTCCACTTGCGGGGTGAATAGGCCCGCAAATGTCACCATGTATTCTCTCTAGGAAGCTTGGAGACTCAGAGTCCACCTTCAGGGTGGATGGTCTCGTAATCAATTTCCCTTTGTAACAAGGGGGGCAAGGATTTGCACCCTTCCGAAGTAGCGTCAGGCTTTTCGGATTAATTCCACGGGATTGGGATATGATGCGACGCATCATATTCCTTCCAGGGTGTCCTAGTCTATCGTGCCAGAGTTTGAATTCTGGTTGATTTTGGCACTTCTGGTGCTCCAAAGTGTTTGCTTCCATTGCTCTGATCCTTGTGTGGTAGAGACCCGACGGGAGTCCCTCGAAACGTTCGACGGTGTTTTTAGCACCGTTTTTATGGAACGTTACATCAAGGTATTCACTGTTTCCTTTGCTCACCGTTTCTAGGTGGTATCCGTTTAAGCGGATATCTTTAAAGCTCAACAGGTTCCTATGTGAGCTAGGGGAGAGAAGGGCATCTTTTATGAGTAGTTTTGTACTATTGGGGAGCATAAAATGTGCTTCCCCTGATCCTTCAATGATACTTGATGGACCGGAAATCGTATTTACGGTGCCATCGTATTTATTAATGCTTTGAAAAAAGCAGATGTCTTGGAGGATCGTGTGCGTAGAGGCACTGTCCACTAGGCATTTAAAGTCCATCTATTTTAAAGAAAAGTCGCAGTATAAGGAAAAAAACACAAAGGTATATACTACGAAAATTAAATTGATGTCTGAAAAAGTACTTAAAACATGCCAGAGATAAGCAGATAAATTGTTTCTCAAAAGGAAAAACTACAATGCATATAAAGTAGATAAATGTCCTCAGTCGAGCAGGTCATCGTTGGAGAAGTCCTCGGCGATGAACCTGATTGGTGCCAGGTTTTCTTGAACCGCCAGGTTTGTCTCAGCTTGCTTCTGGCTTGCTTTGTACAACTCCTGAAGGTGGCGTGGAGTACGACAATTTCTGGACCAGTGTCCAGTCATGCCACACCTGTGGCATTTATCTTCCCAGTCCTTTCTGGGGGCAGAAGTCTGGCCGTCGTCTTTTCTCTTCCACACATTTTTCTTCTTCCCCTCTTGGTTGTTTCTTGGAGGGGGTCCTCGAGCCTGCTTCTTCATGGTCTTGCCCTTCTGGGGTTTGCCTTTGAAGTTGCCCCTTTTCTTCTGGAAGGAGCTGTGGTGCGCTTCAGGCGCAGGAGCAGTGCCGGTAGGGCGTGAGTTGTGGGTGGCCAGAAGGAGGTCACGATTCTGCTCTGCCATCAGAAGGCATGAGAGAAGCTCAGAGTATTTTGTGAACTTTCGTTCACGATACTGTTGCATCAGTATGACATCCTTCTCATGGAAGGATGTATACGTCTTCTCTAACATGCGTTCCTCCGTCACCTTTTCACCACACAACTTCAGGCGTGAGGTGATGCTAAAGAGTGCCGAGTTGTACTCGGCAATAGACTTGAAGTCTTGGAGACGGAGGTTCTCCCATTCATATCGCGCTCGAGGTAGGATAACATCCCTTTGATGTTTATACCTGTCCTCGAGGGCGGTCCACAACTCATACGAGTCCTCCACCGTTAGGTACTCGGCCTTCAGGGTCCGATCGATATGGCGTCTGATATAGATAATTGCTTTCGCTTTATCTATGTCAGAAACCTTATCGCCTAAGGCGATGGCGTGACTCAATCCCTGTGCTCGCAGATGGAATTTTATATCCAGCTGCCAGCTTAAGTAATTCTTTCCTGAAGCATCCAAAACGTCGAAATCGACGCTCGCAATTTTGGCCATTTATTACTCTAGCATGTAAAAAGATAGCATTAATTAGATATTTTGCGCAAAAATAAGTAATCAAGCACATCAGACATAAATATTTGCTGCGTGGATCGGCTAATCACCATAAATAATTACAGTCCATTACAGTCCCAAAAAGAAAGAAAGTACAACTCGGGAACCCCCGTGGGGCCCCTATTCTTCTGGAATAGTCCTTCATCTTCTTGAAGCGTCCGCCGGGCTTGTAATTTTACAAAATTATCCTCACTACATTTTTCTCTCAAAAGGAAAATAATGCATGAAAAATAAAAATGGTGATAAACTAGCCGATCCAAAACCACAGCAAATATTAACCATTCATCGCAGGCAGTTATAATGCAGCAGGCATTATCACAGGCAGTTTATACATCGCAGGCAATTTTATTTATTCATCACAGGCAGTTTATAATGGAAAATGAAATCTACCGTTTAAAAATTATTGGACCACTAGGCAACGTCATGCACCGTTAGGTTAGTTGACTAACGGCAGAGCGGTCGCAGGATCTTCTTAATTTTTAAACGTTTTTTAAAGAAAATCATAAATCCAAATATAATTTGCGATGAGTAAAAATCACATGCATTTTGGTCCAGATTTTAACGAGAAAAAAAATCGCAATAAATCTGAAAAAATTTTGAAAATTCGAAAAAATTTTCTGGGTCAGAAACCCTAGTTAGGGTTTTTGGGGGTACTCACGCCGGGCCCGTACCCGCTACTGGCGGGCGGGCCCGTTTGCCGCAGCAGGCGGCGGGGAGGGGGGGGGGGCCCGCCGCTGCAGGCGGCGGGGAGGAGGGGGGGGGCCCGCCGCGGCAGGCGACGGGGGTTGCCCGCCGCTGCAGGCGGCGGGGAGCCCCCGCCTGCGGCGGCGGGGGTTGCCCCCGTCGCTGCAGGCGGCGGGGGTTGCCCCCGTCGCTGCAGGCGGCGGGGGTTGCCCCCGCCTGCGGCGGCGGGGGTTGCCCCCGCCGCTGGCGGCGGGGGTGCCCTGCCGCTGCAGGCGGCGGGGTTGCCCCCGCCGTTGGCGGCGGGGTTGCCCCGCCGCAGCAGGCGACGGGGAGCCCCCGCCTGCCGCGGCGGGGGTTGCCCCCGCCGATGGCGGCGGGGGTTGCCCCCGCCGATGGCGGCGGGGTTGCCCCGCCGCAGCAGGCGGCGGGGGGGGGCCCCCGCCTGCCGCGGCGGGGGTTGCCCCCGCCGATGGCGGCGGGGGTGCCCCGCCGCTGTAGGCGGCGGGGTTGCCCCCGCCGTTGGCGGCGGGGTTGCCCCGCCGCAGCAGGCGGCGGGGAGCCCCCGCCTGCCGCGGCGGGGGTTGCCCCCGCCGGCGGCGGCGGGGGTGCCCCGCCGCTGCAGGCGGCGGGGAGCCCCCGCCTGCCGCGGCGGGGGTTGCCCCCGCCGGCGGCGGCGGGGGATGCCCGCCGCTGCAGGCGGCGGGGAAATCCCCGCCTGTAGTGGCGGGGGGGTTCCCGCCGCCGCAGCGACGGCGGGAAGGCCCCCGCCGCTGCCGGCGACGGGGGGGGGGGGGGGGGGGGGGGGGCGGTGAACCCTATTTCGGGTTTGGGTGATTTTTGGGGAAAAACAACGGGTAAAAATCCGATTTTTAGTGGAAAAAACCCAATTTTTTCTTCCAAAAATACGTTTTTTAATTGAAAAAGGGTGATTTTTAGCGATAAAAACGGTGTTTTTAATCGATTGAGCCAAAAAGAATTAAATCACCACATATGCGCATATACAAAATTTAGATCTAGAGAGAAAGTTACCTCTAGATCCTACCCGCCGGATCTAGCGACGTTCGGTGAAGGAAGCCCGTTCGCGTCGCGTCCGTTCGTCGCGTCCGTCCGTCGGCAGGGGTTCGGCTTAGCTTTGAGCGTGCTGATAACGTGTTGTAAACTTGGCGGCTATGGAGACCATAGCCCTATATTTATAGTGGTAGGGTTACATAATGGGTGGATACCCACTAACGGGTATGCCCACCAAGAAGCCCGTTTATAACAAAACTATATTTTTTTAGTTAAAAAAATCATGTCTTATCGGGCCTTGCAGTGCATACAGGTTCTTTTTTAAGGACGTAGCGAATAAATCATTCCAGAGGAAGGATAGGTATAAAGATGCACAAAAAGGAAACTGCAGTGAGGTGCTTTCTGCGGGAGATCGCATGCCTTCATTTATAGGGAAACATGAAGAGTTCATACAATGGTGTGATACTGAGTTTATGTAGGATACAAACTCCTAATCTGCTATAGGATAGGATATGCACTACATGGACCTATAATGGGCATACATAATACCATTCATAACACCCCATTATCCAGTCATAAGTGTGAACTCATACCCACGAAGAGGTCCTTGCATTTGCGTATCAGAACAATCAGAAAACATTTCATTAAATAAAAAAGGGCTCTTCCAGAATTGTACGTACAAGAAATAAAACAACTGGCCTCAGCATGGCCAAAAAGAGACTACAACAAAAACACTAATCCTACTACAAGGTACTAAAGCTAAAACTCAAAGTAGAGACGGAAAAAGGGATCGACTCTCCAAATCTGGCGTCTCGTACGGGTCCTCCTGGTACTTAAGCGCTGAATCTGACATACATCCACAAACAATGAATGTATGTCAGCAAGGTCTACAAGAAGAGATTAGCATCCCAAGGCAAGATATATGACAGATATGAAATTGAGAAGCATTTAATATTTTAAAGAAACGACTGCAGCAATTTAACATTTAACAACTTTATAGAACCAGAAACGAGCATCCCTAACATGCAGTTCTAGACGGTTGCAAGATTAAAGTTAAGATTTTCTCTGAGTTCATTAGCATGACAATTTTCCAAGAAACCAAAGTTAGCGTTGCAATTTCCATGTCAAGAGTTCACATCTAATCTAGGGTTCTCGCCTTTAGGTCGTGATGAGAAGGTCGTTCCTCTCACGGGGGTTTACCGTGATTGACGCTAACCCACTGCGTGCGGGTGGTGCTCTTGAGGAGAGTACCCTTCATACGCCCAGTGGCCGCTCAACCCTAACCCCACCCAAAAGTTTGCCGGAACACGAGCCGGCCTAGTCGACTCACACGACATCACGATATCAAGATACCGCCTTCGAGGCGCACGATTTTCACGATGTCCATATATGTTAGGCATGTCAGGACTCACGGAAAGTTATTGTTAACAATATTATAATATTATCGTGAAAGTTTTACAAGGCAAAATTAGGTTGAACAACTTTTACCGCAGTTTAAATTAATGACGAACACGTCCTTTTTATTGAACTTGCTACAGAACTTATTTTTTTCTCTTATTGTTTAAAATTGGGATATATCGTATGATATACCGTTGGATCACAAATTTCGTCCTGGTCATTATGGTGTCACTTTCTTACGTCATTTCACGTCTAATTTTTAATTTATCCAGCAATACATGAAGGCGGCGTAAAAGCGCCGAAACTTCTAAAAATCATATCAAATCATATACTTGCCTGTTTTTGACGTTCTTGGTGTCGTTAGAAACGTCTCGACGAGTACTACGCTACGAAGAAGACGGTTCACTGTTGTGACAAAACGTAAAATCAGAATAGGTGTTTTTCGATCAAAACATCTTTATAACAAGCTCCTACGACGTCTAACCAATCTGTTTTATTAAGTTTTCTACCTTACGGTGTGGGTTAAGAGTTGTTTAGGGGTAGAACTACTAACCAGTAGTGCAGCGGGGGAATCAGAACGCAGTGAAGATTCGTGGCGACGCGTACGACCCCAAAAACAGCGATTTAAGCCTCGGGGATCTGCGCAACGGGGTGGCGCGGACCTGGGGGCTGCCGGTAGATCGCTTGCAAGCGAGAAGGCGCTGTCGATGCTCGGAGAAGTGCCGACGGAAGTTTGTGCACAAGTAGGGCTGTTCTCTCGCGGGTGAATGGGGAGAGACCTTGTGTGGAGGGGAAGGTGGCCGTCGCGTGCGTGAGAAGAGGGAGGCTGCGGGTTGCGTGTTGCTGTGTGTATGGACGATGGACGGAGGGGAGAAGCCAGCATGGCCTGTGCATGGGGATGGAGGAGACGTCGCTGCGGCGTTGCTGATTGCGTCGCGAGGGGGAAGGAAATGCCGTGGGGTCTGTGTTGGCGTGGAGAATATTGGAAGCAACGATTTAGGATCTTGGTTTGATGATGACAAACGTGCTGTTATATTTGACGTGTGTGCTTAGTGTGTTTCAGGATTGACAAAACGATGACTCTGTCAAGATTTGGGGAAATTGATAATCATATGGCAACTGGAGAGAGGATGAAGTATTGTGCGCAAAGCAAGCAAATTGGACTTGGTCCAATATGGGATGAGATGGAGCTAATTCATATCTATTGGGATTGAATCAAATCAATTAGAGATTGAGACAAAATTGTTCTCCCAATTCATATCATATTCAAATATCATTTCCCTTGCCAAATATTCAAAACCCTAGTCTCCCCTATTTAAACCCAACATCATGCGGCAAGAGAAAAAAAGGGGGGATCAAAAAATAATTCGGCCATAGGTCATTTTTTTCTTAAGGTTGCTAAAAACCTCAAGGCTCCTTCATTATTCTGTTGTCCAAGTCAAGTAGCAGCAAAAAAAAATACAAAGGCCGAAATCCTTAGACTAAAAAAATTTCCAAGGGCCTCTCAATCATTCCCTTTGATTACATTCTTCCAAGAACTGGCTTATTATTTTTCCATACAAAGGTCTAGAAGCCTAGCCGAAATTTTCATAGGGCACGCACAAACCGATCTTAATCAACCCACTAGCCTTTGAATCAATTTTCTTTGAAGAAGTGCCATTAATAATCCCAAAGTCCTGCCATTTTTTTGTTGCAATCTTCAAGAGGCATCCACAACTTCAATTAGAAACACCCAGGAGCACTTAATTTCAAAAATCACATGATATTTGTGTTACCATCCCAACACACATGGATTCCTTTCTCTCTTTGCAAATACAAAAGCCTTTTAAATCCCTTGTGCTCTCCTTTTAAAAAACTAGCTGATTGATATTTTTTTACAGGAGTATTTGAGCAACAAGGGTTCTGTGCGGCAATAAAGGCTGTCGAATTAGCGCACTTCATCAATCATCAAAGGGGACACACGCAATAGCCATGCATGCATGGGTTTAATTGCTGAAGGCCGAATTCTTAGGGAGTCTTCGTTGTTGCTCTTGGCCGCAAGAATTAAAAAGGAGGGCTGCTGACTCTTGGACCCTAGTGCAAGATCAAAGAGGGAAGGTGTGTTTAATATATTAGATAAGGTTTATTTGTCTCACCTATTTATTTGTTTGCAGGCTGCTAAACACCAGGGAATAAAGAAAAACCAAGGGCCGGCCATTACACAGGAAGCTACAGGACAAAACGCATGCAACAATTCTCTTGCTTGCGTGATTTAAATGATGCCGCATCTTTTTCATGTGCTTATGCAAATTCCCATACACGGGCCAAATCTCTTAGCATTGCCGAAATTTCTTCTTGCACACAAAGACAAGTGCAGAGTAGATCATTGCCGACCCTTGAGGGTGCCAAGCTGTGACTTTCCTTTGTGTCATCCAAAGCACCTGCTGCAACTTCAAGCACCCAACACCATAGCTAGTGACAAGGCCGAGACCTACATCCAAGGGGAGAGAGCGAGGAGATCGCAACTTGAGTTGCCGTAGTCGAGGAGACAACTACATCTACGCCAGACGAGATCTGACACGTGCTGATTGACGAAGACATCGCCACTACACGAACTGAGCTTCCTAAACTCTGTTCTTTATTATTTTGTGTAGTTGTTGTGATAGATCTTCGTAGGGGAAACTTTACCTTTATTTTGTGAATATTTTGGGACTTGTCTAGTTGGGACTAGACAAGTAGGACTCAGCTAGTTTGGGACTAGCTGGTAGAAAGCGTTACTAGGATTGATAGTGAGAGAAAACACTGTGTGTGTGGTACTGAGAGCCTGGCGAGTGTAGAGACGTAGAGGGTGCTCTGAGCGTGCTCTAACTTGTGGTTTTGTACCTATTGCGCTATTCAATACTAGTATCTGCTTTGGGGGCTGGAGTAGGTCGAAGGGTCGACCGAACCAGGGTAAATCTGCTGTGTACTCTGTGTCTGCCTTTTATTTACCATATTACTGCTATAACTGCGTGTGCTTATTCATGGGTTGCACGAATTATTTTTATTAGCCTATTCACCCCCCCTTAGGCTAGGATCCAGATCCAACAGAGAAGAGTAGCAGCAGTTGGCGTTAGCGTGTGGGGGCGGCGTTTGCATGGAGCTGGGTGAGGAGGGGGCCATGCGGGAGGTGTAGGGCGAGGGGGAGGCGCTGTGCAATGGGCGATGGAGAGGTCGTGCGGAGGAGCTGAGTTCTCATCGTGGGTGAGGGTAAAGATCAGGAGGCCGCCGTGGGTGAGGGGGATCGCTTGTAGAAGGAGGGGAGCTGGGTCGGGCCTGGGCGGTTACGCGGGGAGAAGAAATAGGGCGAGGGGGTGTCTGGCGTTCGCGAGGGGGAAGATGCCGCCTCGTGTGGATGAGGGGAGCTGCTAGGTCACGAAAGATATGGGCCTGGGTTGTGCTAGGTTTTAATAGGTTGGGTTTTAATATAGGGTAGTGCTAGCCTTTTAGTCCTCTGGGTTGTTTTTCTTATTTTATAGGGTAGCTGCAACTTGCCCTAGGCTTAATTTATAAAGAAAAAAAAGCTTTAGTGTTGGGGTTTGTAACGTACAGCAGCAGGTAAACTAGGCTAGGCATAGATCTAGTTTTCTATTCCTTTTATTTTGATTTAGCCTCTCTTTCCAATGTGTGATGTAGGGGAGATAGAGCAGGATAAAACTAGGGTTTGATAGCTTTAGAGTTTTGTTTATATAAGAAAGTAGTGTGGGTTCTATAGGGCACATGATGGGTGTAGGAATGAACCGCAAGTCCAAGGGCTAGGTTCCCAGTTCCTTATTATATTAGCTATGAGTGTGGGTTCAACAACATTTAGGTTTAAAAAAATGAATGGGTTTTAAAACATTGAATGTGTTAAACATGGAGTTAATTAGAGGAAATTAAAGGTAATGTAAATAAGGAAAAGTTTGAAAAGAAAACATTAATAGGGAGGAATTTAGGGGTTAATCAATCAATTTAATAATGGGTTTAAATAGGGAATAATAGCTAATCAATAGATTTAAATGGGCTCTAATAAGGAAAAACTTTTCAAATGTTTAAAAAGTTTAAATTCGAATTTTGAATCTTGAAACAAGAATTTTAAAACAAATTAGAAGAAGAGTCATTTAAAATAATTTACTAGGAGGAATAATAATAATAATAATAATAATAATAATACGTGTGACTGACAGAAAAGGATACGGATACAGAAACATGGACGGGTACGAGGACAGATATGCCTAACTACAGATACGGGAAAGTACACGAGAGAAAGAAAATACGGATAACGTATCGAAGAAAACCGGTCGTTACATCCTACCCACCTTAAAATGATTCCGTCCTCGGAATCTCATCGGCTAAAACACGGGGAAGACGTAAGGGTAATGCTCGCATGTCCTCTTCTAATGTACACCCACCATAAATGCCATAACCAAATAGTATTTCTAATGCTAACTTCAACCACAATAGTATTACCACTAATAATACTAACTAACACCAAAGCTACTAGTAGTAATTATTCACATTCACACATTACTAATTACGTATTAACATATCATGTTTAATATAATACCATCCTACAAATATAATCCGACCAATATTATACTCGGGCGAATAGTAACACTTTACTACACCACCACATCAATTTACTAGCTGTAAGTGTGATATCACCTTGCACACTCACATCATTACCAATACGCAAGGTAATACCATACATCTTATACACTCATAATCTATACTGATATAGTACCACATGTCACATAAACATACCACTAACAAAAATACAATCATTCCTTGTTAATTAACATTTTCAATCATACGATCACTTTTACATACCGCATATTACCATATACACGTAATAATATATATCACTATTCGTATATCGTTTCGTCGTGATTTTCTAGCTTCTTCTTTAGAATCGTCAATTTCGGAGTAAGTCATTCGTGACGGGCTTCATATCGGTCATATCTTATTGCTAGATCAAGCCTAGGAGTCTTAGGAATCGATCCCGGAGCTTCGCGCTCCATTTCGGAACTTTTTGTGCACGTTAGCCGGTACAAGAAGGGGAACCGACCGACTAGATGACGATTTAGTCGGTCGGCAAACCTTCATGGACCGACTAGTGGGCTTTGTTAATTATTCAGGAGTTATTGTTACTTTTAGTCGGTCTAAGAACAATCAACGACCGACTAGATGCTCAACTAGTCGGTCAGAACTTGCTCTCAGACCGACTAGTTTCTGTCAGTAGATTTCACCTAAGTTACTGTTTATCTTTAGTCGGTCCATGAACACTCACCGACCGACTAGGTTGCAAACTAGTCGGTCGACGGGCCTTCACAGACCGACTAATTCTTTACCCAGATTTTTCCCTACTTTCGCTGCTTGGTGTTAGTCGGTCACAGTTAATCGATCCGACCGACTAGTTGCTAAACTAGTCGGTCAGCCAACCTTCTTTGACCGACTAATCAGTGTCGAAACCCTAATTTCTGGGCAGCCGCCAAGTCGTTTTCTATAAATACCCCGCTTCGTTTCTTTTCTTTCTGTCTCTCCTTGTGTTATTATTGTTGTTCCGTTTGTGGTTACATGGAACTGCTTATGTTTTATTGACGCTTATCGGGTTTGGGGCTTCACAGCTCCACTCCCGTGCGGACCTTTTCACGTCTCGCCTCCATTTTAGGGAAGCGGGGCGTGACAGGTTTTGTTGGTGGCCCATGCAGGTCCTCTTCTGTAACTGCGATTATCGGAATGACGATAATGATATTAGAACTATTGGTTCGACATTCGAGTCATAAGCTATGAGTCTAATCTGCTTCGTTTTCTGTGTCATTAGATGGCAGGAAGGCGATTCACCCGTGGTGGAAGTAGTGGTGCGCCCCCTCATGATGAGGAGCCTGAGCGGGAACCCACCAATGGAGAGATGATGCGGATGATGCTTCAGATGATGCAGGTGCAGCAGGACGTGCTCCTGCAAGTCCAGAATGCTCCACTTGCTCGATCTGCCCGGGCACTTCCGGATGCCCCTCGCTCCGAGCCGGGAGCGAAGCAATTTTGGGAGCTGGGTCCCGCATATTTTGATGGGTCTGAGGGTCCTCTGGCTGCCGATGAGTGGATTCGGAATATTGAGGATAACTTGAAGATGGCCAAGATCACCCCGGCTGGATGGGTTGATTGGCGAAGAGGCAACTCAAGGATAATGCTCGGAACTGGTGGGATGCGGAAGAGAAGATGCTGGTGGAGCCGATAGCTTGGACTACCTTTAAGTCCAGGTTTGATGAGGAGTTCTTTCCGAAGGCTGCTAGGAAGGAGATGCTACAGCGCTTTATTGATCTGAAGCAAGGGAGCTTGACGGTGGACCTGTACCACCAAGAGTTCACTAGGCTGAGTCGGTTCGCACCGAAGATGGTGCAGGATGCTGATGAGAGGGCTCAGAGGTTCTTGCAGGGACTTGCTTTGGAGCTTCAGAGTTTCGTGTCTTCCTCTGATCTGGACTCTTATCAGAAGGTTCTGGTCGCTGCGAGGAGGCAGGAACTGAACCTGAGTCAGAGGAGAGGACATGTTTCTGGTGCTGGGAAGAGGCATATGGAGCAGGCCAGGGCGGTGGTTAGGCCTGGTTTCAAGCCTAATCAGCCAGCTCAGTTCAAGAGGCCGGGAGGGCCTATTCAGAAGACTTGCCATTTCTGCGGCAAGCCTGGCCACATCAAGGATCAGTGTAGGAAGTTTCTGGGCCAGTGTTTGGTTTGTGGTGATGCTTCTCATGTCGCGAAGGATTGTCGGCATGCGAATCAGCTGTGGAGGGCACCTGTTGCAGCACAGCCGTTGCAGCAGCGAGCGTCCGTTCCTGCTGGACGTGGAGCAGCTCTTGTTCCACAGAGGCAGGCTTTTCAGCAGGCTATTCCGCCGAGGAGGCAGGCTTTTCTGATGACCGCTGTGGAGAGCGAGGCTGTGGATGAGGTTATCGCAGGTAATCCTCAATCTAGCTGTTACTTTCCTAGCTAGTTTTGATTGTTAGATTGTGTTGTTTGCTTGAACATGATTGTTTGCTAGACTAGGGTTTGATTGTTAAATTGCTTGTTAGGTGTGGTTTTGGTGTGCACATTTCCTGCACGAGTCCTCTTTGACTCTGGTGCATCAATGTGCATTATTTCTCGGAGCTTCGTGGAGAAGCATTCCTTGTCGACGTCCCCCTCTTTCCAAGAGTTGGAATATCGTTACAGGGAATGGCATGGTCTCGGTGCATCTTGGTTGCAATTCTTGCTCGTTGGTGGTCTGTGGACATGAGCTTTACGCTGATTTCATTGTCCACGACATCATCAACTATGATGCAGTCTTTGGGATGGATTGGCTTACGAGCTTTTATGCTACGATCGACTGTCGGAGGAAGAAGGTGGTGTTCGAGATTCCCGGACATCCAATATTTGAGTTCAGCCGTGGTAGCAGCTCGCTTGGTCCTGTCAGGTTTCGGGCCAGGTCGGTGGAGGTTGTGGCTATGAAGATGGAGCTGGAGAGGCCAGCTGTGGTGCGGGATTTTGATGACGTCTTCCCTGAGGAGATGTCTCGATTGCCACCTGATCGAGCTTTAGAATTTTCTATTGATCTTATTCCGGGAGCGCAGCCGATTTCGAAGGCGCCTTATCGTATGGCACCCGCTGAGTTGGAGGAATTGCAGAAGCAGCTGGATGAGCTTTTGTAGAAGGGTTACATCAATCCTAGTGTGTCTCCGTGGGGAGCACCGGTGCTGCTGGTGAAGAAGAAGGATGGTTCGCGTCGCATGTGCGTGGACTATCGGGAGTTGAATGCGGTGACCATCAAGAATAAATACCCGTTGCCTCGCATCGATGATATTTTTGATCAGCTTGGAGGTTCGAGAGTGTTTTCGAAGTTGGATCTGAGGAGTGGTTACCATCAGTTGAAGGTGAAGAAGGGAGATGTTCCAAAGACAGTGTTCAGGACGAAGTATGGACACTACGAGTCTGTGGTTATGCCTTTCGGTGTAAACAATGGACCCGCAGTTTTCATGAATCGGATGAACCTGATTTTCTACGACTTTTTAGATACGTTTGTCGATATCTTTATTGACGATATTCTGATCTATTCTAAGTCGGAGGAGGAGCATGCATCGCACTTGAGGACGGTGTTGGAGATTTTGAGGAAGCATCGGCTGTATGCTAAGTTTTCGAAGTGCGAGTTTTGGCTGGACAGAGTTGCTTTTCTCGGGCATGTGGTGACTGGAGAGGGTATTTCAGTGGATCCCGAGAAGATGAGGGCCATCAGAGAGTGGCCTGTTCCGCAGTCAGCGTCTGAGATCCGGAGTTTCCTTGGACTTGCTGGTTACTATCGGCGCTTCATTAAGGACTTTTCCCGTATTGCTGAGCCGATGACCAGATTGACGCGGAAGGATGTACCTTTTGTTTGGTCGGGTGATTGTGAGAATGCTTTTGGTGTTCTGAGGGAGAGATTGACGACTGCCCCTATTCTTGTTGTGCCTGATCGCAGCGGTGGATTTGAGATCTTTTGCGATGCTTCTGGCAAGGGTCTTGGTTGTGTGTTGCATCAGCAAGGGCATGTTGTGGCTTATGCATCTCGTCAGCTCAAGGTTTATGAGAAGAATTACCCGACGCATGATTTGGAGTTGGCTGCCGTTGTGTTTGCTCTTAAGATTTGGAGGCACTTCTTGCTGAGTGAGAAAGTGAAGATCTTCACCGATCACAAAAGCTTGAAGTATATTTTTACTCAGAAGGAGCTCAACATGCGACAACGTCGATGGTTGGAGCTCATGGTGGATTATGAGATTGATTTGCAGTTTCACCCTGGCAAGGTGAATGTGGTTCCTGATGCGCTGAGTAGGCTTCCAGCGGTGATGTTGTTGACTTCACAGTGGAGATTGCAGCAGGATTTTTGCGAGTCTGGTGTTGAGATTGTTCTTCCTGGGGAGGCTCCTTCGTTGATGGCTATGCAGATTTGGTCGACGATTGTGGATCGGATCAAGGCTGGCCAGGCTGAAGATCCGAAGCTGGTGAGGATTCGGGAGCAGGTAGAAGCCGGTCTGCGGACTGACTTTTTGATTCATGAGGATGGCTCGCTGAGGTTTGGAGCCAGGTTGTGTGTGTCGGCTGGGGATATCAGAGAGGAGTTGATGGTGGAGGCACACAGTTCGCCGTATTCTGTGCATCCTGGTGGGACCAAGATGTACCAGGATCTTCGTCTGAACTATTGGTGGCATGGTATGAAGAGGAGTGTGGCTCGGAGTGTAGCCAAGTGTTTGGTTTGCCAACAAGTGAAGGCGGAGCATCATCGTACGGCCGGGTTGCTACAACCGCTTCCGATTCCGGAGTGGAAATGGCAACACATCACTATGGATTTCGTGACTGGACTACCTCGGAGTCCGAAGCAGAATGACGCGATTTGGGTGATCGTAGACCGATTGACCAAATCCGCGCACTTTATTCCTTTCCGAGTTGGACAGTCCACTGAGGCGCTAGCAAGGAGATATATGGAGGTAAATTCTTTTACGCTCCGTTTCTATTTCCTTTTCCTAGTTTAGATAGTGATGTAACGTGAATCGTGCATGAGGTCGTGCGGCTTCACGGAGTCCCCGTGAGTATCGTGTCGGACAGAGACACGAGGTTCACATCTCAGTTCTGGCAGAGTTTGCAGAAGATTTTGGGTACGCGTCTGAGTTTCAGCACGGCGTACCATCCGCAGACGGATGGCCAGTCCGAGAGGACGATTCAGATCTTGGAGGACATGCTGAGGGCGTGCATATTGGATTTCAAGGGTTTGTGGGAGGACCATCTACATCTGGTAGAGTTTTCCTACAACAACAGCTTCCAGGCGAGTATTGGCATGGCGCCTTTCGCCGCTCTTTATGGGAGGAAATGTCGATCGCCATTGAGTTGGGATGACGTTGGTGATCGGGAGCTGTTGGGACCTGAGATGATTGTGGAGGCCGTGGATGTTGTCAGGAACATTCGGGAGAGGTTGAGGATTGCTCAGGACCGTTTTAAGCATTGGACGGATGCTAAACGTCGTCCTTTGGAGTTTCAGCCGGGCGACCACGTGTTTCTGAGTATTTCCCCGAATCGTAGTGTGATTCGCTTTGGGAAGCGAGGGAAGTTGAGCCCGCGATACATCGGACCGTTTGACATTCTGGAGAGAGTTGGCGAGGTAGCCTACCGCTTAGCCTTTCCGCCATCTTTGGAAGGAGTTCACAATGTTTTCCATGTGTCGCAGCTTCGTCGATACATTAGCGACCCATCTCATGCTGTGGATTTCTCGGAGATTACCGTTCGCCCTGATATGACGTATGACCAGCAGCCAGTGCAGATTCTGGACAGGCGTCAGAAGTCACTTCAGAACAAGGTTGTCAATCTTGTGAGGGTGATGTGGTGACACGGCTCGCCAGGAGAGTCTACTTGGGAGAACGAGGATGAGATGCGAGAGCGTTTCCCACTTTTGTTCCCGGACACGTGAGTGTTGGGAAAATTCCGAGGACGGAATTTTTCTTAAGTTGGGAAGGATGTAACGACTGGTTTTCTTGTATCTGGATTTATTATATTATATATATATATGTTTTGGTGGATTTTCTCCTCATGTGTGGTTTTCGTCTCCATAGCTTTCGCTTTCGATCGTTTCGTCGTGATTTTCTAGCTTCTTCTTTAGAATCGTCGATTTCGGAGTAAGTCATTCGTGACGGGCTTCATATCGGTCATATCTTATTGCTAGATCAAGCCTAGGAGTCTTAGGAATCGATCCCGGAGCTTCGCGCTCCATTTCGGAACTTTTTGTGCACGTTAGCCAGTACAAGAAGGGGAACCGACCGACTAGATGATGATTTAGTCGGTCGGCAAACCTTCATGGACCGACTAGTGGGCTTTGTTAATTATTCAGGAGTTACTGTTACTTTTAGTCGGTCTAAGAACAATCACCAACCGACTAGATGCTCAATTAGTCGGTCAGAACTTGCTCTCAGACCGACTAGTTTCTGTCAGTAGATTTCACCTAAGTTACTGTTTATCTTTAGTCGGTCCATGAACACTCACCGACCGACTAGGTTGCAAACTAGTCGGTCGACGGGCCTTCACAGACCGACTAATTCTTTACCCAGATTTTTCCTACTTTCGCTGCTTGGTGTTAGTCGGTCACAGTTAATCGACCGACCGACTAGTTGCTAAACTAGTCGGTCAGCCAACCTTCTTTGACCGACTAATCAGTGTCGAAACCCTAATTTCTGGGCAGCCGCCAAGTCGTTTTATATAAATACCCCACTTCGTTTCTTTTCTTTCTTTCTCTTCTCTTGGCTTCTTTCCTTCCCCCTTGACCTCTGATCTTCCCCGACCTTCCTCTAGCCTTCCTCCTTCATCAAGAGCTTCTCCCCTCTCCATTTTGAACAACCACCATGCCCTAGGCCATCTCCAACCCCCAAAATCCCCCAAACCCCATTTCTCCATATTTTCCCCATCCATTCCAGATCTGAACCCTAGGTTCCCCGGAGCGTTTCTTCCGTTGCCGTGCTTGCTCGGCATCATTCTTTCGCTTCCGATACGGTAATAAATCGATCTCTTAACATCCTCTTAACCCATTTGTGTTTTTGTGAAACCCTAATGAAATGAATGTTTTGATGATTGTTTCTCCATAACAACGACATCCCCGTAGATTAGCGTCTGGGAGACGAACCTTCGTGATCGTCATCCTCGGTGCTAGGCAAGTGAAACTTGCCACTTAGGGTTTTGGGCCATGTCTTAGGCCATTTTCTTGTTGTAGGCGTAAAAGAGACTAGGCGACGAAATGATACTCGCCTAGGCGCAATTTTAGGAACTAGCTTGACTACGAAGCTAGATCCGACATTTATCATGTTGCATAACTACCATGTCATGTTTAATTTCCATTAACGGTACGCAAATTAATTGTCATGTCATTGCATTCTTTAAGTGTTTCCGTGATTGTGTAGCTCCGCTACATCTTGTGAAATGATTGGGGCTAGGTGCACCCCTATGCCAAATGAAATACGCTCCTGGTTTGTGATCCAGGAAACGAGCTCTTGTGCGGGGTAACCCTGGCTCATTTACTGAGCTCATGTACAGGGACCCTGGCTCGTTCACATGTGGATATTAGGGTAAGAGTTAAGCGGCCAATCAACTGGGAGTCTGCCCGATCAGCAACTGCAGTGGTAAGGCGTAAACTCTGGGTTCTGGGGTAGTGTTAAGCGGCCAATCAGCGTGAATGCCAAACCGTTCAGCTGTAAGGCGTAAACATCTACAAACAACTTGAAATGTGACTAGTGAAAAGATTGAGATTGTTAGTAGCTTGGCTACTCTTGACTTGTCCTGATAAATTGTTCTCTTGTACTTATTGTTTCACCATGTCTTGCTTGTGCACTCATGTTATAACTGCCATGTCATGCATACTATAACTGCTAGGTTGTTAGTTTGCCTTACTTTCAGTTTCCTTGCCCAAGTCTTTTAGACTTGCTGAAATGTGCCCCTTTACTCTTTTGGGTGACACATGTTAGATCCTGAGCCTGAGTACATTGTTGAGGACGAGGTATTTGCTGACGCCGAGCCCGAGCCTGTGTTTGGCGAGGAGTACGTGGACATTGGGGACCAGTCCTAGTGTCTTCGTTGAGCTTTCCCTTTTGTTTAGACTGCTGTTTTGTTGTCAGTGCGTAGCACCTATACTTTGTTATGTTTGTCCTTGTTGGCCTTGTTATGGGCCTTTAGACTCTTTCTTTTAGCCTGGTGGTTTTTCTGGATGTTGAACTTAATTTTCATGTTGGACCATTTCTGAGATTTGAGATTTTATTTCTGTCTCTCCTTGTGTTATTATTGTTGTTCCGTTTGTGGTTACAGGGACCTGCTTATGTTTTATTGACGCTTATCGGGTTTGGGGCTTCACAGCTCCACTCCCGTGCCGACCTTTTCACGTCTCGCCTCCATTTTAGGGGAGCGGGGCGTGACAGGTTTTGTTGGTGGCCCATGCAGGTCCTCTTCTGTAACTGCGATTATCGGAATGACGATACTGATATTAGAACGTCCAATAAACTAAGTTCGACATCCGAGTCATAAGCTATGAGTCTAATCTGCTTCGTTTTCTGTGTCATTAGATGGCAGGAAGGCGATTCACCCGTGGTGGAGGTAGTGGTGCGTCCCCTCATGATGAGGAGCCTGAGCAGGAACCCACCAATGGAGAGATGATGCGGATGATGCTTCAGATGATGCAGGTGCAGCAGGGCGTGCTCCTGCAAGTCCAGAATGCTCCACTTGCTCGAGCTGCCGGGCACTTTCGGATGCCCCTCGCTTCGAGCCGGGAGCGAAGCAATTTCGGACGATCACGAAGGGTCGTGACAATATATATCACTATTTGTATATACAAGCACGTAATATCTTACACCATACACAGATTTATATAAGCCTTACTCATAGCACTAGGGTCATAGTAATCTACCCACCTTAGGATCAAGTCCGTCCTCAGACTTCCTTAGATAGGCCGACGTAGGGGTGAGCGGACTTAGACACTAAGGTCACTTACCCCAATCATACACACATTATAATGAGACAATATACATCCATATGTTATACATACTCATATATCACACATTTTCAATTACCTATACATACGTTCATTTTACATACATATACACACTTATACTTTTACACGCTTATCTTGTATCCATATAGGACAGATATATACACACGCCAGTATACACAACTAAAATTTACATATGGCTAGTATACAATTACATACATCCACATATACGTAGTCACAATCATACGGCTATGCATACCTCCTGGTATACACATGCTCATACATCATCCCGTAGGGGTAATACAATATTATAATCCTACTATACATAAGACACACTTATTCATCCAATATATATTTATACACACACCTATAACTAACCACATACATACACACGCACGAGTACACGCCAGACATTCTAACATATTAATCACACAATAAATCTGCACACACAACTATACGTACACTTATTATCATTCGTCTAACTTGCATATCACTGTACTAGTATACAATTACAACCATTAACAAGTACTGCTAAGATACATATACTCCTAGTAATTAGCCAATACTAAATCAAATACGCACAGATATTCCTATAGTGATGTAGCTAATCACTCGCCTAAGTATAGATATAACACTTACTACTCTATACTCGACTATATACATACCTATCACAAATCACCGTATATGCATACACGTCACAATAGACAATAACACCATAATAATATACTAAGGGTAAGCAGACTCATACAAGGGTGGTATATAGATATTCGCACACACGGGTCCACACTCACTATCTATTTACATGCACCACAACAACACCACAATCAAAGCTAAAAATCTTACTAATCAATGATAAGCTCTAAAGTGATAACTAAGCAATAGTGTAGGATGATACAACGAACTAATGTTGTGAGGGACGGTCCCGGAAGTGTCATGGGTAAGAGATTAGTTTGGTCGGGTGATAAGAAATATTTATGAACAAAAAGTAAGAAGATAAGGATACGTGTAAAAATAATAACATCGTTATAACTTATGTAAAATAGTGAGCATACGGTAGGAGTTAAGACGTAAAATATGATCAGTCAATAATAGGTGAAGAGTAATATGAGTGTAGTGTGGTAGTGCTTGTTTTGTAAATGGAAAATAGGGCTGTATAAAGAAAATTTTTTATTTTTTTTTAAAAAAATGAAGGCACTGATCATAAAGCTGACACACAAGATCTTGAAGTTCTATATAACCTAGGAAAGTATTTTAAAAGTATGTGTGAATGATTATTTTGAAATGTTTTAGTAAGCAAGGAGATGACGTTTTGAACTGTCAAAATAGAGATAGAGTTTCAAAAAGGAGTTCATTGCATGAGAAAAAAAATAGCGCATCTATACGAGGTTACGTGAAATAGAAGTGCAGAAGATGTATGTTAGGATATTGCTATAAGATAGTAACTAAAGATCGTGTCAGAAGAGTTTCAAAATCAAGATTGGGTCTAAGTCAACTGAAGTGTAGAAAATCTAAGTAAAAGTTTTCGAAAGGATTTTAACTTAACGAAGAATTCAATAAAAGAAATATCGAAAAATACTTTTTAGGAGACCCCGGATCTGCAATGGGGAGATTCAAGGTTAAAGATGGTGGACCTGAAGAGTTTATGTGAATCGAGGACAAGGAAATAGGTTTGACGATCGATACGTAGGGACGACTAAGAAGTAACTCTGTGAATACACTACGATGGCTTTATACGATCATTAACATGGAAGTGTAATGATTAGAAAAATAGTAAAATCAGGGAAAAAGTAATCATTGGGTCGACTAAGGTTTAGCACTAAGGTTCACCAACGAACTAGACTGCGACAGGAAAGCTGAGGTGAGGGTTCATAGAGGATCAAGACCGATATCTTATCTATAGATCTGGAATATCCTATGCTTCAAAGTCTACTCATTGCAGGCGTCTCGGGTTCGACTTGCATGGTGACGATCGCTACGTTCGGTTGGGCCCTAGATTCGATAAATCCAAGCGAACGACTAACGAACTAGAAAGTCTAATAAGGTCAGAGCTGGATGATCAATCGCTAGGGTGACTCCTAAGATGGTGATACTAAGTCGTGGCAAGGGTGTCTAATTAACGAGCACAAGCGTCTATCTATTCCTATCATCCTGGTATTGGGTTTCCTATCGTGCTGAGACAAGGCATTCGAGTAATTTTGCATACGAACTAATTCTGGATATTTTGGCTAATGAAATGGGTTCTCATTGTACCGAATTTCGCAGTTGCAGGACCTGCATGGGCCACCACTAAAACCTGTAACGCCCCGCTTCCCAAAAGACACCGGAAGCGAGAGCGTTACGCGGTCTGCTTGAACTGGAGCGGTGAAGCTCGAGTTCAATAAGCGTCTGTGATAAAAACACAGAAGAGGTCCTTGCATTTGCGTATCAGATCAATCAGAATACATTTCACTAAATTAAAAAGGGCACTTCCAGAATTGTACGTACAAGAAATAAAACAACTGGCCTCAGCATGGCCAAAAAGAGACTACAACAAAAACACTAATCCTACTACAAGGTACTAAAGCTAAAACTCAAAGTAGAGACGGAAAAAGGGCTCGACTCTCCAAATCTGGCGTCTCGTACGGGTCCTCCTGGTACTCAAGCGCTGAATCTAACATACATCCACAAACAATGAATGTTTGTCAGCAAGGTCTGCAAGAAAAGATTAGCATCCCAAGGCAAGATATATGAAAGATATGAAATTGAGAAGCATTTAATATTTTAAAGAAACGACTGCAGCAATTTAACATTTAACAACTTTATAGAACCAGAAACGAGCATCCCTAACATGCAGTTCTAGACGGTTGCAAGATTAAAGTTAATATTTTCTCTGAGTTCATTAGCATGACAATTTTCCAAGAGACCAAAGTTAGCGTTGCAATTTCCAGATCAAGAGTTCACATCTAATCTAGGGTTCTCGCCTTTAGGTCGTGATGAGAAGGTCGATCCTCTCACGGGGGCTTACCGTGATTGACGCTAACCCACCGCGTGTGGGTGGTGCTCTTGAGGAGAGTACCCTTCATACGCCCAGTGGTCGCTCAACCCTAACCCCACCCAAAAGTTTGCCGGAACACGAGTCGGCCTAGTCGACTCACACGGCATCACGATATCACGATACCGCCTTCGAGGCGCACGATTTTCACGATGTCCATATATGTTAGGCATGTCAGGACTCACGGAAAGTTATTGTTAACAATATTATAATATTATCGTGAAAGTTCAACAAGGTAAAAGTGGGTTGAACAACTTTTACCGCAGTTTAAATTAATGACGAACACGTCTTTTTTGTTGAACTTGCTACAGAACTTATTCTTTTCTCTTATTATATAAAATTGGGATATATCGTATGATATACCGTTGGATCACAAATTTTGTCCTGGTCATTATGGTGTCACTTTCTTATGTCATTTCACGTCTAATTTTTAAGTTATCCAGTAATACATGAAGGCGGCGTAAAAGCGCCGAAACTTCTAAAAATCATATCAAATCATATACTTACCTGTTTTTGAAGTTCTTGGTGTCGTTGGAAATGGCTCGATGAGTACTACGCTACGAAATAGACGGTTTGCTGTTGTGACAAAACGTAAAATCAGAATAGGTGTTTTTCGATCAAAATAGCTTTATAACAAGCTCCTACGACGTCTAACCAATCTGTTTTATTAAGTTTTCTACCTTACGGTGTGGGTTAAGAGTTGTTTAGGGGTAGAACTACTAACCAGTAGTGCAGCGGGGAATCAGAATGTAGTGAAGATTCGTGGCGACCCGTACGACCCCAAAAACAGTGATTTAAGCCTCGAGGATCTGCGCAATGGGGTGGCGCGGACCTGGGGGCTGCCGGTAGATCGCTTGCAAGCGAGAAGGCGCTGTCGATGCTCGGAGAAGTACCGACGGTAGTTTGTGCACAAGTAGGGCTGTTCTCTCGCGGGTGAATGGGGGAGAGACCTTGCGTGGAGGGGAAGGTGGCCGTCGCGTGCGTGAGAAGAGGGAGGCTGCGGGTCGCGTGTTGCTGTGTGTATGGATGATGGACGGAGGGGAGAAGCCAGCATGGCCTGTGCATGGGGATGGAGGAGACGTCGCTGCGGCGTTACTGATTGCGTCGTGAGGGGGAAGGAAATGCCGTGGGGTCTATGTTGGTGTGGAGAAGAGTAGCAGCAGTTGGCGTTAGCGTGTGGGGGTGGCGTTTGCATGGAGCTGGGCGAGGAGGGGGCCATGCGGGAGGTGTAGGGCGAGGGGAAGCACTGTGCAATGGGCGATGGAGAGGTCGTGCAGAAGAGCTGAGTTCTCGTCGTGGGTGAGGGTGAAGATCAGGAGGCCGTCGTGGGTGAGGGGGATCGCTTGTAGAAGGAGGGGAGCTGGGTCGGACCTGGGCAGTTACGCGGGGAGAAGAAATAGGGCGAGGGGGTGTCCGACGTTCGCGAGGGGGAAGGCGCCGCCTCGTGTGGATGAGGGGAGCTGCTGGGTCACGAAAGATATGGGGCCTGGGTTATGCTAGGTTTTAATAGGTTGGGTTTTAATATAGGGTAGTGCTAGCCTTTTAGTCCTCTGGGTTGTTTTTCTTATTTTATAGGGTAGCTGCAACTTGCCCTAGGCTTAATTTATAAAGAAAAAAAAAGCTTTAGTGTTGGGGTTTGTAACATACAGCAGCAGGTAAACTAGGCTAGGCTTAGATCTAGCTTTCTATTCCTTTTCTTTTGATTTAGCCTCTCTTTCCAATGTGTGCTGCAGGGGAGATAGAGCAGGATAAAACTAGGGTTTGATAGCTTTAGAGTTTTGTTTATATAAGAAAGTAGTGTGGGTTCTATAGGGCACGTGATGGGTGTAGGAATGAACCGCAAGTCCAAGGGCTAGGTTCCCAGTTCCTTATTATATTAGCTATGAGTGTGGGTTCAACAACATTTAGGTTTAAAAAAATGAATGGGTTTTAAAACATTGAATGTGTTAAACATGGAGTTAATTAGAGGAAATTAAAGGTAATGTAAATAAGGAAAAGTTTGAAAAGAAAACATTAATAGGGAGGAATTTAGGGGTTAATCAATCAATTTAATAATGGGTTTAAATAGGGAATAATAGCTAATCAATAGATTTAAATGGGCTCTAATAAGGAAAGACTTTTCAAATGTTTAAAAAGTTTAAATTCGAATTTTGAATCTTGAAACAAGAATTTTAAAACAAATAAGAAGAAGAGACATTTAAAATAATTTACTAGGAGTAGTAGTAATAATAATAATAATAATAATAATAATAATAATAATAATAATAATAATAATAATAATAATAATAATAATAATAATAATAATAATAATAATAATAATAATAATAATACGTGTGACGGACAGAACAGGATTCGGGTACGGAAACGTGTACGGGTACGGGGACAGATACGCCTAACTACGGATACGGGAAAGTACACGAGAGAAAGAAAATACGGATAACGTAACGAAGAAAACTGGTCGTTACATCTTCCAGCGGTAGGAAGGAGTTGTTAGGTATTGGTCTTTCTAACCAATATTATTTTGATGATGATCACAACATTATGTTGTTGTTAATGTCTCTCATGTTTTAGTCTCATAGTTAACAAATGAAAAATATCATTTTTGGAGACTAAATGCTTGGTGCATGGATGGACATCAAAAGGAGCAATGCCAAAGCTTGGACTCAAAGGGTGCCAAAGCTTGAAAGATGATGGGAAGCATCAATGCATCAAGAGATTGAAGATTAGACTCTACGGGAAGCAATGTAATCCATGTATTATTTCATTTATTGTTTTTCTCTTTTTTGAGTCTAGGTTTATTGTAATGCCTTGATAATGGACTAATTCATTCATGCATATGTATTTTCCATCTTAGTGAGCCTTAGGATTACCATAGAAATCATCCCAATAGGTTCAACATGCCTTAAACTAAAACTGGAGTTTTGGGTTCTCCTACAGTCGACTGCTGAAGGCAGGACATGCGACTAGATGACCTCCAGGCACCTGGCCAACCTTCTACAGCCGACTGGTGTACACAGTTCAAGTCAACATTTCTTGACTCTTTCTTGAGCTCTTGAAAACAGACGACTGACGTTCATATTACATGCACATGTCTTCCATCAGGCGCCTGGGATTGGTTCTCCAGTCGTCTATGTGCCAAAGTGCGTAACTTGCATTTTCTGGGTTTCAACCCACTTTGCAAGTCAGTCGACTGATGAGAAGTTTTCAGTCACCTGTCAAATTACAGTCGCCTGAGAATTGGTCATCTATCGTCTAAAGGCGTTAGTGTGAAAGTTGTGGTTTTCTCAGCTCCTTTTCATCCCATGTGACAGTCGCCTCTAGAAGGATATTCGACGCATGCACCTTGTACATGTGCTTGTTTAGTCTTCTAAAGTCGCCTGTCCTGGCTCAGATTATAGCCATTGTGATTTTTATAGCCGTTGACTAGTCGACTGTCAATTATTCATCAGTCGACTGTCCTAAGCATAAACTTTCAAAATCTAGCCGTTGCAGATTTATTTTTTTGGCCTTTTGCTTAGGTTTGAGGGTTTATTTGGGGTTCCTATATATAAGAGAGCGCTTAGTTTATTAGAACTTCTTAGAACTATTGTAAATCATTAGAGATTGATTAAGCCACTCTCAAACTCTCTCATTTCACTCTTAGAGCTCATATTCCTCTTCATGCATTGAAGTCAAGTTCAAGGAAATCATCCAAGTGCATTCAAGCAAATCTCAAGCACTTGGTCATCCTCTTCCATGCCTTCTTCATATGTGTCACGCCTCGCTTCACATTATACTTGGAAGTGAGGACGTGAGCGGGTCCGCTTCGGTTGGAGCTGTGAAGCTCGAACCCAATACGCGTCTGTGAAAACCCTTTCGCAGGAACTTGCATGCAACTCAGAAAAACAGAAATATTAAAGCCAACATCCAGATAAAGTACACAATAATAAAAGAGCCCCAAGCATGGCCTACAACGATAGCGATACAGATAAAGTGGGTACACACCCTACAAATAACAGCGGTGAAAATAATAACTGCGGCGGTGATAATCAGCACTAGTCCACGGTAGGGTGAACTTCAGGATCAGCAGAATCCTGGTCAATTGGATCACTCTGATCCAGCAGCTCGTCCTCTGGGTAACCTGTCTCGTAACCTGACATACATTCAAACAATATGAATGTATGTCAGCAAGGGTCTGCAAGCAAAAGGTAGAACCCTTGGCAAGATATATAACAAGTTATATATGGCAGTTTAAAGCAGTTAAAAGAATTTACACTAGCATGGTAATTAAAGAAATTATGAAAGGTTACACTAGCATGGTAGTTCTGTTATAAGCATTAACATGGCAGTTAAATAATGTAACAGTAGTCTGTAATTAACTTTCTTTTTCAATTGTTTAACTGTGTGTGCAAGTCCGTGACTAAGGCCCCCCGTCGTTAGACGAATAGTAAGTGAATACACCTTCAAGTGCCCCCGAAGGTGACCCGTTTACTACCGGCTAGTGCACAGGAACCCAACCCCACCCACGTGTACTTCCTTGACCACGAGCCAGGATGCTTAACCGTCATATACTGGAACACGAGCCAGACTAGTCACCTGTGACCCTACTGGAACACGAGCCAGACTAGTCACACGGGACCGACGAGAATAGCCATTTAATAGCCAACAACAACTGGTAGCCAACGACATGTAACAACGAGAGCCAACGGCATGTAACAACGAGAGCAACGACATGTGACAACGAGAGCCAACGACATGTGACAACGAGAGCTAACGGCATGTAACATTTTATGAGTTTTAACAGTTCCAAAATATCCATCAATGTCCAGAAATGTAGCAATTCACAAAGTATGTTCATTTTGATAATTAAGGGGGTCCACACACACGCACACGAGTTTAAGTCTAGCATTTCTAAAAAGTGTGTTTGTGTCAACAATTAAGTGTACAACATCAGATATCTCAAAATCATAAAATAAACTGCACGCTTGCCTGACTGGAATAGTTTAGGTTGTCCGGACAATGGTAGGAAAGAACGTGACATATCTGCGTCATTAAATAATAACATTCATTATAATTAACAAAAGTGCTGAAAGTAAGAACTAACGAATAAGTCGCGAAAACTAATTTTCTTGTTATTGTTTTAAATTAAGGTATATCAAATTATATGTCGTTGGGTCACATTTTTAGTCAAGAATGCTGCGGAAGTAGTTTCACACGTCATTTCACGTGTAGACTTTTAGTTATACAACTTTACATGAAAAAGGCTAACTGAACACCTAACTTCAAATACGCACTATAAATCGTACACTAGCCCGATTTTAGTGATTTTGGTGTTGTTAGGTTCGTTTTGATGGGTACTACATTACGGTGATGTCGGTTCTCTGTTTTGGTTAAACAATTTAACGAATTAGGTTAATTGTGAGTTAAGCAAAATATTACGCTAACCCCTGAATTGGGTTTGTCTAATTTTATTAGGTTCTCTGGCTAGGGTGGTGTTTGTATTGTGTTACACCAACTTGGTACACCTTATTAATTTAATATTTTAATACTATCACATTATTTACAGTTAACAACATGCTGAAATAACCATTAATATTCAAATAACACTAATTAGCAACTAAGTAACATTAACTAAGTTAATCTCGTGGTTCATCATGGTATTAATAGTTCACCTACCAATTTTTGACTATAGGGTAATAAGATAACATGCTACAACTTATATTATTTCTTAACACTATTTAATATAACCCTATCCCTAACTCTTTATCCCTCTGTCACTCATTTACTTCCCTGTCACTCTCTTTCTTTTACTGTCACCAAGTCTCTTTATTTCTCAGTTTTTGTGTTTGTTTCTTTTTTTGTTTCAAAAACTTGCAACGATTCACGCATGGCCAAAAAAGGGAGGGAGCTTACTGTGCGCGGCGGAAGGGAGGAGGGGACGACGACCTGGGTGGCATTTACGGTGGGCTGGCGACGCACAGCTTTCCTAGGTGGCAGACGGCGGCTGTATGCACGGCGACGGCTTCCCAGGTGGCGCTCCCGACGGGCGGCTGTCCAAGGCGACGCGGTATCACGGCGGGCGGCGGCGGAGACTGGTGGCAGGCGACGGCTCAGGTGAGGTGATGGGTGGTGCGACCAATGGAGGGAGGAAGAGGAAGAAGAAGAGAGGGTTTGAGGTTGTTTTGATTTCTGAAGATTGAATCTGAAATGTGTTACAGATGTGTGTGTTGGTTTCTTGGTTGTTTGAATCTGAGATGTGGTTTTGGATCTGAAATCTTGTGTTTTCAGATTTGGATTTTGGGTAGGAAAGATTTGGATCTGATTTGATGATGGTTGTCTGATTTGAAGTTTCCTCTGCTTCAAATTTTCAGTTTGGGTGATTTTGATTTTGGGAAGAATTCGATTGGGGAATGAGTTGGGTTTGATTTGTTTTTGGGGAGGATTTGGGGCTGATGATGAATTGTTGCTGGTTGATTTTGTTTGTAGGGAGTCGTTTGCAGGAGGAAGAAGAAGATGTCCCTGCTGTTGAAATACAATAGTGCAGGTGGACATGTTGACGGATGGAAGGGCTGGAGGTGGGGGTGGTCTTCAATTTTGTGTTGGATCTGAACCACCCCAAATGGTGGAATCAATAGGTTAGGTTAATTAGTAACTTAATTAAGTGTAATTAGCTAGGGCAATGTAATTAGGGTAATTAATTAGTGTCAAAGTTAATTAGTCATTCCATGAAAAATTAAAAGTCATCCGAGACGCGCTCGCGTCGTCGCACAAAAGAACTCGCGCATAAAAAATATCTGGACCATCAAAACAAAAATACGGGCACACACAATAATTAACACGCGTAGAAAAATACCGGCCTTTACATTCTACCCGCCTTAAGAAAATTCCGTCCTCGGAATTCTTATCAACTAAGGAGCATGGAACAAATTTGGATAACGCTCTCGTATCTCATCTTCCCGCTCCCAGGTAGATTCTCCTGGCGAGTCGCGACGTCACATCACTCTGACTAGATCAACAGTCTTGGTCCTGAAGAATTTTTGACGTCGATCTAAGATCTCCACTGGTTGCTGTTCGTACGTCAGATCTGGTCAAGCTGTGATCTCTGAGTAATCCACAGCATGAGAAGGGTCGCTGATATAAAGACGCAGCTGGGACACTTGAAAGACGTCATGTACTCCCACTAAGGACGGTGGTAGTGCTAAGCGATAAGCTACCTCTCCAACTCGCTCTAGCACATCGAAGGGACCAATGAATCTCGGACTAAGCTTGCCTCGCTGCCCGAAGCGAATCACTCCTTGATTTGGGGAGATCTTCAGGAACACATGATCTCCAGGCTGAAACTCCAGAGGACGCCGTTTAACATCAGCCCAATGCTTATAACGGTCCTGAGCAATCTGAAGCTTGTCCCTGATATCACACACAACATCCACCGCATCAACTATCATCTCTGGTCCCAACAGCTCTCTATCACCAACGTCATCCTAACTCAGCGGGGATCGACATTTCCTTCTGTAGAGAGCAGCAAATGGCGCCATGCCAATGCTCGCATGGTAGCTGTTGTTGTAGGAGAACTCCACCAGATGCAGATGATCCTCCCACGAACCCTTGAGATCCAATATGCATGCTCTCAACATATCCTCCAATATCTGGATAGTGTGCTACGACTATCCATCAGTCTGTGGGTGATACGCAGTGCTAAAACTCAGACTGGTACCCAGATTCGTCTGCAAACTCTTCCAGAATTGGGACGTGAATCTCGTGTCCCGGTTGGAGACGATACTCAAAGGAACTCCATGTAATCGCACAATCTCCTCCATATACTTCTTCGCAAGTATCTCCGTAGCTTGTCCTACTCAGAAAGGTATGAAATGCGCAGACTTGGTTAATCGGTCAACGATAACCCAAATCGTGTCATTTTGCTTGGTGCTCCGAGGTAGTCCAGTCACCTGGTGATGTGCTACCACTTCCACTCCGAAATCGGCAGTGGTTGAAGTAATCCGGCAATGCGATGGTGTTCAGCCTTCACCTGCTGACACACAAGACATTGGCGACGCTACGAGCTACGCTCCTCTTCATACCGTGCCACCAAAAATTCAGACGGAGATCCTTGTACATCTTGGTACCGCCAGGATGAATGGAATAGGGAGAGCTGTGAGCTTCATTCTGTTGGATCCTGTGGATGGCAAACAACACTAGAAGGGGGGTTGAATAGTGTTGTGCAAATAGTAAACTTTTTCGATTGTTAATAAACGTCCTTCTAATGTTGCCTAAGAAACCAAGTAGAGCGATCTACGCTTGGTTCTTAATCAACAAAATAATCTTAAAATACACAGAGTAATTTCACAACAGGTAGTCGACTCCATATGAACAGTAGTCGACTCCCAGAGTATTTATAAGCACAGATAAGATTGCAAGTGATACAAATATTATGTTCACAGCGGATAAAAGTAAGTTGATCTTTGCAATAGATGAACAACAATTAGCAAATGATAAAGTAAGAGTAAAGATAAACAAACACAGATAAGCAATCGCAGACACACAGATTTTTATCCTGGTTCCCCACAACTCTTGGGTACGTCCAGTCTCCGACCAATCCGGTACGAGATTTTCCACTATCTGCCTTGGCAAATACAAGTACCTAACTCCACTCGTTAGGATTTCCAACGACATAGTTTTGACCAGGATTTTCGACTGGCAACACCTAGACTTGTCTAGTGTTCCAACAACAACACAATAAAAAATAATATCCAATTCACCACAATAAATTGGTGGAGATTGGTTTTACACCCAGATTCTATAGCCAAACAATGATAGACAAAATTGTGTGTAGTGGCCTGATAGAATAAGATTCTAGATCACACAAAGCTACGAATGAATTCTTTGTGATCTAGATCTAATGTTTTTCAAAAATCCTTTAAACAAAAATCAAGAGAAAAGTAATACGGATTTGAAAAACAGTTAGCCAATAAAACGAGAATATGATCTTTAAAGATAATAACAGAATTTTGCAAGATCACAAATAAAATAGAATTGGCTAAAGAAAGAATGAGAGCTTAGAGCTTTAGAGTGTTTGCACGAGAGATTTTTGAATTCGATAGATGTTGTATTTTTCAATAAGAATGGTCCTCTATTTATAGGACAAAACTGAGAATTTGAATTTCAAAAATACTTTGACTTTTGACCCAAAAATCATGGAGAAAATCGCTCAACGATATTTCAAAATTCAAGTCAAAAACGTCAAACTTTGACAGCTGGTAGTCGACTCCCTAGGAGTGGTAGTCGACTCCCAGTGTGTTTCAGGAAATCTTGATTCTCAGATGGTAGTCGACTCCCTACCTTTGGTAGTCGACTCCTAGAGGAGTTTTTCCTACGACACAGCTAGTCAGACAGGTAGCTAATTCCAGGGTGTGTGGAGTTTCACTACGGAATTTATAAGATGACTAGGAAAAGCTCTCAAAATCATTTTGAAGACGTTTTAAGAGATATTTAAAATCATTTTAAAATCGGTTGTGTGTGTGATTGTCTATATGATTTGGCTTTAACAATACCCTAAAAAGACACAACACACTCACTATAGACTTAGGACACGTCTTCGAAAGCTTGATCAGTTTGATGAAGTAGATGTGAGCTTCACTTGAGCTTCTTATTCTATTTGAGCTTTGATCTTCATCATATAATTTTAGCCACGTTCGTCCTTGTCTTTGAGCGTAGATTGCGCTTCTTTGAGTATGAGTAAAGCTTCGCATATCCAGCACACTTAATTGTAGTGTAGTTAGTACACTAAGCTTCATTTGGTGTGCTCATCATCAAAATCACTTGGGGTGGAATTCAATTTCCATCACTCTCCCCCTTTTTGATGATGACTCCCAAATGAAAAATGAAGTAAGTTTGAAATTTGAAAGTACATGAAAGTATACTTACTCCCCCTGCTTTGATGCGGTTCTCCCCCGGCATCAAATATGTTAGCAAAACAATACAATACATATGATTTCATTTTTGCATTTCAGATTTTTCTCCCCCTTGTCATCAACAAAAAAATGACAAAGGACTATAATAGATCATCATTCAATTCCTTTTCACTAACAATACCCAATTCTCTACGTAGTCTAGAAAATGTATCTTTTTGTAGGGGTTTTGTTAGAATATCTGCAACTTGCAATTCAGAGGAGACAAATTTAAGTTCAACATCCTTTTTGGTACAGTGATCATCGATAAATCTATGTCTGATGTCAATATGCTTTGTTCTAGGATGAAGAACGAAGTTTTTAGTGAGATTAATCGCGCTTTTATTATCGCAATAAATTACACATGTAGATGTATTAACACCATAATCTACGAGAACTTGTTTCATCCAAAGAATTTGGGCACAGGCAAGTCCAGCAGCTATATACTCCACCTCAGTAGTAAATAGTGAGACTGAACTTTGCTTTTTGCTAAACCACGAAACAAGGGAATGTCCACGGAAATGACATGTTCCACTTGTGCTTTTTCTTGTGGCTTTGCAACCAGCATAGTCTGCGTCACTGAACGAAGTTAAATTAAATGTGCCGCTTTTGGGATAAAATAGTCCAAAATCAGAAGTGGTCTTAAGATATCTAAATATGTATTTTACCGTTTTCAGATGTGATTCTTTAGGATCACATTGAAATCTAGCACATGCACAAACACTAAACATAATGTCAGGCCGGCTAGCAGTTAAATAGAGTAAAGATCCGACAATACCTCGATATGTTTTCTGGTCGAACTTTTTACCTGCTTCGTCTTTGTCTAAAGACGTGGATGTTGACATTGGTATGTTCTTTCCTGATGCGGTTTCCATCCCGAACCTTTTGATCAGGTCTTTGGCATACTTCGTTTGATGAATAAAGGTTCCTTCCTTTCCTTGTTTGATTTATAAGCCGAGAAAATATGTGAGCTCCCCCATGTGGCTCATTTCAAATTCTTCCTGCATTAGCTTAGCAAATTCTTGACAAAGATCTTCATTAATAGATCCGAAGATAATGTCGTCTACATAAACTTGAATAAGAATGATATCATCATGAATTTTCTTAACAAATAAGGTTGTGTCTATCTTTCCAACAATGTAACTTGAGTCAATTAAAAATTTTCTTAATCTTTCATACTAAGCTCTTGGAGCTTGTTTTAGACCATAGAGGGCTTTATTTAACTTGTAAACAAATCATGTGTTCTTATCATGTTCAAATTCAGGAGGTTGCTCAACGTAGACTTCCTCCTTTATGAATCCATTTAGGAAAGCGCTTTTTACATCCATTTGGTATAGTTTGAAATTTTTATATAATGCAAATGCAAGTAACATCCTAATAGATTCTAATCTAGCAACATGAGCAAAATTTTCATCAAAATCTATACCTTCTTCTTGTGAGTATCCTTTCGCTACTAACCTTGCTTTATTTCTTACCACATTTCCATCTTCGTCTAGTTTGTTCCAATATACCCATTTAGTGCCGATAACTGGACGGTCTTCAGGTTTAGGTACTAGCTCCCATACTTGATTGTGTTCAAATTGCAGAAGTTCTTCTTGCATAGCTTCAATCCATGCTTCATCTGCAAAAGCTTCTTCTACCTTTTTCGGCTCAACGTTATAAACAAATGCAACATGTGTCAAGTGTTCTATTTGAGATCTAGTTCTTATTCCTGCATCAATATCACCTATGACTTGTGTGTGTGGGTGATATGTGACTTCAAGAAATGATTTAGGCAAAGAACTAGAGATGTCATTAGCAGTGATAGATTCATTATTGGGAGTAGATGCAATGATTATGCTATCATCATCATTATGCGCAGTAGTATGAGGTAGAGATTCATCAAATGTTACATGTAGAGTTTCAACAATAGTTTCGGAACTTTTATTGTAAACTCTATATGCCTTACTACGTAAAGAGTAACCGATAAATATGCCTTCATCCGCTTTGGAGTCAAATTTATCTAAGTTATCTTTAGTATTTAGAATATAGCATTTACAACCAAAAACTCTGAAGTAAGATACTTTTGGAATTAGTTGGAGCAGTAATTCATAAGGGGTCTTTTCAAAAGGCTTTCTTATTAAAACTTTATTTTGAATATATCACGCGGTTGCTACAGCTTCCGCCCAAAAACTTTTTGGAAGGTTGCTTTCACACAACATTGTTCGTGCACACTCTTGGAGTGTTCTATTTTTCCTTTCAACTACCCCATTTTGAGGAGCAGCTCTAGGAAAAGAAAAAGTATGAGAAATGCCTCGTTCTTCACAAAACAGTTTAAAGTGTTCATTTTCAAATTCACCACTGTGATCACTTCTTAAAGAAATAATTTTCAAAGAGTATAAGCGTTCGATTCTTTTGAAAAATATTTCAAATTCACGGAAGGCATCATTCTTATGAGTTAAGAATAATACTCACGTATATCGAGTAAAATCATCAACTATGACAAATACGTATCTAGAGTTACATAAGGATGGAGTTCTAGTTGGGTCAAACAAGTCCATATGGAGTAGTTCAAGTGGCCCATTAGAACTAAGAGCTCCAATATTCTTAAATGAACTCTTATGCATTTTGCCAAATTAACATGAATTGCATATTTTATCCAATTTAAAATTTATTTTGGGAAGTCCTTGCACCAACTCTTTCCTAGAAATCTTATCCATGTTTTTGATGTTCACATGACCAAATCGTCTATGCTAGAGCAAAGGGTCATTTGTTGAAACAATTAAACATACATTTGATTCATATTCATTTAATCTAAGTACATAAATATTTTCTACTCGCTTGCCCTTAACAAGAATATTTTTCATATCCTTGTCATAGACTAAGCAGGAGTCAAGAGTAAATAGAACTTTCATACCTTTGTTGCACAGTTGACTTATGCTTATCAGATTATGCTTTAATCCTTTCACCAAGCTTACATCTTTGATGAGCAATTTTGAAGGACTGCCGATATTACCTATTGCGACTAATTGGGACCGATTTGTCTGGAATGTTGGGAATCAAGAGAATATACATGAAGCATGTGGATACCCTAATGCTTGTACAAAGTGAAAGAATTACTTATTTAGGAACCCAAATTCGATTTGAATTTGATTTCCTATGAACAAATGAATCATTATAAAATCCATGCATACTTCTAGTCAAATTATGAACATAAACATTTTTATCATGCAGACATAAGTGTTTAGGTATCCATATCATGTTAGGTCTAGTATTGTGTACATTGTGAGGTTTGTGTACAAAATGTGATCTTTGAAACGCATTGTGTATAGCATGTGGTTTATGTGACATGTGAAATGTATTGTGTCCAATATTTTTTCCATATACAAGAGTATGCTCTCTAACATTTGTATGCATAACATTTTTACAATTGTTACTAGAGGTAAAAGCATGAGCATTTTTATTATGTGTTGTGGATACATGCTTTTGTGAATGAGTAGCATTTGCATTTGGATTTATTTTAAGCTCATCAAGCTTAAGAACTAATTCTTCGTGTTTAAGCTTACTCGTGCTCAAAACATTTTCAAGCATCTCAATTCTATCATTTAAACTGGAAACATAAATAGCATGTTCAGTTTTCAGTGCATCGTGATCATATACCAATTTATCATGTTCTTTATGCAGAGTCTTGTGTTTCTTGTCTAGAATCTTGTGTTTCTTTGACAAACGTTCATATTCTCTATAGAGATTTTCATATGCGCTTGCAATGTCAAATTTATTTTCATCATCGGAACTAGAATCACTTACCTCATCTTTGTCGTTTTGACGTGCCATCATGCATAGTTCTTCATTGTTGACTTGAGGTATCTTCATGGGTGTTTGGATCTCATTTGATCTTGATCCGAATCTTTCGTCCAATAGGTTTAAGATTTGATGTGCGGTTTCTGCCTTTTCTACAAGATCTAACATTTGATCAGTTAATCCAGTGTAAAGTAAATGCATTACCTTGAGGTTGTTGAAGTAGGCTTCCTCTTGATCAGGACTCCATTGAGTTTGCGGTATGGTTGGAATCTCGTATGGTTCTCTGAGAGATCTCATATATTTCAGATCTTGTGCCTCTAAGAAGACTTCCATTCTCCTTTTCCATTGAGAATAGAGATTGTCGTTGAAGATCGGAGGAGTGTGAGTGTTGCAGACGTTTGTTGATGCCATCGTTTTGACCTTGATTTGATACCAAGTGTTGGATCATGTGGATGGCAAACAACACTAGAAGGGGGGTTGAATAGTGTTGTGCAAATAGTAAACTTTTTCGATTGTTAATAAACGTCCTTCTAATGTTGCCTAAGAAACCAAGTAGAGCGATCTACGCTTGGTTCTTAATCAACAAAATAATCTTAAAATACACAGAGTAATTTCAGAACAGGTAGTCGACTCCCTATGAACAGTAGTCGACTCCTAGAGTATTTATAAGCACAGATAAGATTGCAAGTGATACAAATATTATGTTCACAGCGGATAAAAGTAAGTTGATCTTTGCAATAGATGAACAACAATTAGAAAATGATAAAGTAAGAGCAAAGATAAACAAACGCAGATAAGCAATCGCAGACAAAAGGATTTTTATCCTGGTTCCCCACAACTCTTGGGTACGTCCAGTCCCCGACCAATCCGGTACGAGATTTTCCACTATCTGCCTTGGCAAATACAAGTACCTAACTCCACTCGTTAGGATTTCCAACGACCTAGTCTTGACCAGGATTTCCGACTGGCAACACCTAGACTTGTCTAGTGTTCCAACAACAACACAATAAAAAATAATATCCAATTCACCACAATAAATTGGTGGAGATTGGTTTTACACCCAGATTCTATAGCCAAACAATGATAGACAAAATTGTGTGTAGTGGCTTGATAGAATAAGATTCTAGATCACACAAAGATACGAATGAATTCTTTGTGATCTAGATCTAATGTTTTTCAAAAATCCTTTAAACAAAAATCAAGAGAAAAGTAATACGGATTTGAAAAACAGTTAGCCAATAAAACGAGAATATGATCTTTAAAGATAATAACAGAATTTTGCAAGATCACAAATAAAATAGAATTGGCTAAAGAAAGAATGAGAGCTTAGAGCTTTAGAGTGTTTGCACGAGAGATTTTTGAATTCGATAGATGTTGTATTTTTCAATAAGAATGGTCCTCTATTTATAGGACAAAACTGAGAATTTGAATTTCAAAAATACTTTGACTTTTGACCCAAAAATCATGGAGAAAATCGCTCAACGATATTTCAAAATTCAAGTCAAAAACGTCAAACTTTGACAGCTGGTAGTCGACTCCCTAGGAGTGGTAGTCGACTCCCAGTGTATTTCAGGAAATCTTGATTCTAAGCTGGTAGTCGACTCCCTACCTTTGGTAGTCGACTCCCAGAGGAGTTTTTCCTGCGACACAGCTAGTCAGACAGGTAGCTAATTCCAGGGTGTGTGGAGTTTCACTACGAAATTTATAAGATGACTAGGGAAAGCTCTCAAAATCATTTTGAAGACGTTTTAAGAGATATTTAAAATAATTTTAAAATCGTTTGTGTGTGTGTGATTGTCTATATGATTTGGCTTTAACAATACCCTAAAAAGACACAACACACTCACTATAGACTTAGGACACGTCTTCGGAAGCTTGATCAGTTTGATGAAGTAGATGTGAGCTTCACTTGAGCTTCTTGTTCTATTTGATCTTTGAGCTTCATCATTTAATTTTAGCCACGTTCGTCCTTGTCTTTGAGCGTAGATTGTGCTTCTTTGAGTATGAGTAAAGCTTCGCATATCCTGTACACTTAATTGTAGTGTAGTTAGTACACTAAGCTTCATTTGGTGTGCTCATCATCAAAATCACTTGGGGTGGAATTTAATTTCCATTACATTCATCAGGTCATCTCTGATATCACCAGAAGGTACGCAGATCATACTGCCGTATCTCAAGGAACCATCCTCATAAATGATAAAGTCTGGCCGAAGTCCAGCTTCAACTTGCTCTCGGATCCTCTGCAGTTTAGCATCTCCAGATTGTGCAGCTTTGATCCGATCCACTATCGTCGACTGAATTTGCATATTCATCAACGACGATGTGACTCCAGGTAACACAATCTCTGTGTTCATCTCACACAGATCTTGTTGTAACCTCCACTGAACTGTGAGAGTCATAACTGCTGGAAGTCTGCTTAAAGCATCAAGTACAACATTAACCTTCCCTGGATGATACTAGAGGTCAATGTCATGATCAGCTATCAGCTCTAACCACCTACGATGTCTCATATTCAACTCCTTCTGGGTGAAAATATATTTCAACCTCTTGTTATCAGTGAAAATCTTCACTTTTCACTCAGTAATAAATGTCTCCAAATCTTCAAAGCGAAGATGACAGCGGCTAACTCCAAGTCGTGAGTCGGATAATTCTTCTCGTGAATCTTCAACTACCGAGAAGCATAAGAGACTACATGACCGTGCTGATGCAGAACACATCCGAGACCTTTACCCGAGGCATCACAAAAGATCTCGAATCCTCCAGTTCTATCTGGAATAGTCAGAACTGGTGCAAATGTCAGCATTTCCTTCAAAGTCTCAAATGCCTGCACGCAATTGTCTGACCAAACATACTTGACGTCCTTCCTTGTCAGTCGAGTCATGGGCTCTGCTATCCTCGAGAAATCCTGAATGAATCGACGGTAGTAGCCCGCCAATCCTAAGAAACTCCGGATATCTGATGCTGACCGAGGAGTAGGCCAATTCCTGACTGATGTAACCTTCTCTGGATCAACTGAGATACCTTTGCCTGATACCACATGTCCAAGAAATGCAATCCGGTCCAACCAGAACTCGCACTTGCTGTACTTGGCATACAACTGATGACGGCGAAGCGTCTCCAAAACCATCCGTAGATGCTCAGCATGCTCCTTCTCGCTCTTCGAATATACCAATATGTCATCAATGAATATCACTACGAATTTATCCAGAAAATCGTAGAATATGAGATTCATGAGATTCATGAAAAATGCAGGAGCGTTGGTCACACCGAATGGCATGACAACGAACTCATAGTGTCCATACTTGGTCAGAAAAGCTGTCTTATAGACATCCTCATTCTTGACCTTAACCTGATGGTATCCACTCCTGAGGTCCAGCTTCGAGAAAACTCATGATCCACCGAGTTGATCAAAGATATCATTAATGCGAGGTAACGGGTACTTATTCTTCACAGTGACATTGTTCAGCTCCCGATAATCCACGCATATCCTTCTCCATCCATCCCTCTTCTTGACTAGCAGTACAGGTGCACCCCAGGAAGATACGATGTGATGAATGAATCCTTTCTGCAACAGATCGTCCAACTGCTTCCGTAGCTCTTCAAGTTCTGCTGGAGCCATACGGTAAGGTGCCTTCGAGATTGGTTGAGTATTTGGCATCAGATCAATACTGAACTCCAAAGCTCGATCATGCGACAATCTAGAAATGTCTTCTGGAAATACATCTTCGAAGTCTCGAACCACTGCAGGCTTCTCCGGTTCGACTTGCATAGATCCAAGGATCACTTCGTTCGGCTGAGCCCGAAACCTGATAGGCTCGAGAGAACGACTATCACTGATGAATTCAAACACCGGGTGGTCGGGAATTTCGAACACTACTTTCTTCTTGTGACAGTCGATAGTAGCATAGAAAGTTCCTAACCAGTCTATGCCGAGAATAGCATCAAAGTTAGGTGTGTCCAAGACCATGAAGTCTGCATAAAGTTCATGTCCGCAAATCACTAAGGGACATGATCTGCATCCCAAGGTAACACTCACTACGCCACCTCTGGTTGTGATATTCCATCTGTTGGGAAGTGGGTAGGTTGGGATCGAGTGCTTAACTACAAACTTCTGGGATATAACGCACAGGGAAGCCCCAGAATCAAATAAAGTCAGAGCCGGGTGGGAGGCCACTAAGATAACACCTAAGATACAAATAATAAAATCAGCAAGGAAACCTAACTAACAAGCATGAATAAATGAGAAATGATAAATGATAAATGCTAGATATAAATGTTACCTGTGATCTTGTCATCCTCAGTCTCAGCTTCCGCAGATGTCATCGTGAACGCCTGGCGCCTCGGCTGATGGGCCTGCTGATAGGCCCGGTTCTGAGGAATCAGAGGTGGTCCATGTTGAGTAGGTCCGGGTGCTCCTTGCTAAATAGGTGCAGGCACTGCACACTGAACAGGTGCAGGCACTCCAGTAGGTGCTCGGCGGTCCTTGCCGTGAAGGCAGTCTCTCGTAGTGTGTGCAGGTGATCCGCAAATCAGACACTGGTTCAGCATCCTCCTGCAATCTTTCTTTTGGTGTCCAGTCCGGCCATACTAGTAGCAAATCAGATGCGATCGATCGACAGGAGCAGATGGCCTCTTGAACGGTGTGGTCTGTGGAGGTCGGAAGTTTCCTCTAGGCATCATCCTAGGCGGCTCCATGGGACGCTTGCCTCCTCCAGCTGAAGGTCCCTCGGGGAGTTTCGCTACAATCTCATGCTCACGTGCACAATCCAGAACGTCCTGAAGTGTCGTTGGTCTCGCCGAGGTCATCGAGGCTTGGACCTTGGTATTCAGGCCCTTGCGAAACTGGAACGCACAACCTTCAGGGTCTTCAACTATGTGTGGTGCAAAACGGCGAAGCATGGCAAACTCAGCCTCATACTCGTCCACGGTCATATCTCCTTGGACCAGATTAGAGAAACACTACTGAAGCTCTCTCTTGGCTGCTTTAGGAAAGTATTTAGCATCGAACCTTTCCCTAAACATGCCTCAAGAGATCGGTCTGACCAGACGTTTCTCCTCCAGTTGCCACCAGCTCTTGGCATTGTCGGTCAGCTGTAGTTTCGCCACGTCAACCCATCCAGCCTGTGGGATACGTGCAGCACTCAGCTTATCTTCAGTCGCTTGAACCCATTCATCGGCTCCTAGAGGCCCTTCTTTTCCAGAGAAGCTCCTGGGCTACAACTCATGAATGGTCTGACTCCTGGTTCAGCTCGAGGGGGTGGTGGTGGTGCAATCTGAGCAGGTTGTTGTCCCTGCTGAATAAGCTGATGCTGGACTTCCAGCATCCCCATTATGACTCCGAGGATTACATTGATATCAGCACCTCCGTTAGCTGCATTATCATTACCATTCCCATTCCTGGTGTTGTGTCCTCATGCCATGCTAAAACAATAAACTTGGTTAAGTTTGTGTACGAGAAAAATCTAGACGTTTTTGACCATTGATAGTATTTCCATTGTCCTGAAGTTTTGCTAAATGCAAGACCTGCATGGGCCACCACAAAAACCCTGTCACACCCCGCTTCCCATTATACTTGGGAGCGAGGACGCGAGCGGGTCCGCTTGGGTTGGAGCGGTGAAGCTCGAACCCAATACGCGTCTGTGAAAACACCTTTCACAGGAACTTGCATGCAACTCAGAACAACAGAAATATTAAAGCCAACATTTAGATAAAGTACACAATAATAAAAGGGCCCCAAGCATGGCCTACAACGATAGCGATACAGATAAAGTGGGTACACACCCTACAAATAACAGCAGTGAAAATAATAACTGCGGCGGTGATAATCAGCACTAGTCCATGGTAGGGTGAACTTCAAGATCAGCAGAATCCTGGTCAATTGGATCACTCTGATCCAGCAGCTCGTCCTCTGGGTAACATGTCTAGTAACCTGACATACATTCAAACAACATGAATGTATGTCAACAAGGGTCTGCAAGCAAAAGTTAGAGCCCTTGGCAAGATATATAACAAGTTATATATGCAGTTTAAAGCAGTTAAAAGAATTTACACTAGCAATGTAATTAAAGCAATTATGAAAGGTTACACTAGCATGGTAGTTCTGTTATAAGCATTAACATGGCAGTTAAATAATGTAACAGCAGTCTGTAATTAACTTTCTTTTTCAATTGTTTACCTGTGTGTGCAAGTCCGTGACTAAGGCCCCCGTCGTTAGACGAATAGTAAGTGAATACACCTTCAATTGCCCCGGAAGGTGACCAGTTTACTACCGGCTAGTGCCCAGGAACCCAACCCCACCCACGTGTACTTCCTGGACCACGAGCCAGGATGCTAAACCGTCATATACTGGAACACGAGCCAGACTAGTCACCTGTGACCCTAATGGAACACGAGCCAGACTAGTCACACGGGACCGACGAGAATAGCCATCTAATAGCCAACGGCAACTGGTAGCCAACGACATGTTACAACGAGAGCCAACGGCATGTGACAATGAGAGCCAACGGCATGTGACAACGAGAGCCAACGGCATGTAACATTTTATAAGTTTTAACAGTTCCAAAATATCCATCCATGTCCAGAAATGTTGCAATTCACAAAGTATGTTCATTTTGATAATTAAGGGGGTCCATACACATGCACACGAGTTTAAGTCTGGCATTTCTAAAAAGTGTGTTTGTGTCAGCAATTAAGTGTACAACATCAGATATCTCAAAATCATAAAATAAACTGCACGCTTGCCTGACTGGAATAGTTTAGGTTGTCCAGACAATGGTAGGAAAGAACGTGACGTATCTACGTCATTAAATAATAACATTCATTATAATTAACAAAAGTGCTGAAAGTTAGAACTAATGAATAAGTCGCGAAAGCTAATTTTCTTGTTATTGTTTTAAATTAAGGTATATCAAATTATATGTCGTTGGGTCACATTTTTAGTCAAGAATGCTGTAGAAGTAGTTTCACATGTCATTTCACGTGTAGACTTTTAGTTATACAACTTTACGTGAAAAAGGCTAAATGAACACCTAACTTCAAATACGCACTATAAATCGTACACTAGCCCGATTTTAGTGATTTTGGTGTTGTTGGGTTCGTTTTGATGGGTACTACATTACGGTGATGTCGGTTCTCTGTTTTGGTTAAACAAGTTAACGAATTAGGTTAATTGTGAGTTAAGCAAAATATTACGCTAACCCCTGAATTGGGTTTGTCTAATTTTATTAGGTTCTCTGGCTAGGGTGGTGTTTGTATTGTGTTACACCAACTTGGTACGCCTTATTAATTTAATATTTTAATACTATCATATTATTTACAGTTAACAACATGCTGAAATAACCATTAATATTCAAATAACACTAATTAGCAACTAAGTAACATTAACTAAGTTAATCTCGTGGTTCATCATGGTATTAATAGTTCACCTACCAATTTTTGACTATATGGTAATAAGATAACATGCTACAACTTATATTATTTCTTAACACTATTTAATATAACCATATCCCTAACTCTCTATCCCTCTGTCACTCATTTACTTCCCTGTCTCTCTCTTTCTTTTACTGTCACCAAGTCTCTTCATTTCTCAGTTCTTGTGTTTGTTTCTTTTTTTTTGTTTCAAAAGCTTGCAACGATTCACACACGGCCAAAAAAGGTAGGGAGCTTACAGTGCACGGCGGAAGGGAGGAGGGGACGTCGGCCTGGGTGGCGTTTACGGTGGGCTGGTGGCGCGCAGCTCTCCTAGGCGGCGGACGGCGGCTGTAGGCGCGGCGACGACTTCCCAGGTGGCGCTCCCGGCGGGCGGCTATCCCAGGCGGCGCGGTATCACGGCGGGCGGCGGTGGAGACTGGTGGCAGGCGACGGCTCAGGTGAGTTGATGGGTGGTGCGGCCAATGGAGGGAGGAAGAGGAAGAAGAAGAGAGGGTTTGAGGTTGTTTTGATTTCTGAAGATTGAATCTGAAATGTGTAACAGATTTGTGTGTTGGTTTCTTGGTTGTTTGAATCTGAGATGTGGTTTTGGATCTGAAATCTTGTGTTTTCATATTTGGATTTTGGGTAGGAAAGATTTGGATCTGATTTGATGATGGTTGTCTGATTTGAAGTTTCCTCTGCTTCAAATTTTCAGTTTGGGTGATTTTGATTTTGGGAAGAATTCGATTGGGGAATGAGTTGGGTTTGATTTGTTTTGGGGAGGATTTGGGACTGATGATGAATTGTTGCTGGTTGATTTTGTTTGCAGGGAGTCGTTTGCAGGAGGAAGAAGAAGATGTCCCTGTTGTTGAAATTCAACAGTGCAGGTGGACATGTTGACGGATGGAAGGGCTGGAGGTGGGGGTGGTCTTCAATTCTGTGTTGGATCTGAACCACCCCAAACGGTGGAATCAATAGGTTAGGTTAATTAGTAACTTGATTAAGTGTAATTAGCTAGGGCAATTTAATTAGGGTAATTAATTAGTGTCAAAGTTAATTAGTCATGCCATGAAAAATTAAAAGTCATCTGAGACGCGCTCGCATCGTCGCACAAAAGAACTCGCACACAAAAAATATCCGGACGATCAAAACAAAAATACGGGCACACACAATAATTAACAAGCGTAGAAAAATACCGGCCGTTATAATATGAGTAAGTTCATCATCAAAGCATATGTAAGAGTATTTGTTTTATTTTGTTTTCATTGAAACCCTAGTTTTCTGTGTGAGAGTATAACCCTTGTGTAGGGTTGGTTGAGATCTCTCTTTGTGAGAGTTTGAGTCTCTCTGTGAGAGAGCAAAAGTCTCTCTGTGTGAGAGCAAGGATTTCTCTGTGGGAGAATCCAAATCCTCTGTGTGAGGCATTCACTTTTCTTTGTGAGAATCATAGTGGATATTGGTGTGGCTGGACGTACTCTATTTTGGAAAACCAGGGTAAAATCTTGTGTTTGCGTTTGGATTGATTGTGTTGATTAATTCCTCTTGCACTTATTATTCTGCATTTGCAAATTAAATTTTAATTGCACAATTTATTGCCATTACTCTATTCATCCCCCTCTAAATTTTGTTGTTGTTAATATTGCAAGGTAAACGGTCCTTATAATTTGTATCAGAGCGAGGTTATAGCATACATTAACGATGGCATTCAATGCTATATCCGCGTCTCATGAAGACGGTTTATCTACCGTTCGACCCCCGCTCTTCAACGGAACCAACTACCCAAGTTGGAAGATCAGGATGATGATCTACTTGGAGGGTCAAGACCTATGTGACATCAAGGAATCGCCCTTTGAGAAGCCTACCACACCCGTGGCCTCAAGGAAAAAGACGGAGAAGGAATCAAACAAATACAATGCGAGGGTTATGAATGCATTCCATTGCGCCCTTACTCCAAATGAGTTCAACCGCATCTCTATATGCAAATCGATCAACGAAATTTGGCATATCTTGAAGATTACTTATAATGGGACGTCCAAGATAGAGAAATCTAAACAAAGTGTGTTTAGATCTAAATATGAGATGTTTAAGCGGCAGGAAGGAGAAAGCATCCTGGAAATGTTCACAAGTTCACAGACATCGTGAACGCTTTGGAAAGACTTGGGAATGTGATTTTCCAAGAGGATTGAGTGGAGAAGATCCTTGACTCTCTTACACCCAAATGAGATTCAAAGGCAAACATGATTTTGGAGTCTAACGGCATGTCTAAATATACCGTTGAGGAGTGTGTTGGGAATATCATGGCATACAAAGTGAAGCTTCAACACAAGAATGAGATTCAAAGAACCAAGCCTGAGAAGCCTGAGAATCAAAAGGGGGTTGCATTCCATGCCAAGGAGGATCCAATCAAATAGAGAAAAAAATTCCATCGAGAAGCTTCTAGTGAAGAAGATGAAGAAGATGAGGCCAGTTGAGATGAAATCATGGAGCTTGCCAAGCAACTAAGAGCATTCCTCAAAAGCAAGCAAGGTAAATCTTATTTAAAGTTTGTCTCTAAATTTAACAATACGATTTGTTTCAGTTGTATAGGAAATAGTCATCTCTCCATCGAATGCCCTTCCAACCCCACCAAAGAGACTTATAAGGGTAAAAGGAAGAAGCATTGGAAAGGCAAGTCCAAGTTCAAGAACCAAAAGAAGGGACTTGTCGGCACATTTGATGACTCTGATATGGACACATCACGTGATGAAGAAGAGGATGACAAGGAGTGAGCTCACATGTGCTTCGTGGATTCTGATGATTCTTCATCAATATCCTCAAGTTCAAGAGATGAAGGGTGGAGGCGTGGCTCAACCCCAATGAAGAAATGTGCTTCATGGCTAAAGAGGAAGAGTCTTCATCAAGCTCTAGCAAGGAGGAAAGCAATGAGGAACCCGTGAGTGGATTCTTATAATTTTTCATGGAAAGCTATGGTGATGCACTATCGATGTCGTAGGAGCCAAGATTTCGATCGTTTAATGCTCGGATTTGCCAAAGGCTGGGGCTGCCAGAAATAGTAAAATTCTTGAAACCGCTATTCGCAGCAACCATGGCATCATCCCAATCATAATCTCATGGGAAGTCATGGAAACTACCTCATATTCACAAAGAAAACACGGACGCTCCTCATTTGGCCTCTTATTTCCCCCCACAATGCCTTCGAAATCCGTGCGAGTTCCAGAAATAATTAACCATGGCAATTGTCTGTGTATTGAACCCGTGAGTGGATTCTTATAATTTTCCCATGGAAAATGATGGTGATGAACTATTGATGTCATAGGAGTTAAGATTACAGTCATTTATGCCCGGATTGGCCGATAGTTGGGGCTGCTAGAAATAGCGGAATTCTTCAACCCGCTATTTGCAGCAACCGTGGGATCTCATGCGAATTCATGGAAATCCCCTTCACAAAGAAACCATGGATGCTCCTCATTTGGCCTATTATTTCCCCACAACGCCTGCGAAATTTGTGCGAGTCCCAGAAATCATTAACAGTGGCAATTGCCTGTATATTGAACCTATGAGTGGATTCTTTTAATTTCCCCATGAAAAGAGATGGTGATGCACTATCGATGTCGTAGGAGAGAAGCTTTCGGTCTACTGATGCCCGGATTGGCTGATAGTCGGGCTGCCAGAAATAGTAAAATTCTTCAACCCGCTATTCACAGCAACCGTGGCATCATCCCAATTGAAATCTCATGGAAAGTCATGGAAACTACATTCACTTCACAAAGATACCAAGGACGCTCCTCATTTGGCATCTTATTTACCCACAACACCTGCAAATACGTGCGAGTCCCAGAAATTGTTAACCGTGCTAATAGCCTGTGTATTGAACCCGTGAGTGTATCCTTATAATTTTTCATGGAATGCGATGGTGATGCACTATCGATGTCGTAGGAGCCAAGATTTCGGTCATTTGATGCCAGGATTGGCCGATAGCCAGGGCTGCCAGAAATAGTAAAATTCTTCAACCCGCTTGTCATGCCCTGCTTCACATTATACTTGGAAGCGAGGACGCAAGCGGGTCCGCATGTGCTTAAAGCAAAGAAAAGATACTTTTATTCATTTCTCTCTTCTTTGACTTAAGCACAATAAGTGTTGATTTGGTTAGGCAGGTTTCTTGCATGCAAATATTATCAGAATAGCATAAATATTAAATTCACTTTTATTCCAGAGTTTTCAGACAAGTACACAAAGTAGTTAGGCCTAACATGGACGTACAATTTATTGAAAATGCAAACACACTTGCAAGATAACAAGTACAACTAATAAAATAAGACTGATATCAGCTCTCTCTATTCTTTGGCAGGGAGGACCTCAGCGTCCTCGTAACTCTGGTCGACAGGATCGTCCTCCAAGATAAGATCCTCAAAAGTGGGGTCCTCAACATAATCTGTCTCTGAATCTAACATATATTTCACAATTACATTGAAATATATGCCAGCGAATCGCTCGACAAGATATTTAAAGTAATGAAATAAAGAACAACTTGGAAAAGAACAGAAGAGCGTTAGTACACATTTATGAGTAATGAGTGCATAAAAGTAAAAGTACGAGCATGTATGAATTGTATTCAAAAAGTAAAGCAGTAGTATATTGAGTATTAGTTATTTGTGCTCGTGATAAGTCCATGTCTGGGTTGGTAGTATATTCTTGATGCACCATATCATCGGGGGTTTACCGTGACGCTTCTTGTCATCCCTAACTTGGAAAATGGCCAAGATGTTTGCATCCATTGGTGTGGTATGGAGGTAGCCGTAAGGTGGTCAAGCTACTTATACGAACCCTACTACTATGGACCAACCCCACATAAGTGTCATAACTAGTCACCGACTAGTTTCCTTTCCATCTGTAATCGCTGGGTTCTCATTATGTTTCGAGGGTTGTGTCCTACCCTCTGTTCCATTTTGGTTCAATTGATGACATGCAGGGAAAAGTTGTTCTTTTATCAAAAAAGCATTAACATGAAATGTTCAATTTAATCAATTGCTAATGGCATTGCAAGAGCATGCAGTTTGGTTACTAAGTTTGACGAGCATGTTCAAAATAAGGTTTTAGCATCAGATTCAGCAGTTTGTCCTAACATTCAATTACAATAAATACTTGCCTGGAGGCGATAGTGGATGTCCCGGTGATCGCACCGGAAGACGCGATTTATCTATGACATATAGATTCGCGTGTGAGACTACTCATGTACGCTAATAGAATCATATTAATATTAACCAAACTAATCTATATTAACTCATGCTTATTAACCAAACTAGTATTAACGGGACTAATATTACGACACTAATATCACCAAACCAATATTTATACTAATCATCATTTATATTTGTAACTAACATGTACTGTTATTAATAAACTAATATATACTAGCATTACTTATAACTAACTGTGTTATATAATATCAACATTTAACAGATTATATATGTATTAATATTTATATGTAAACTAAAGTTATATTACATACTGTTTATATTTGTTTACTAACCTATTACATATTAGGTTCATATATGTTTATTAACCTAACATGATGTTTATATACTAACATTAACAACTAATATATATACTTACAGGATTGTTTATATGTAACCTAATTAATATTAATAATACTAACTAATATATACTAATGTTATTAACAATACTAACTTTATAAAGCTTACATGTTTGTGTCTCTCTTGCGTGTGTTGCAGATCAGAGGTGGCGACTACGGCGTGGTGCGACAACGGTTCTGCGACGACTGGGCAGCGACGGTGTGATGCAGGCGGAAGACGGTGTCGGAGAGGCGGTGACTGAGGTCAGAGGAGGAGTTGCACGGCTCTGGGTGGTGTTACAGGGAGGAGCATGGGTTAGGCGTTGGGTTGCAACGGCGAGGACTGCGGGTAGAGGAGGAGCAGGTGGCCGGAGGTGAGGGGGATCTGGGGTCGTGAGGCGCTGTGGGTGCAGTCGGAAGTGGGTTGCAGGTGAAAGGTCTTAGGGTTCGGGAGGTTTTGAGAGAGGAGATGTGAGGGCTCTTTGTACGGCTGTGAGGGAGAGAAATGTCTAGGGTTTTATGTTAGGTTTTATTATTTGTAGAGGCTGTGCACGTGAGAGATAAACCCTAGGGTTGCTTGGGTTTTATTTTGGTGAAGTTGTGCGTGGGTTGAAGGCTTGGGTTGTAAACGAAAATAAAAAAAAGAACAAAGTGGCGGCCTGGTTGCTTGATTAGGGTTTGTTTGTAAAAATGGAATGATTTGATAAAATTAGACTGTGTTAAAAAATTTAGAAGAAATGGAAAGAACAAGAGGTTTAATTACAATTAAGAATGGGATTCATTGCTATAGGAGAAGTGTCCTAGGAGTTTAAGGAAGGGGATTTGAATTTTGAATTCAAATAATTATTTAATGAAATTATATATTAATAGATTACACATCGTTGTAGTCCACTAATATACGTATATAAGTATAAAGCTAATTAACATACGTAGTTAATACGAATACGTATATAAGTAATACGTAATATGAATACGCATATCAGTACAAATACATAAAATCACAAAACAAAGATAGAATACGTGCAAAATATGTATTATTAAATACCGGCCGTTACATCGCTATTCGCAACAATCGTGCGGTCATCCACATCGAAATCTCATGGGAATTCATGGAAACTACATCTGCTTCACAAAGAAACCACGGATGCTCCTCATTTGGCCTCTTATTTTCCCCACAAAGCCTACGAAATCCGTGCGAATGCCAGAAATCGTTAACCGTGCTAACTACCTGTGTATTGAACCCGTGAGTGGATTCTTATAATTTTTCCATGGAAAGCGATGGTGATGCACTATCAACGTTGTTGGAGCCAAGATTTCGGTCGTTTGATGCCCGGATTGGCCGATAGCCGGGGCTACCAGTAATAGTAAAATTCTTCAACCCGCTATTCGCATCAACCGTAGGGTCATCCCAATCAAAATCTCATAGGAAGTCATGGAAACTACATCATCTTCACATAGTAACCAAGGGCGCCCCTCATTTGGCCTCTAATATCCCCATAAAGCCTGTGAAATCCGTGCGAGTCCTAGAAATCGTTAACAGTGGTAATTGCATGTGTATTGAACCCGTGAGTGGATTCTTATAATTTTTCCTTGGAAAGCAATGGTGATACACTATCGATGTTGTAGGAGCCAAGATTTCATTTATTTGATGCCTGGATTGGCCGATAGTCAGTCCTGCCAGAAATCGTGAAATTCTTCAACCCGTTATTCGTAGCAACTGTGGGGTCATCCCAATCAAAATCTCATGGGAAGTCATGGAAACTATATCATATTCACATAGAAACCACGGACGCTACTCATTTGGCCTCTTATTTTCACACAACGCCTGTGAAATCCGTGTAAATCCCAGAAATCATTAACCGTGGCAATTGCCTGTATAATGAACCAGTGAGTGGATTCTTATACTTTTCCCACAAAAAGCGATGGTGATGCACTATAGATGTCGTATGAGCCAAGATTTCAATCGTTCGATGTCCAGATTGGCCGATAGCCAGAGCTGCCAGAAATAGTAAAAATTTTCAACCCGCTATTTGCAGCAACCGTGGGGTCATCCCAATTGAAATCTCATGGAAAGTCATGGAAACTACCTCCTCCTCACATAGAAACCACGAACACTCTTCATTTGGCATCTTATTTCCCCCACAACGCCTGTAAAATCCGTGCGAGTCCTAGAAATCATTAACCATGGCAATTGCCTGTGTATTGAACCAGTGACTAGATTCATATAATTTTTCCATGGAAAGAGATGGTGATGCACTATCAGGTATGAAGCGATCATTCCTGTAGAGGTAGGCAAGGAGCCTCTTCTTCTCAGATACTTCGATGAAGAGAGAAACTCAGAAGGACTCGAACTCAACTTACAGTTGATCGATGAAGTCAGAGATTGAGCCCTTACCACCCTCATCAGGCAGAAGAGTCATGTGGCCCGCTACTACAATTCCAAAGTTTGGGGACGAAGCTTTCATCTAGAAGACCTCGTGTTACGAAAAGCTGTTTTCTCTCCAAAAATTGCTCGACATGGAAAGCTTGTTGCGAAATGGGAAGGCCCCTACAAGGTGACTAATGTTCTTGGCCCAGCCACATACTGACTCTATATAATGGAAAATAAGGAACTCACTCACCCCTGAAATGCATAGCACTTGCGAAAATAATACTAGTAAACATGCAAGAGCTCTTCCTTTGTAATTTGTTCAGCTAATGGATGCGCCGTAAATGTGGAGTTGGCCATATCCTGTCTAAATTTTTGAAACAACTCTGTAGTCGGTCGTTAGTCGAAGTGGTTATGCCCCTCACAACCGAACGATCCAACTATGTCGTCGGTCGTAAGTAGAAGGGGCCACGCCCCTCGTAACCAAATGACCCATCTCGGTCGTCGACCGTAATTCGAAGGGGCCACGCCCCTTGCAATCGAACGACCCAACTCGGTCGTCGATCGTAAGTCAAAGTGGCTACGCCCCTCGCAACCGAACGACCCTACTCGGTCGTCGACCGTAAGTCGAAGGTGCCACACCACTCGCCACTGAATGATGCAACTTGGTCATCGGCCATAAGTCAAAGGGGCCGTGCCCCTCGCCATCGAACGACCCAACTCTGACGTCGGCCGTAAGTCAATGGGGCTGCTCCCCTCGCAACCGAATGACCCTAACTTCTTCGTCAACCGTAAGTCGAATGGGACGTGCCCCTCACAACCAAACGACTCAACTACATCGTCGGCTTTAAGTCGAAGGGGCCATGCCCCCTCACAACCAAACCGACTGGCCCATCCTTGTCATCGAACGATGTTAAGGCTGTTATGACAATTTTGTTATGCCATGTATTTCAGCGAGCCATGTTCAATCATTTTTCTCTTCATAAAATTGAATCGTTGAGGGGCCATATACGTATGCTCGTGTGGAATTGATATGCAAGACATGCAAGCTCAAAACTTAAAGTCACGGTTTATTATTCATTGTTTTAATACAACTTCATACACTATGATACAAGGTTGATATCACTTAGAAGAAGGGCCACCACCCCCGGACGCAAAAATATCCTTCATCGTCATGGAGAATTTGCCATTAAGCTCAGCTTTTACGGCCTCAGCCGAAACTACTGATCCTTCTAAATCATCAATCTTGGCTTGAAGCTCGAGCTTTTCATTTTCTGAGCACTCCAAATTAGCTCGAAATTGGGACTTCTCTTTCTCCCATTAAGCCTCAACAGTTTTTCTGGCCCCAGATAAGGAGTTGATGATGTCTTTGGCCTTCACTAATGCACATTCAGTGTCAGCTTTGTCCTTACGCGTCTTTCCCAACTCCTCCTCTAGCTTCGAAGAGACGTTGTGATTTTCACTTTTGACGGGAGACATTTCTATTTTTAGTTTCATCGTCCGACGTCAAAATTGAGATCTGTCTTCTTAGTTAGCTTTCTTTCGTCATCACGATCACCTCGATATTTATTTTATAATTTTTGGAGTTCATTTGACCACTTTTATATTTTTAGCAAGGTTTAAAATATTTTTAATAGCTACGTTTTAAATTATTTTCGGCCAAACAAAATTTTATTACGTTTTAAATACTTCAAAATATTTTTGAGCCAAATCTCAGCTCATTTAGGCCGCACCCAAGCCTTGTGCGAGTTGGAGAGGGTGCGATTCGAATTTTAAATTATTTTAAACTCCTTATCCCATTAGGATTAGCCCTAGACCAAGTCAACCCCTCTACACTATATAAACAACCCCTAGGAAGACTCATTTTCGCAAGAAATTAGCCCTAGCCTCTTCCAAAACCCAAATTCACGCTTGCGACGAATCGTCGCAACGTTGCTGCACCAAGCCCCGCACCGACTGAAGGAATCACCCCAAAAACCCCGCACTGATCGACAGCTGCCCCCGATCATGCCCGCTCTGCACCCAGCTGCATCACCCGCTCCGTTCGCCCGCTCCGCACCGTGCCCGACCGAAGCAGCTGCCCGCTCACACCCGCTCTCCGCAACGTTGCAACGTTGGCAACGCCCTGCTGCAGCGCCCGACCGGCCCGCTCTCCCGCACCGACCGAAGGAAGCCCCCGTACCTGCTGCTGTGACCGACCTGCAGCGCTGCACAGCCTCGTTCCCCCGCACCGACCGAGCCAAGTCCCCGTACCAAGCGTGTCTGACCGAGAGGCAATCGTCGCAACCCCGTACCCGTCACACCACTTGCCACAGTGGGCCCCCCAAGTTCTCCAGAGGTATTGTGGGTCCCCTATTGGTCCCTACGACTACTGTGGGCCCCACCTAGGTGCATTCTCTCCGACGATTCACCGTTTACGACGTTGCGATACGTCGTAGCCCGTCGTCGCACGTCCTAGCTTTGGAATCTGGATTCGTTGCTCCGGTTGCTGCTCTGAACTTTCCAGCGATGAATCTATTCTGGAATCTGGACTTGGAGCGCGTTCTTTTATTCCAACCCCCTGGCGTCGCTACTCGACGCCATTGTAGCTTTCGCGTCGTGTTGAGGTAACGCTTTGCACCCCTAGGACCCCCAACCCATTGCATGTTAATCAAGACTAAATTCGATGTTTTTAAAGTATTTTAAATGTTTTAGAATTCACTAATCAAGATTAATAAAACGGATGTAGGCCGATGGACTTGTGCACGTAGGATATTGTGACTTTGGACTCGTTGGACGGTGTTTCTCTGACGTGATACTTGCAGGCAAGTGAAACTTGCCAATTCTGGCTTAGGACCATGTTTTTAGGCCACTTCCTTGTTTTTAGCGTAAAAGAGACTAGACAGTGAAATGATAGCTGTCTAGACGCAACTTTAGGTTCTAGCTTGACAACGAAGCTAGATCCGTCACCCTGCCATGTCATGCATAGCATTGATGTCTGTCACGTTTAAATTCCTTATCTGTACGCACTTTTAACTGCCATGCATTGCATTCTACATGTCATCCAAGTTGATTATTGCATTCGTAGCACACGCTACACTACTTGTACTTCCTTGACCGGCTAGGTGCACCCCTATGCCATCATGATAAAACACTTCCTGGCTCGTGATCCAGAAGCTGGCCTCATGTGTTGGTCAAAAGCCAATGCCCGATACACGTGGAGGGGTAGGGATAAGCGATCACTTGAGCTTAGGAGTTGGCCCGCGCAGCCACTCTAGTCAAAAGGCGTAATCTCTGTGCACGAGGTGCTTACTTGACTTGTACTTGTCTTTATGAATGATTCATGTAAAACTTGTCATCCATGCCATGTTTAAATGCCATGCTTGTTCTTTACTTACTTTACTTTACCTGTTGCACTCTTACTTTAACTGCCATGTCATTGCATCATGCTAGAACTGCTAGGTTGCTTTGCTTTACCTACTTTCAGTTTCCTTGCACAAGTCTCTTGTAGACTTGCTGACATGTGCCCCTTGCTCTTTTGGGTGTCACATGTTAGACCCTGAGCCAGAGACCGTAGCTGAGGACGAGGTGTTTGCTGACGCTGAGCCAGAGCCTACTTTTGACGAGGAGTTGGTGGACACCGGTGACCAGTCTTAGAGACTGATTTTAGTTGCTTTTGATTTAGGTTGCTGTTAGTTGTCGGTGCGTAGCACCATTACTTTGCTTTTGTACTTTGTACTTTTGTTGGCCATGTTGGGGCCTCTTTTAGACTCTTTTCTTTTAGCCTGGTGGCTTTTCTGCGATGTTGAAATTTATTATTATGGATATTCTGAGATTTATCTTTTGTCTCACTTTCTTATTGTTATCTTTGTTTCGTTTCGCATTGCAAGGACCTGTAGTTAAAGTTGATTGACGCTTATAGGACTTGCAGCTTTGTAGCTTCAAGTCTGAGCGGACCTTCTCACGCTTCGGCCTCCACGTTTTTGGGAAGCGGGGCGTGACAGGTTTTGTTGGTGGCCCATGCAAGTCCCATCTTGCAATTGCGAACTAACGGAACAACGATAATAACGGAATGTCCATTAAATAAATTGCAACATCCAAGTCATTAAGCTTTGAGTCTAATTTGTTTGTTCGTTTTCTATGTCATTAGATGGCTGGACGACGACAGACCCGATCTGGTAGTGGACCCAATCGTGCTGAGGTACCAGATAGAGAGCCCACCAATGCTGAGATCATGAGGATGATGCATCAGATGATGCAAGTGCAGCAGGGCATGCTCCAGAATACACAGAGTATCTCTCGCTTCGAGCCAGGAGCGAAGCAGTTTCGGGAGCTGGGCCCGACTTACTTTGATGGATCTGAAGGACCGTTGGCTACAGAGGAGTGGATCAGGAATACTGAGGATAATCTGAAGATGTCGAAGGTCAACCCGGCTGGATGGGTTGATCTGGTGAAGAAGCAGCTTAAGGATAATGCTCGCAACTGGTGGGATGCAGAGGAGGAGCTGTTGGTGAGCCCTATACCTTGGGCTACTTTCAAGTCCAGGTTCGATGAGGAGTACTTTCCGAAGGCTGCTAGGAGGGAGATGTTACAGCGCTTCATTGAGCTGAAGCAGGGAAATCTGACGGTTGACCAGTATCACCAGGAGTTTACTAGGCTGAGTCGCTTCGCGTCGAAGATGGTGGAGGATGCTGAGGAGAAGGCTCAGAGGTTTCTGTAGGGTCTTTTCCTAGACTTGCAGAGCCTGATGTCTACGACGGATATGGCGTCATATCAGAAATTGCTGGTAGCTGCTCGGAGACAGGAGTTGATTGCGAGGCAGAAGAGAGGACAGATTTCTTGAGCTGGGAAGATGCCTATGGAGCAGGTCAGAGGAGTGGTTAGGCCTGGGTCCAGGCCTAATCAGCCAGTGCAGTTCAAGAGGCCAGGTGTGCCTCTTCAGAAGACTTGCTATTTCTATGGCAAGACCGGGGCATGTTAAGGAACAGTGTAGGAAGATGTTGGGACAGTGCCTGATTTGTGGAGATCCTACTCATGCTATGAAGGAGTGCCCAAAGTCTAAGCTACCTTGGAAGGAACCAGTTGGCACACAGCCGTTGCAGCAGAGAGCACCTATACCTGCAGGTCACGGAGCACCCCTCGCTCCACAGAGGCAGGCTTTTCAGCAGGCCATGCAGCCGAGGAGGCAGTGGAGAGCGAGGCTGTGGATGAGGTTATCATAGGTAACTCTCAATCTAGTTGTTTCCTTCCTTAGATAGTTCTGATTGTTAGCTTATGTTTGATTGCTTGTATATGAGTGTTTTCTAGAATAGGGTTTGATTGCTACACTGTTTGTTAGGTGTGATTTTGGTTTGCACATTTCCCGCACAAGTCCTCTTTAACTTTGGTGCATCGATGTGTATTATTTCTCGGAGGTTCGTGGAGAAGCATTCCTTGACGACTTCCCCTCTCCCCAAGAGTTGAAACATAGTTACAGGAAATGGCGTGATCTCAGTGCATCTTGGGTGCAATTCTTGCCCTTTGGTGGTCTGTGGACATGAGCTTTACGCTGATTTTATTGTCCACGATATCATCAACTACGATGCAGTGCTTGGGATGGATTGGCTTGCGAGCTTTTATTCTACGATGTGATTGTCGGAGGAAGAAGGTGGTGTCCGAGATCCCTGGACATCCGGTGTTTGAGTTCAGTCGAGGGTAGCAGTTCGCTTGGCCCTGTCAGGTTCCGGGCCAGACCGTTGAAGATTGTTGCTATGCAGATGGAGCAGAGTAGACGAGCTGTGGTACGTGAATTCGACAACGTCTTCCCCAAGGAGATGTCTGGACTGTCGCCCGATCGAGCTCTCGAGTTTTCAATCGATCTTATTCCGGGAGCGCAGCCTATCTTGAAGGCGCCGTATCGGATGGCTCCAGCAGAGTTGGAGGAGGTGCGTAGACAGCTGGATGAGCTTATACAGAAGGGTTACATCAATCCTAGTGTGTCTCCGTGGGGAGCACCGGTGTTGCTGGTGAAGAAGAAGGATGGTTCGCGTCGCATGTGTGTGGATTACCGGGAGCTGAATGCTGTGACTATCAAGAATAAATATCCCTTGCCTCGTATAGATGACATCTTTGATCAGCTCAGAGGATAGATGGTGTTTTCTAAGTTGGATTTGAGGAGTGGTTACCATCAGCTTAAGGTGAAGAAGGAGGACATCCCGAAGACAGTGTTCAGGACGAAGTATGGTCACTACGAGTTCGTGGTTATGCCTTTCGGTGGTGACCAATGCGCCCGCAGTTTTTTATGAACCTGATGAATCTGATCTTCTACGACTTCCTAGACAAGTTTGTCGTTATCTTTATTGACGACATTCTGATCTATTCAAAGTCGGAGGAAGAGCATGCATCGCACTTGAGGACAGTGTTGGAGATCTTGAGGAAGCATCGTTTGTATGCTAAGTATTCCAAGTGCGAGTTTTGGCTGGATAGAGTTGCTTTTCTCGGGCATGTGGTGTCAGGTGATGGAATTTCTGTGGATCCCGAGAAGATTATGGCTATTAGAGAGTGGCCTGTTCTGCAGTCAGCGTCTGAGATCCAGAGTTTCCTTGGGCTTGCGGGTTATTATCAGCGTTTCATTAAGGACTTTTCCCGGATTACTGAGCCGATGACTAGACTGACGCGGAAGGATGTACCATATGTTTGGTCTGATGATTGCAAGAAGGCTTTTGGTGTACTGAAGGAGAGATTGACGACTGCCCCTGTACTTGCTGTGCCTGATCGGAGTGGAGGATTCGAGATCTTTTGCGATGCTTCTGGGAAAGGTCTTGGATGTGTGTTGCATCAGCATGGGCATGTGGTTGCGTATGCTTCTCGTCAGCTTAAGGCTCATGAGAAGAATTACCCAACACATGATTTGGAGTTGGCTGCAGTCGTGTTTGCGCTCAAGATTTGGAGGCACTTCTTGCTGAGTGAGAAGGTGAAGATCTTCACTGATCACAAAAGCTTGAAGTATATCTTTACGCAGAAGGAGCTCAACATGCGACAGCGTCGATGGTTGGAGCTCATGGCAGACTATGAGATCGATTTGCAGTATCACCCTGGCAAGGTGAATGTGGTTCTGGATGCGCTGAGCAGACTTCCAGTGGTGATGATGTTGACTTCGCAGTGGAGATTGCAACAGGATTTTTGCGAGGCTGGGTATCGAGATTATTCTTCCTGGAGAGACCTCTACGTTGATGAGTATGCAGATACAGTCGACGATCGTGGATATGATCAAGGCTGGACATGCTGGAGATGCTAAGCTGGGTGAAGATTCGGGAGCAGGTGGAAGCCTGTCTGTGGACTGACTTTTTGGTTCACGAGGATGGTTCATTGAGATTTGGAGCCAGGTTGTGTGTGCCAGCTAGAGATATCAGAGAGGAATTATTGGTGGAGGCACACAGTTCGCCGTATTCTGTGCATCCTGGTGGCACCAAGATGTACAAGGATCTTCGCCTGAACTTTTGGTGGCATGGTATGAAGAGGAGTGTGGCTCGGAGCGTAGCCAAGTGTTTGGTTTGCCAACAAGTAAAGGCGGAGCATCAGCGTACGGCAGGGTTGCTACAACCGCTTCCGATTCCGGAGTGGAAGTGGCAGCACATCACTATGGATTTCGTGACTGGACTACCTCGGAGTCCGAAGCAGAATGACGCGATTTGGGTGATCATAGACCAATTAACCAAATCCGCGCACTTTATTCCCTTCCGAGTAGGACAGTCTACTGAGATGGCTAGCGAGGAGATATATGGAGGTAAATTCTTTTACTCTCCATTTTATTTCCTTTCCTAGTTTAGATAGTGATGTAACGTAAATCGTGCAGGAGATCGTACGACTTCACGGAGTCCCCGTGAGTATCGTGTCGGACAGAGACACAAGATTCACATCTCAGTTTTGGCAGAGTCTGCAAAAGAGCTTGGGTACGAGTCTGAGTTTCAGCACGGCGTACCACCCGCAGATGGATGGCCAGTCCGAGAGGACGATTCAGATTTTGGAGGACATGCTGAGAGCGTGCATGTTGGACTTCAAGGGATCTAGGGAGGATCATCTCCATCACGTTGAGTTTGCCTACAATAACAGCTACCAGGCGAGTATTGGAATGGCGCCTTTCGCCGTGCTATATGGAAAGAAATGTCGATCGCCACTGAGCTGGGATGACATTGGAGATCGGGAGCTGTTAGGACCGGAGATGATTGTGGAGGCCGTGGATGTTGTGAGGAACATCCGAGAGAAGCTGAGGATTGCGCAGGACCGTTTCAAGCATTGGGCCGATGCTAAACGGATGCCTTTGGAGTTTCAGCCTGGAGATCATGTCTTTCTGAAGATTTCTCCGAACCGCGGAGTTATTCGATTTGAGAAGAGAGGCAAGCTGAGTCCGAGGTTCATTGGGCCGTTTGATGTCCTGGAGAGAGTTGGAGCTGTGGCTTATCGCTTGGCGTTGCCGCCATCGCTGGAGGGAGTTCACGACGTATTTCACGTATCCCAGTTACGTCGATACGTTAGTGATCCATCACATGCTGTGGATTTCTCGGAGATCACGGTACGTCCGGATCTGTCTTATGATCAGTAGCCAGTTGAGATTCTGGATCGTCGACAGAAGCAGCTGAGGAATAAGACCGTCGACTTGGTTCGAGTGCAGTGGCGTCACGGTTCCCCTGGTAAGTCCACCTGGGAGCGTGAGGATGAGATGAGAGAGCACTTCCCGCACCTTTTCCCGAGTAGTGCTTGATGTTGATTCCGAGGACGGAATCATTTCTAAGGTGGGGAGGATGTAACGACCACTTTTCGTTGTACGTTGTTCGTGCACGTGCTTTTGACCGTGCACGGTGTCTATTTTAGACTTTGTTTGTTTGTGAACACCTTGATGTGATATGCCATTGTGAACGTCTCTGAGAGTAGTAAATTGTGGCACTAATTTGGAACGACATTTCTCGAGTCGTTTTCCCACGATTTGATCTTATTCGAAGAGACGTTGTGATTTTCACTTTTGACGGGAGACGTTTCTATTTTTAGTTTCGTCGTCCGACGTCGAAATTAAGATCCGTCTTCTTAATTAGCTTCCTTTCGTCATCACGATCACCCCGATATTTATTTTATAATTTTTGGAGTTCATTTGACCACTTTTATATTTTTAGCAAGGTTTAAAATATTTTTAATAGCTACGTTTTAAATTATTTTTGGGGCCAAACAAAATTTTATTACGTTTTAAATACTTCAAAATATTTTTGAGCCAAATCTCAGCTCATTTGGGCCGCACCCAAGCCTTGTGCGAGTTGGAGAGGGTGAGATTCGAATTTTAAATTATTTTAAACTCCTTATCCCATTAGGATTAGCCATAGACCAAGTCAACCCCTCTACACTATATAAACAACCCCTAGGAAGACTCATTTTCGCAAGAAATTAACCCTAGCCTCTTCCAAAACCCAAATTCACGCTTGCGACAAATCGTCGCAATGTTGCTGCACCAAGCCCCGCACTGACCGAAGGAATCACCCCAAAACCCCCCGCACCGACCGACAGCCACCCCCGCTCACAGCCCGATCCGCACCCGGCTGCATCGCCCGCTCCGTTCGCCCCCTCCGCACCGTGCCCCGACCGAAGCAGCCACCCACTCACGCCCGCTCTCCGTAACGTTGCAACGTTGCAACGCCCCGCTGCAGCGCGCCGACCAGCCCGCTCTCCCGCACCGACCGAAGGAAGCCCCCGCACCTGCTACTGTGACCGACCCGCAACGCTGCACAGCCCTGTTCCCCCGCACCGACAGAGCCAAGTCCCCGTACCAAGCGTGTCTGACCGAGAGGCAATCGTCGCAACCCCGCACCCGTCACACCACTTACCAACGTGGGCCTCCTAAGTTCTCCAGAGGTATTGTGGGTCCCCTATTGGGTCCCTAGGACTACTGTGGGCCCCACCTAGGTGCATTCTCTCCGACGATTCGCCGTTTACGACGTTGCGATACGTCGTAGCCCGTCGCCGCACGTGCTAGCTTTGGAATCTGGATTCGTTGCTCCAGTTGCTGCTCTGAACTTTCCAGCGAGGAATCTATTCTGGAATTAGGACGTGGAGTGCGTTCTTTTATTCCAACCCCTGGCGTCGCTACCCGACGCCAGTGTAGCTTTCGCGTCGTGTTGAGGTAACGCTTTGCACCCCTAGGACCCCCAACCCATTGCCTGTTAATCAAGACTAAAATCGATGTTTTTAAAGTATTTTAAATGTTTTAGAATTCACTAATCAAGATTAATAAAACGGATGTAAGCCGGTGGACTTGTGCACGTAGGATATTGTGACTTTGGACTCGTTGGACGGTGCTCTCTGACGTGATACTTGCAGGCAAGTGAAACTTGCCAATTCTTGCTTAGGGCCATGTTTTTAGGCCACTTCCTTGTTTTTAGCGTAAAAGAGACTAGACAGTGAAATGATAGCTGTCTAGACGCAACTTTAGGTTCTAGCTTGACAACGAAGCTAGATCCGTCACCCTGCCATGTCATGCATGCATTGATGTCTGTCACGTTTAAATTCCTTATCTGTACGCACTTTTAACTGCCATGCATTGCATTCTACATGTCATCCAAGTTGATTATTGCATTCGTAGCACACGCTACACTACTTGTACTTCCTTGACCGGCTAGGTGCACCCCTATGCCATCATGATAAAACACTTCCTGGCTCGTGATCCAGAAGCTGGCCTCATGTGTTGGTCAAAAGCCAATGCCCGATACACGTGGAGGGGTAGGGATAAGCGATCACTTGAGCTTAGGAGTTGACCCGCGCAGCCACTCTAGCCAAAAGGCGCAATCTCTGTGCACGAGGTGCTTACTTGACTTGTACTTGTCTTTGTGAATGATTCATGTAAAACTTGTCATCCATGCCATGTTTAAATGCCATGCTCGTTCTTTACTTACTTTACTTTACATGTTGCACTCTTACTTTAACTGCCATGTCGTTGCATCATGCTAGAACTGCTAGGTTGTTTTTGCTTTACCTACTTTCAGTTTCCTTGCACAAGTCTCTTATAGACTTGCTGACATGTACCCCTTGCTCTTTTGGGTGTCACATGTTAGACCCTGAGCCAGAGACCGTAGCTGAGGACGAGGTGTTTGCTGACACTGAGCCAGCGCCTACTTTTGACAAGGAGTTGGTGGACACCGGTGACCAGTCTTAGAGACTGATTTTAGTTGCTTTTGATTTAGGTTGCTGTTAGTTGTCGGTGCGTAGCACCATTACTTTGCTTTTGTACTTTGTACTTTTGTTGGCCATGCTGGGGCCTCTTTTAGACTCTTTTCTTTTAGCCTGGTGTCTTTTCTGCGATATTGAAATTTATTATTATTGATATTCTGAGATTTATCTTTTGTCTCACTTTCTTATTGTTATCTTTGTTTCGTTTCACGTTGTAAGGACCTGCAGTTAAAGTTGATTGATGCTTATCGGACTTGCAGCTTTGTAGCTTCAAGTCTGAGCGGACCTTCTCACGCTTCGCCTGCACGTTTTGGGAAGCGGGGCGTGACACTAATGCACATTCAGTGTCAGCTTTGTCCTTACGCGTCTTTCCCAACTCCTCCTCTAGCTTCGTTACTTGAGCCTCAAGTTTAGAAGCTCGTTGGTCAGCAACATCCTCCCTTTAACGTGCATCAACCAAGTCAGGTACCCGACGACGCAAATCCGTGCCAAAAGCCGCCATCTGTGCAAAACGCTGATTAGACAGATAAGTGGCTTAAATAGAAGATGAAGGGACGAAAGACTAACCTGAGAGCCACGACCCACTATGAAGTTGGCTATCCTCTCAAGGTTCATCCCCTGAAGGAACTCACGGTCACGGGGAAGAATGGAATTCTCCACCAGCCGAGCGGTCGTCCCAAAATCTATGAAGACCGACTCTTCTTCCCACATAATATAAGGAGGCTGGTGCCGATCTCCATGAATCACCTCCGAAGAGGAGGAGGAATGTTGATTCAGGAATAAGGCCCGAGTGTTTTCTGAGGGGATTGGGCCTGTCGAGGGGGTCGGTGGGTCGATGATGCCCCACGGCCACGTATCATTGGAATGTCTCAAGGCTGGCTCAATCATTCCCTGAGACTTATCAGTAATTGCCACCAGATCCTTCAAATCCTGGGTCGAGAACGCAACACCCTTTGACAAGTGGTCGATGTGAAGAGTCGTGTCTGCCCCCCCCCCCCTTCTTCTTTTCGAGGCCTTCCCTCTCATGTGGGGGAAGATTCCTTTTCTTGGTCGAATGATTTGCAGGCTTTGGATCCATGACCGATTCACCGACACCTGTAGTAGAAACGTCTGAATCGGGGGTCGGAATGTGAGAATAACTTGCACGAGGGATGGCCAGGGTCGAAGCCACCAGTAACAGTGCTTGAGAGAAAGACCTTGAAGTTCCCTGAACTTCACCTCCCTCCTCAAAAGAACTCAGGCTAGCGGGAACGGGGGATTGATTGGAACAGCCCTCGGATTTCTTCTTCATTCGATGTTCCTTGCAAATCTGACGCAACTCCGGGTCCAACGCCGTGAAAGTTCTCTCCGCCATCTCTACAAAGGAGAAAAACAATTAATGTAAGTGTTTGTAATGGGAGCGTTAAAGTAGCATGTGTTACCCAGATTCCACAGAACGATCTTCATCCGATGATCATCGAACAGAAACGAGGTCGACCTCTCGTCGATGGTCGACTCAACAGAAGTTCAGTTGTTTGGACTCACCAGGAGATAATCCTAATTCTTTGAAAATATCCGAACTGGGGTTATTCCAATTGGTGAGGACCGTTCCCACGTTTTGAGGTAAAATGAATACAATGGTATCCTCCTAATTATGGTCGGAGTAATAAAGATCGTAGATAAGATTTCTTCCTTTACAAGCCACAATGTGGTACTATATCTTATAGGAGTCAACCTTCACTTGAAAGAAGTGCCTAAACATCCGAATGGATGGTACGACCCCACAAAGTTCGCAAAGCATGGTGAAACAAACCACAATAGAATAGCGTGGGGTGCAAGCCGACAAAGAGGAAGTTCTAGAAATTTTAGAACTTCTAAGACAAAGGGATGAAGAGGAAAATGAAGACCAAAGACGAAAGATTTCAAATACACTCCAACTTCATCTTTTCGAGGAAGCAAATTCTCTCGTTTGATTTTGGAAAACTAAGCTTATAAGGATGAGAAAGATAATATGACCGGATCTTGGTAGTCAGATCGAAAGAAAGCTCCGAAACCTTACCCAGAACCTGTTGAGGCATACTGAGCTGGTCATTATACCAGAGAATAGGAGATTTGGGCTCCATGAAGAGTCCTTTCCCCTTTCCAAGAGCATAAGACGGTCGAAGACGTCGCATGATCTCATATGGAGATGGCTCTCTGATCCTCAAAGGTGGCCACATGGTCGAAGGAATCAAAAAGAGTCCAAATGGAAGAGGGGAACTACCATAGTGGAGTCTAATGAACGCTAATGGAAGCAAAATCAAAGGCAGTTCTTCTAAAATTTGGGGACGAAGCAGATGAACTCATTTGTTCTCTTTTTTCCATTTATATTGGAAACCCAAAGCCAAACCAGCTATGGCCATTCGATAAGCAATACGTGTCCAAAGTTGATGCAACGGAAGATTCAAATCTCAAGATCAAGTAAGGACCAAAAAGGAATGTGAAGGGTTTTGGCGGTATAAATCAAATATGCCCGCTTCGACTGCCGTACCCATTTAATGAGATATCACATCATTCGTCCTCAATCCATGCCTTACTTAAGTGCAAATGATGGGGGTCATTGTTGATACATGGGTTTGGCCCACAAAGCAGGGATACGACAACACAGTCAAAAAGATGAACCCCATCAAGACGGGTAAGCCTTGTCCCAATAACCTAAGAAGCCCATCAGCGAAGATGAGCTATTACCGAGTCAAGGGACAGCTCATCTGACCGTTGGGGACCCACAGATTATGTGGGAGAGGTTAATGCAGACCGAGTAAATGGGCAGCCGTTATCAATAATCCTGGAGAAGATCCTGTCGTCATAAATAAGGAACCATTATGCATTAACAAAGGACATCATCAGCTATAAATATGTGAAGCGACAACAGAAGAAGGGTTCGGACTCCGAAGGTACGAGATACCTGATACTCTGACATTTTATCTCTCTCCACTCTTATATTTCTTCATCCATATTAGCTGGAGGTGACTGACTCGAGACGAGCCCCCGTGGGTCGATCTTGATAGCCCCGAGCCTTTCTTAAATCCCGAACGAACTTAAGCATTGGAGGATATTTGGGTCGGAACCCAGATCTGACCCCTCTGACGATCTTTGTGGTGCAGGAAGCTCGTGGTTCGACCCAGCAGGAAGCTCGTGGTTCGACCCTGACGATCTCTGTGGTTCGACCCAGATCCGACCCACCCCTGATGATCTCTGTGGTCGAACGGTCGTCCTAATCGACCAAGCGATCGATCGATCTCCAGCCCAACGCTCTCGGTATACTCTACTCAGCCTTCATCCACCCCGGTTCTACCAACCAAGGGTCCCACTTCATCAGCTGATGATGCTCTACCTCGACAAAAGAGTCCATGTCAGCTCCACCTATAGTTTGGCAGAATCCATTTGTCAACCGTACTTATACACGTATATTAACATCTGGAGTCTTACAGAGAGTTTTAAATTGCAACAGATCCCTTTCTCTCTCTCTCTCTTTCCTCTCTCTCTCTCTCTCTCTCTCTCTCTCTCTCTCTCTCTGTGTGTGTGTGTGTGTGTGTGTGTGTGTGTGTGTGTGTGGATTCCAGCCGCACATAATTTTGAGAGAGAGAGTTGTTCTCTTGTGGACATCCCCATGTTATACACATATGGTGTTGAAAGAAGACCTAGCCATTGGTTATTTACGAGATTGCCCCCATAAGCGTAGTTCACTTATTTTAGTCGTTTTTGAAGATCTTTCAGATCTGAAAATTTCTGTGACTTTGTCTTTATCTTTCTCATGATATAAACCATAGTTGATACTTTATAACTTTGTAAAAATGACCAAATTGCTCTTTTATATCCAAAATGCATTTTATCTCCAAAATGATCAAAATGCCCTTTGCTATACATTATCTTGTTTTGACCTGAAATCACCTAACAAACACATCAAAATAGTTCATGAAGATTTGTTATCATCAAACAAGACATCCTAGTCTATTGTGTCCAACATCAGTTTCTAAAGAATCCATTTTGATAGATGCCCTTAAAACTCTGTAAATTTTTTTTAATTCGGCGAGAATAGTGCATCCTTTATTTTTGTTCGTGTATTATTTGGTAGCAACAAAGTTTCATTCACTGATCCTTCAATTATATTGGATGGCCTTGATATAGTATTCATAAGGCTATGGTATGGTATTATGCTATTGAAATAGCATTTATTTTGGAGGATTGTATGTGTAGAGGCATTATCCACTAGGCAATCATGAGAATAAGCCATCTGGTCAAAGATGAAATATATAAGAACATATCAGTAAATGCAAAGCATAACTAGTTTATTTAATTTAAAAGAGCCATGCATGGTTATTTCAGTGCATTTGTTATGTTAAAATGTTCTCCATAACAAATTTATTCTCCAAATGATAAATAAAGGTAATCAATCGAACACATCGTTGTTTTTGAAAGCTGTAGTTATTAACCATGCTGGAGATTGGGAGAAATTGGTGGGTACCAGATTTGTCTCAGTTTTCTTCTTTAAGCTTTCTTGGTACAAATCCTGAAGGTGTCGTTGAGTTCTACATACTTTAGATCAGTGTCCAATCATGCCATAATGATGGCACTGATCTTCCCAATCCTTCTTAGGTGAGATTGCTTGATTGTTGTTATTTTTGTTCATCCTCCAAGTGAACTTCCTCTTTCCGACATTTTTGTTATTTTGATGATTGTGTACTCTGGCCTGCTTCTTGTTTGACTCCCCCTTGGGATTTCCATTTTTTTGTTCTTCTACTTGGAAGATAAATTATAAGCTTCTGTAAGAGGGGTCGTTCCAGGAGGACGCATGTTATGAGTGGATAAAAGAAACTCTCTATTTTGTTCGGCCATTATGAGGCATGAAGGGTTTTCTAGGTCCTTATGGCTATAAAATCGACGCCCGTCCTAAGTCAGTCGGACGAAGAAATAAAATATGCAGCGAAAAAACATCTTAAAACATTTCCAAGAAAGCCCTAAAGAAACAACCATAGCCAGAATCTCTACTATCCCGGGGTTGGGTCTAACCAACCCTTAAAGATAGATCTATCTAACATCAATTATAAAAGCATGTAAATTAAATTACATACATTTCACTTAATTTTTGCAGAATACGAAGCATCGTTTTAAGCAACATTTATTTATCTCCAAAGTAATGCTCCGCATTGGGGCCGAGCCACTTCTCCCGAGCTGAACCGTGTCCCGAGTCGAACCGCATCATAAGCCGAACTGCGTCTCGAGGGAAGCAACACCCTTGTCACCGAGCCAATCATGTGCCGAAGAAAGTTTCTCCTTAAGTGGAGCCTTCGTCAAGACTTCGATTCCGATCCGAACTCCTTCGTAGCTTTGGTAGAGCCCGATCATGAGTAAGGAAGAATTAGGAAGAAGAGGGAATATTAATTTAAAATTAGATCTGAGCTTGCTCACGTTTAATGGAACTTCTCAGATATGGAACTTGGTTCGAGTTTCGAAGTGGGGTGTTGGCCCCTATTTATATAGGCGGCTGACCCTCCCCTGTCTCATTTATTGATGTGAGACTAAAGATTTTGGAGGAGAAAATTAATTAAATTTTGCCTTTCACAAAGGCCAATCTTTAGCGAATTTTTTCTTCCTCACCGTTGAGTTTCGCAAATGATATTAATATATCAAATAGAAGAGCACTTCCTCACCGTTGAGCTTCGCAAATGATATTAATATATCAAATCGAAGAGCACTGAATGGTGATCGCATAAAAACAAACGGGGCTCAATTTCGACTTCATTTGACCCCTCAAACGTGTATCAAAAGTTGGCCAAAAACACGTTTTCGCAGAAAAATCAGTCGCCAGGAAAAACAAAAATTCGGGTTCGAAACCCCAAAATTGTGGGGCCCACCGAGGGCCTTACCTTTCCAGCAGGCGCCAGCTGGCTGCGGGCTGTCGCTCGCCAAGCGGGTCGGTCTCCAGTCCGCAGGTCGGTCTCCAGTTCACGGGTCTGGCGCCTGCGGGTGCAGGCTACCGACCCGCTATGCCATCAAAGGTCCATTTCTACGTCTAATTTCTTCGTTTGGAGTCTGTTTTGGATGCCGTTTGAACCTCGGTTTAGACCGGGATGTTTCCGTCATCCAGGTACACATCTTATGTATTCATCCAATATAAAATATGGTCGTAAATATTTTACGGCATATTTAAAACCTCTTGCATCATATGCAATTTCCCATATCCTAAATAGTCTAAATCTTATATCGCAAACTATTTGCGACACAATAAATTCCCATACATCGATGTATAATCTCCCTTAAGACTTCCTATAACTTGACGAAGGTCTCACTCTGGGTGAGACCCTACAGCCTGACCCTACTACAGGTGTGGCTCGAGACCCCAGACAGCAGTGACCATGAGCAGCAGGTGATGTCACTGTTTCGGTATCATAATTATGTGGTTAACTCATTGAAATGAGTATTCTCGGGACCACCCTGAATGTGTCCGTGATGAATACCGCAGTTTTAGTGCCCTTGTCAAAACTATGCCGCCTAGTAAAGCCTAGGGTACGATCAAACTGTCAACCCTAATAGCTTGAACATGGCTAGTCTCCATTGGTCTTTAGTCAAATAATGTTGGACGTCTTCCAACATCCTGTGGCCAAAGTTTTTCATTAAAGACCGAACCAACACGTGTGACACTAACTCCCAATAAACTGGAGAGATGAATCCTTTCTTGGTCATTACTCTCCTCGCATGCTTCAAGTGTCACCCAACCACAGACAGTTCGACAGGCCTTACCTTGAAGCTAGGTCAGAGATTTAAGTGACACCGTTCATGTACAGATTCATACAATGACCTCAAGTCTAAGGACCAACTTGCCTATCATCACTAAGAGTTATCACTGACAGATTTGTTATGTTAACCATGTGATAACTCCCGTTGGGTTGTTCAGTGAACTCATTCTCTAATAAGCACCTGTGTCTCGTCTCCGACTTCGCCAAGTCGAACAACCTTGAGATCATCGTCATCACTCCATGGTGAAGACAAAGACACAATGGTCTATCAGATGTTTCGAGCTCCATTTCTCGAAACATCTACGACCACGAAATGTTTTAGACTTATGCTACAAACTATCAAACAATTCTCCATGATTGAGATCCTCATCTCGATACTTGTTTGAACTCGCATTAAGTCTCAGGACTTTACTTAAGTTCTAATGTCAACTACATTATTATTAACTTAAATAAATGCTTACTAAACAGCTTATTGTTATTTTGAATAAGACGTTTGTACACATACACATAGATAAATTTCCTCGAGGGCATACACATCTCCCAATATCTCCCACTTGCAATCGGTCCCATTTATCCTGGTATCTCATACCGCATTTACACATAAGTTTCTCTAGACTTCATGTGGTAGAGACTTCGTGAGTAAATCTGCTAAATCGTCTATAGTATATAGACTTAAGGTTTCTATGTTCATGCTAGACCAATTATTTGAATCTCATCCAAATTATTACCATGGTCTCTTAGAATCCATAATATTTATTTACATGGATCTCATCCAGTTCATCGTACCTTACGAGAATAATCCAAAATAGTTACCGGTCAACTGCACGGTTCATAATCATTTCTGATAAAGTGTCAAGCTCTTTGACCACTTTGTCAAAACATATGTTTCGACTCCTTGATGCCTCGCATGCTTTTTATTCGCTCCCACTGACTTTTTTAAACTCTCTAGCTGATTCATATAAGTTTGTTCTTCTAAATCATATTTAGAAAAACATTATATATGTATACTCTAATTTTCATGGTCATCATGAGCATTAACATCGAGACTGATCCGAATAGATATGTACACAGCTGTTGGTGAGAAAGTTTCGTCACAATCCGTTTATAGGAGTTCTGATGATAACTGTTCTCAACCAACATAACTTGTACTTCACTCTTTTCCATTTGCACTAATCTTCTGTCTCGAAGATTCACTAGCAGCCAAAGGAAACACTTTCCTTGGGCACGTCAACTAAGGTACATACCTTATTAATGTGCAAGGACTTTTTCCGGATTTCATCAAGCCATTTCTTGGAGTCACTACTCCGAATGGCATCTTGGAAGTTGTCTAGGCCATCATCATCTATGATGATGTACTCGACTCTTTCGTCTTACGAGGTTCGAGTAATCTTGTGACTTCCTAATGATTAATTTGAGGAATATCACGTTGATAAGGTCCTCACAGAAACTCATCAAGAACCTAGGCATTATTATCTAGGATTTAACCTAGAGTGAGGATTGTAACTCAAAATCACATGCCATGTATTGCACCATGTCTAACAGAGTGCTATTTATGCTCTCCAACACACCGATGTGTTAAGAGACTTGAACTAAGAGAAAATCACATTTTCTTTTAATTATGCAAGATTATATAGCTAAGTATTCGACTCTTCGATCTGGTCGAAGCAGTTCAAATACTTTTGTTACTGTGTTCTCTATTTTATCAGACTTGTGTTTCATCAAGAACACGTGTCGTAATAAAATAATAATGTCATATCTAGGCTAATTTAGACGTAGGTTGGGATACATCCATATATTCGAGATCACGAGTTCTCCAACTCGTTCTCCCACTGTCTCACAGAAGGAGTTTTGGCCATCATACCATTGAGATAAGACTTACAAGTGTCTTTTGACTCATAATAAGAGAGGTCAAAAGCCTTCTCTTTATGTAGCTTGTTTAGTCTGTTCTCTTCGGTACGGCCTAGTCTACTCTGCTATAGATAAGTTTTCTTCATGTATTAACACATAATACAATATCGTTATACAAATTATTCAGACCAAAACATTGCTTCAGAAGCAAAGTGACGACATTCGTCAAAATGTGTTCTACTTTTGTATAACAATTATCCTCAAACCGTGACATCAAATATGTCACATTTTCAGTACCTCCTACTTTTACCTTTACTAATGATAGATAAAACTTTCTTTCTCAATTGACTTTCTTGAATGCCTTCTTCATTTCTAAATCTCATTTGATATTACGCGTCCCAACACAAATAATAGATGTGTGCCTCTCTCAAAACAATGTGAGAACTACTCCCAAGCGCAGGAGATCGTGCAAGTAATATCCTGGTGAGTATAGGTATCGAATCCGCGGGACAACTGACCTGCAAAACTACGAACGTCAATCTGTAAAGAGTAATAATACGAAGATAACCAACCATCTTTCAAGTATATGCAAAGGTATCAAGAGTTTGGAAAAAGAAAAGAAAATCCTACGTCGGAAGATAGAACGATAAAACTAGTCAAAATAGCCATATACGTATCACTAGCAATATTGATTTCATTAAACGATAAATGCAACGATAAGTTCAGATTAGTGAACATGAATTAGCTAGCCTTATCAAGGCCTAGCCATATAGGATGTAAATAATATCGACAATAAGCAATACCCAACAAATACGTTGTAGAAATCAATGTTACGAGCAATTTTGACATGATAATAGGTCTAAAGACATGAAATTTAGCGACTACATACTCCTAATTACATCACAACCATAGCACAAGGAGATTAGCCGCGCATGGTGCAAGGAAAATCAATTTTCATAGCCAAATACATCATTTTAATAGCCAAATACAATGAAATACACCAAATACGGGGTATAAGTTCAAGAATTTATCACCAAATCTCCACTTTAGAACCCAAAACTCCCTGGAAAGTAGAAGAATAGCCTCTGGGATTTTTCAGAATTTTCCCCTAGAGAAATACGCACAGTAGCCGCTCCAAAAGTCCTAAAATACGCCAGAATCCCCTCAAAACCCCTAGAAATACGCTTATATAGAGGCATTGCGGGTTTAAGAGGCTTATCGGGTCCACAACCGCATCAATTTACGCCCAAACCCAATATACACAGCCGCTGGAAGATGTTGACCGTCGATCTCAGCGGGATTGTGCCACGGAGTGACGCGTGGCAAGCGGGTCGGACTTTTCGCTCTCGAGCGCCCGCTTCGGCCGCTCGAAATCGTGGCCATTTGATCCAGACGGGATCGAAACTCGGAGCGCCACATGTTCATCAACTTTCGTGCCTCGCCCGCTCCGCCCGCGACTTCGGATCGAAATCGGGCTGCTTTCCGCCGTTGGATCGTCTCTTTGCGGGCCTGATGAATCCGCGTAGCCCAAAGAAATCCCGCTCCGCTCAGCAACATCGTGCGATTGTGGACCGTCCGATTGGGCGGGAGATCGCTACGATCTCGCCGCGTGGCGCCACGAACGCTGATTCGAAATCCGAGCGGGTCGTTTTGTGGCCGTTGGATTCTCGATCGACGGTGTGCATTCGACCCGCGTCTCTTCTTCTTTTGCTTTCAGCGTGACCGTCGGATTCGAATCCGACGGTGTCAACAGCGCCGCGTCGCCCTTCTTTGTGTGTCGTTGGATGAAACACAGACGGCCAGGATGCTGCCACGTCACCCCGCCGCTGAGATGGGTCGTACGCCCGACGTATTTCTACCGTATTTATGTATTTTCGCCTGTATTTCTCCATTTAAATGGTATTTTGCATTCAAAAATACACAGTAATTAGCACAGATCTCAGAAAAATATAAATAAATAGTCGTTGGAATCGTGAGATCGAGACCAAGCCATAAAAAAATATAAAAAGTGCATAAATACTCAGTTTATTACTATTTTGTGCTCGAATTAAGTGATTTCTCTAATAAATGATGATATACAAAATACGAACGTATTAGAGACCAATTAAGCATCATATAAGAACAAAATAGGGCTAAATAGGGTGTTTAATATGCAATATTCAACCCAAATCACACCCCCCAACTAGCGATTTGTTAGTCCCTAGCAAAAAGAGCGATAAAGTCGGATGATTAATAAAACAATAAATTCTATCAATTTCTTATAGCATGGCTCAATAATACGCTTTCCAACATGATTTAGACTATCAATATACACAATCCATGCACAAGATCAATCACATGAAATTTTCTCTAATATAATTTGAATAAATAACATGCAAGCATCGTTTTGCGCAAGCAAAAGTATAACACTCGTTATATATATGCTAGTCTTCTTGTTTCCAAGGAATTGGCATCTCACAAAAATCGTTCAAATCATGGGTATCGAGGTTGCTTAGATTATTCACCATTTCTTTTTCTTTTTTTAGTTCCGCGTAACGCGTATCAAGCAACATTTGCGGAAAAATGTATAACTTGAATCGCTCCATCAAATGAGTGAGTTTCCGGTCAATGGCTCCCAAATCAGACGATAATAGGGCATTAGGCCAAAAAGGACCCCTCTGGCTGTACTACTCGAGCCAACCAAGTTATTTATTAAGTGACATACTTATTCATTCATTTTTTGCTGTTTCTTCATCTTTTTCTCTTCTTCTTTTTTGCAAGCAACTCAACACCCATAAATATGAACATAAACATTAGTAACAATGGCCAAATTCCTCTTCGACTTGAAGACTTTTTTAATAAATCGTGTATACTTAAGCTTTTTCATCACATTAGCATGCATGAAATAAATTCAAACTATTTCGAGATATTAATCATGGAAATTGAAAATTTTCATGAATAGCGTATTAACGGTAATTCCATGAAGGAAAAAAAGAATTTAATTCACGCTATAAACGATTTTTAGAACTCAATCAATGCATAATCATCCGTATTTTTGGTGTATGAAAGAGTTTTAAAAGATGAGATTGGTGGATAATTATTTTCTTATGCCTTATTTTTTTAAAAAAAAATCCTAAGGTCTCATACACACCCCCCAACTAAAGATGGACATTGTCCTCAATGTCGGAAGGGGTACGAGCTTATTCAAGCAAGCAACCTAGAAAGCAAATAAAATCTACACTACTGTAAAGAACACACCGTGGTCAAATGGCGGATCCCGAATCTTTAATGGTGGAGGAAGTTGTTCAATTTGCTCCTTGCGCTCCTCGGCAAGTATTCTTCCTCCAGAAGCTAAATTGGGCCCCAGCAACATAACTCCAAGCATCTCTATAAGCTGTATACCAATGTCCTGCAAGAGAAGAGTTATGTCAGTCCAAATTAGTTTAAAATTCTTTGCAATAAAAATATTCCATATGTAGTCATCAAAATAGGTGAAATAAATTAAAGCATGTTGACGAATACTCCCTGAAGGATATGCACTACTCTCGATATGATGATCAGTCATTGGAGAGAGGGATAAATGATTTTGGGAAAAGACTGGAGGATGGAATGGTTCGGACTCCATAGCGATAATCTCTAAACCCGTGTCCCTAGCTATCTCATCCTCCTGTTCATCCAAAATTGCTAGCTCGTCCTCTCCTTTGCACACACTTCCTGCCATGTCAATGTTTTCATTCGTGACTTCATCGTTGCATGGTTCGCTCGGTATACCTGTAATAGAAGATAAACTCACATTAGAGTCTGGAAATTGAATTTCAAACGACTTATTTTCTTCTAAGCAGGTGGCAATCAGAGTAAGATTTTCAATGGATTTCTGAATCTGTCGACTCGGAGCTAGGAAATTCTCTTGGAATTGATGGGAAGTAGCCTCCTGTGTCCGGATGAGCAAGTAAACTTCCTCTTTCAAGTGTTGCAAAGGTACGTCTACGCTTTGCTCCCCTTGATCAAGGCTTGAAGGCTCCGTTGAATCGCACTCTGAAGTCTCTTTCATGATTTCTTCATTCTCTTGTAAAGACTCCATGTAACTCCACGCCTCTGTCGGCGTCATGACTCCCAAGAATTCCTGCAGCTGTGGTCGTAGTCCACCTAGGAATGACTCCATAAGCTCTTTCTTTGTATACCCATGCCGTGGATAGCTCGATATTATGTCTGTGAACCTCCTCCAGGCCTGAAAGAAAGTTTCACAATCAGTCTGATTAAAACTAACAATCTTGAGCTTCTCCATCCTATGTTTGTGTGCCTTATCATATTCTGCATCATACAAGTTGTTTGTGCAATAGAATTTCATGTATTCCATGTACTCCATTTTTTAAAGAGAAAACAAAAAATAAAATAAAAAAATCCTAGACTATAAGATGGAAGGATCTCATCGAATGTTCCTCCAAACGAACTGAAATCATAGATCGCAAGTACTGTTGTCCCCGGCAACGGCGCCAAAAAATTGCCTCTCTCAGAACAATGTGAGAACTACTCCCAAGCGCAGGAGATCATGCAAGCAATATTCTGGTGAGTCCAGGTATTGAATCCGTGGGACAACTAACCTGCAAAACTACGAACGTCAATCTGTAAAGAGTAATAATACGAAGATAACCAACCACCTTTCAAGTATATGCAAAGGTATCAAGAGTTTGGAAAAACAAAAGAAAATCCTACGATATTTACGGTGATTTTGATAGGGGTACGAGTATGAAGAGTATGTGTTGGGTTTGATTTCGTTAGGGTGTATGCAATCAATGATTATCAATACCTTTTCTATAACTCAACGTTTCGTCCGGTCAGGGCACGAGAACATCGGAAAGTATGGCGATCAAGCGTATAGAAACGTGCCAAAGAATTAATCACGTGCAACGTCAACTTCATAAGGAAAATAAACATGCATCACGAATAAGTCCGCAAAGATCAGATTCGTCTCAACCATGCACACATCTCCGTATAACATACTCAAACAATAAATGACTAGAAATTGACGAAGCACGCAATTATACAATTAAAATAGGGCGAAAAGATATAGGAATCAATAATCACGACACCCTAACTACGTCAACTCCAACACATATGAGATGGAAGTGCTACGGTTGTGATTTCATTAGGAGTTTATAATCGCTGAAATATCATGTCTTTTATATAACTCAACGCTTCACCCGGTCAAGGCGTGAAGACGTCGGAAGATAGAACGATAAAACTAGTCAAAATAGCCATATACGAATTGATCACTCCATATTTTACACCTTTTTTCTGCATGTTTGCATGCCATTTAGATCGCTCAAATCGTGTTTTTCACGTTTATTCGACAATATTGCGATGCTTTTCACGATTTGTTGTTTTTGTCGTAATTCAGGAGATTTGGAGCGATTTGGAGTGATTCTGAGATGCACCCACTCCGGAGTATCACCGACGACTCTCTTGAGGGGTATTTTGCGATTGGAGAGGAGTGGAGGAAGAAAGAACGTCGTAGGAGCGACGAGGAGGCAAAAACATGAAGAATGGGCATTTTCAGCATGCCACTCGGCCGAGTGAAGGAGTCACTCGGCCGAGCATAGACAGCCCGCTCGACCGGCCAGAGCGGACACGCAACAGAGCCAATATCAGCGTGCACTCGGCCGAGCATCGCCATACCACTCGACCGAGCACCGAGTCACCCCTCGCCCGAGTGGAGCCAAGACGACGGCATCAAAAATGTCCAACTCTCTGGAATCCGTCAGTTAGCCCCGATGACCGACTCGGCCGAGTGACGAAAGACCGTCTACCCGAGTGAAGAACGCCCATCGGCCGAGTGAAGAAAAGTCACTCGGCCGAGTGACTCCCGAGGAGACGACCCCCAAGACCCCTAACTCTCTGTAATTGTACAGGGTCTCTCACTCGGTCGAGTGACATTTGTCACTCGGCCGAGTGAGCCGCGCTCCCTGTAGCGTAAACTGCGATTTTGAGGCTGCGCATGGGCATTTTCGTCAGGATTTTTTGGGCGATTTTGGGGGTATTTAACCCCGGTTTTTAACCTAGTTTAGGGAGCTTTTTCAGAACTTTTTGCAGCCTTTTTTGATTAACTTTTTAGGGATTAGATTGAGCTTTTAGGGAGGAGAGAAAAGGGTTATTTTGTTGGATGCTATCTTGTTCTTCATTGGTTTGTCTCTCTCTCCCTCAAAAACTCCATTTTTATTGATATATTGAATATTGCTATGAATTCCATTGATTTTGATTGTGAATTTCTATTGCAGTATATTATGAATTGTGAGTAGTTTCATCGTCTTAGGGCGTAGGGATGAACCCTACGAACCCAATTTCAAAATTGTGATGAATTGGTGAAACTATTGCGAGGATTGATTAGGGTTAGTTAGGGATTGCTATAATACGAATAGCTAGGGATTCATACCGATTGGGATTTGCAAGAGATTGGATCCCAATTCGATAGGAAGCCCTAGAAATTCGAATTGGGTTACAATTGAATTTCTCCAGAATCGGTTTGCAAGAGATTGGACCGAAACTAGGGGGTTCGATTGCAATTCTATACCAATACCCGTTTGCAAGAGATTGGACGGGTAGGAACTATCCCAACCTAGGTCGTAGCTCGAGTTTGCACGAGAGTGGGCTTGAGATACGATTGAACGATGATGTTGTTCTTCACCCTAGTTTGCCTAGGTTAGGGTTTGCAAGAGATTGGACCCTACCCTAGGTTGGCTATAGACCGGCAATAGCGCGAGAGCGTGAGCTTGGTTCTACATTTAGTTGCAACAGAGCCAATATCAGCGTGCACTCGGCCGAGCATCGCCATACCACTCGGTCGAGCACCGAGTCACCCCTCGCCCGAGTGGAGCCAAGACGACGGCATCAAAAATGTCCAACTCTCTGGAATCCGTCAGTCAGCCCCGATGACCGACTCGGCCGAGTGACGAAAGACCGTCCGCCCGAGTGAAGAACGCCCATCGGCTGAGTGAAGAAAAGTCACTCGGCCGAGTGACTCCTGAGGAGACGACCCCCAAGACCCCTAACTCTCTGTAATTGTACAGGGTCTCTCACTCGGGGGAGTGACATTTGTCACTCGGCCGAGTGAACCGTGCTGCCTGTAGCGTAAACTGCGATTTTGAGGCTGCGCAGGGGCATTTTCGTCAGGATTTTTTGGGCGATTTTGGGGGGTATTTAACCCCAGTTTTTAACCTAGTTTAGGGAGCTTTTTCAGAACTTTTTGCAGCCTTTTTTAGATTAACTTTTTAGGGATTAGATTAAGCTTTTAGGGAGGAGAGAAAAGGGTTATTTTGTTGGATGCTATCTTGTTCTTCATTGGTTTGTCTCTCTCTCCCTCAAAAACTCCATTTTTATTGATATATTGAATATTGCTATGAATTCCATTGATTTTGATTGTGAATTTCTATTGCATTATATTATGAATTGTGAGTAGTTTCATCGTCTTAGGGCGTAGGGATGAACCCTACGAACCCAATTTCAAAATTGTGATGAATTGGTGAAACTATTGCGAGGATTGATTAGGGTTAGTTAGGGATTGCTATAATACGAATAGCTAGGGATTCATACCGATTGGGATTTGCAAGAGATTGGATCCCAATTCGATAGGAATCCCTAGAAATTCTAATTGGGTTGCAATTGAATTTCTCCGGAATCGGTTTGCAAGAGATTGGACCGAAACTAGGGGTTTCGATTGCAATTCTATACCAATACCCGTTTGCAAGAGATTGGACGGGTAGGAACTATCCCAACCTAGGTCGTAGCTCGAGTTTGCACGAGAGTGGGCTTGAGATACGATTGAACGATGATGTTGTTCTTCACCCTAGTTTGCCTAGGTTAGGGTTTGCAAGAGATTGGACGCTACCCTAGGTTGGCTATAGACCGGCAATAACGCGAGAGCGTGAGCTTGGTTCTACATTTAGTTGCAACAGAGCCAATATCAGCGTGCACTCGGCCGAGCATCGCCATACCACTCGGCCGAGCACCGAGTCACCCCTCGCCCGAGTGGAGCCAAGACGACGGCATCATAAATGTCCAACTCTCTGGAATCCGTCAGTCAGCCCCGATGACCGACTCAGTCGAGTGACGAAAGACCGTCCGCCCGAGTGAAGAACGCACATCGGCCGAGTGAAGATAAGTCACTCGGCTGAGTGACTCCCGAGGAGACGACCCCCAAGACCCCTAACTCTCTGTAATTGTACAGGGTCTCTCACTCGGCCGAGTGACATTTGTCACTTGGCCAAGTGAGCCGTGCTACCTGTAGCGTAAACTGCGATTTTGACGCTGCGCAGGGGCATTTTCGTCAGGATTTTTTGGGCGATTTTGGGGGGTATTTAACCCCAGTTTTTAACCTAGTTTAGGGAGCTTTTTCAGAACTTTTTGCAGCCTTTTTTAGATTAACTTTTTAGGGATTAGATTGAGCTTTTAGGGAGGAGAGAAAAGGGTTATTTTGTTAGATGCTATCTTGTTCTTCATTGGGTTGTCTCTCTCTCCCTCAAAAACTCCATTTTTATTGATATATTGAATATTGCTATGAATTCCATTGATTTTGATTGTGAATTTCTATTGCATTATTTTATGAATTGTGAGTAGTTTCATCGTCTTAGGGCGTAGGAATGAACCCTACGAACCCAATTTCAAAATTGTGATGAATTGGTGAAACTATTGCGAGGATTGATTAGGGTTAGTTAGGGATTGCTATAATACGAATAGCTAGGGATTCATACCGATTGGGATTTGCAAGAGATTGGATCCCAATTCGATAGGAAGCCCTAGAAATTCGAAATGGGTTGCAATTGAATTTCTCTGGAATCGGTTTGCAAGAGATTGGACCAAAACTAGGGGTTTCGATTGCAATTCTATACCAATACCCGTTTGCAAGAGATTGGACGGGTAGGAACTATCCCAACCTAGGTCGTAGCTCGAGTTTGCACGAGAGTGGGCTTGAGATACGATTGAACGATGATGTTGTTCTTCACGCTAGTTTGCCTAGGTTAGGGTTTGCAAGAGATTGGACCCTACCCTAGGTTGGCTATAGACCGGCAATAGCGCGAGAGCGTGAGCTTGGTTCTACATTTAGTTGCAACTAGTTCACCCAAATTTCAAGTCTAGCAATTGTGAAACCTACGAGTCACAATGATGAGATACGGCAAGTAGCGGGGATTCCCTATCCCCTAAGCGTCTTTATTAATTTGTCATTTCTTTTATACATTTGAACGACTGTGACCACATATTTGCGAACATTTCTCGACTATTCTTATAGCCAGGTGATTGAAGAAGAAACTGTTAGTAGGCCTCCATGTGTTCGATACCCGCTCGCCGCTACATCGTGCGCTTGCGGTAAGACTACAGTTTCGTCGCTCCGGGACGTGTATCCGGGGCGCGATCAAGTTTTTGGCGCCGTTGCTGGGGAGGCAATAGTGTTTGATTCCTATAACCTAGCTATTTCTTTCTTTTTGTTCTATAATTTTTATTATTATTTTGTTTCACCCTTCCATTGTGCTAACTATTTCTTTGAAACTTTGTTTTCCCTTGCATGTACACGAGATCCTCGGCGAACCCCGAAGAGATATTATACGATCCGGAGATCGAGAGTACATTGAGGAGGATCCGAGCGGAGAGGAGACCTGTTACAGAAGGAAATTTTATGACCCATCCTGAGACACCCGAAGAATTGGCGGCACGAATGGCAAGGATTATTTCCATAAGAGATAGGCTTCGGCCTAAGACTTCTTCCACGACCTCGTCCATAGCCATGCCGGAGTTGGCGACCGACAAAAATTTCGAGTTGAAGACCGGATTGGTGGTTCTTATGCAACAAGATCCTTTTCATGGGAACTCCCATGAAAACCCTCATTACCACATCCAGCTCTTCCTATCAAAGTGTGCCACCTTCCAAATGCCGGGCGTCTCTGTGGATGCTATCAGATTGCGCCTCTTCCCTTTCACACTCAAGGACAAAGCATTCTATTGGTTGAGGACGCAAGCTGAAGGAATCTTCACCACTTGGGATGAGTTGGCGAGTGCCTTCGTCGACAAATTTTACCCGCCCTCCATGACGGTGAAGATAAGAAGTGCTCGCATGTCCTTCAAGAAAGAACCACAAGAGACTCTCTATGAAGCATGGGAGCGCTTCAAGGACTTGTAACATCAATGCCCTCATCATAGCATTGAGGATTGGGAGCTTGTCCACAGTTGCTATAATGGACTCCAACCGGGGACGAAGTAGATTATTGATGCCACGGCAAATGGAGCCATTTTGTCGAAGACTCCCGATGAAGCTACGGCCTTGCTTGAGGAGATGGCCTCGAACAACCAACAGTGGGGCGACGAGCAAGGACACTCTTCGTCCTCCTTGAAGCCGTCTAGCATTTATGAGGCCAAGGCCGTCGCGGAGCTAGCCAACAAATTTGATTCTCTCCACAAGGTAGTGGAGAGATTGGAGAAATTCATTACGGAGCCTCAAGGAGCCCCTCCTACATCCACGCCGACAAATCATATGAGCGATTGGCAAGACCAATCTCAATCCATGTATGTAGGAGGAGAGAAAGGAGAAGGAGCTTTGGAGCAAATTCAATACGTCGCGGGGAATTCTGGATATTGGACCAATCCGGCTGCTAGAAACCATCCGGATTTCTCATATGCTAATAATGATGGTGCATTGAACCCCCCGCAACACCAACCTCCTCAAGCTCGAGCTCCACCACCACAACCAAGGGGGCCACTGTAACAGAACTTCCCACCGAGGCAACAAGTGGGACCTTATAGGCCACCCGGGTACAATCAAGGGTGGAGAAATCCCAACCCACCGCAAGCTCAACCACGTTCGAATTTTGAAGCTAAGGTGGAGGAGTTTATGGCGAAACAAAGAAAGATCAACACCACGTTGAAGGCGGGACAAGATTCTCTCACCACCGTCGTCGCTCAAATTGGGGAGCAACTTGCGTTGCTCAATAGAAACAATCAACAATTGCCGGCTCAACCCGAGCCGAATCCACGAGGCAACACCGGCCATATCAACACAGTCGTTGCGGTTACTACAAGAGGAGGGAAGGATACCACTCCCCCCATGACTCAAGTCAAGGAGCCCGTGGTGGAGATTCTACAAGAGAGCGAGCCGACAATTGAAGTTGAAAAAGAAAAGGAGTCGCAAGGAGAAGTGAAATCTAGAACGGAGGAGCTTATCGATGAGCGCCGATTTATGCCACCGGTGCCCTTCCCTCAACGGCTAGCTAGAGCCAAGATGGAGAAACGGCTAGCCAAGTTTCTCGAGTACTTGAGAGGGGTGAGCCTCAATATCCCCTTCCTCGACGCTATAGTGGAAATCCCATCCTACGCCAAATTCTTAAAGGACTTGATTACGGGAAGGAAGAGGAAGGAAAAGATAATGCTCGCGGAGGAAGGGACTTGGTTCACAAAGAGGGAAAAGGAGCCCGCCAAGTTTAAAGATCCAAGGAGTTTCCGGATTCCTTGCACTCTAGGCGGCGTCCCCCTACAAAAAGCATTGGTAGACTTGGGGGCTAGTGTTAGCCTGATGCCTCTCTCCATGTTCCGGAAGTTGAATACCGGCACGGATTTGAAGCCTACCGACATGCGGATTCAACTAGCGGACGGGAGGATTACAGGACCGGTTGGGATCGCGGAGGATATCCCACTCCAAGTTCCGGGGGGCATATGTTTGCCATGCGATTTCATGATAATGGACGTCAAGGAGGAGGGCGATATATCACTCATACTTGGACGCACATTCCTCGCCACCGCCGGTGTCATCGTCGATGTGCGGGAGGGGACCCTTACCTTGAACGTCGGTAACATCGAAGTGGAGCTCCATATACCGAAGGTAATGAAGCATATGCCGTATCATGAGGAGCTAGATTACATGGACCTCCTTGATGAGGTCATCGAAGAGGCGATCCCCCACTCCATCGGCGCACCCCACGAAGATAGCTTCGAAGAAGGCCTAGATTTGGCCGAGGAAGAGAAGATGGAGCACTCCTCCGATATCCCCATGGCGATTGATGATAGCGACGCTGATGTCGCAAGAATACGGGAGCTCTGCAAGCTCTCGAAGTTGAGGACTCCGAAGAAAGCTCCACCGATACGACGATCGGTGTCACCGGCAAAGTCGAAGACTGGAGCAAGCTCTAGCTTGGGGGAGCCGCCCCCAACATTTCCCGAGACGAAGGGGCGCTGAGGAAGACCACACACCACAATGATCCAAATCCGAGCGGTCTTCCCGGCAAATTTGACGGGTGCATCTCGTATGCACCCAACATACCGTGCTAAATTAAAAATTTAAAGGGGTCGAGCTCAAGACCTTAAACGAGCGCTTGTCGGGAGGCAACCCGACGGTTATCGCATTTTTTCTACTTTGGTCTTTAATTTTGTTTTAGACTTTGTTAGTGTTTTGAGTCGTTTGCCCGAAAAATTTGTGACAACGGGTCCTATTTTCTTTGACAGGAGAGGAGAACGGGATATCTATCATATGGAGGATGACCAAGGCAAAGAGGAGTGCTCCATGGACGCGCTCGAGGCTTAGGAGAAGGAAGAAACCACCTGAAGGAAGAAAAACAGAGATTAGAGCCAAAACGGGGCATCACAGCAGAACAGAGCCTCACTCGGCCGAGTACCATAGCCACTCGGCCGAGCAACCAACGTCGTCCGCCTGAGTGGCCCACCAACAAAGGAAGTCCGATGTACCCAACTCTCTGTTCCTTTTTGTAATTTCAGTATAAACTGCCACTCGGCCGAGTATATATCTTCACTCGGCCGAGTGAAACTGATACGCTCCTAGGGCGAGAATTACCGAGTAGCTTGTGCCACTCGGCCGAATGGACTTTTCCCACTCGGCCGAGGGTGGCAAAGCCACTCGGCCGAGTCGTAAGTGGGGAGGAGTTTTTAAAAAAATATTTTTCGTTACCGTCACTCGGCCGAGTGACACCGTCACTCGGCCGAGTCGTAACCTCTCCTATATAAGGCGCAGCGTGCTCGGCGCAGAATTCGAAACGCCAATTCCCCCAAATCACCCGAGCCCCGCATGCGTCTGCTGCTCCCTCGCCCGCTGCGACCGCTTACTCGCCTGATTCCACCCCGCCGTCGGTCCGACCACCACGCCACCGTCGGCCGACGTCGACCGCCGGACCCACTGACCGCCGGCGACGTCCCTCACCGCCGGCCGACCTCCGGTAACCCCATTTCGCCCATTTTCTCCAATTTCTCCTATTTTTTGACGATCAGTGCACCTATCGAGCCCCTACCCCAAATTAATTTCATTATCTATCTATTATACCCCTAATCCCCCATGTATTTTGAATTTTACACGCTGATATCGTTGTTTGATGTGCAGGCTTTCTTGGGGGAGCTTAGGGGAGCTTCTGGGCGCGCGTTTGGCCTTGTGGAGTCAACGTCTTAGCACACATCTGCTGTTTTGCTCTCGCGACATGTTCAGGTACCTTCGTTCCATTTATTTTAGCACGCCACATTTTTTCCATTCGTTGGGTGATCACTCGGGGCACACATGCTGCCCCGAACACGGCCACGCACTAGGAGAGCTTCCGCCAAGCGGAAGCAACCGGATGAGCCCGGCCCCTCCCACGAGATGGAGGACTCTCCTCCACCTACACCACCTCACCCCACACAGCCACAGCCTACCGATCCAGTCGACCCACATCCACTTCCAGCTCCTATCGTCGGGCCGCTGGGGATTACGTTCAGAGACGACGCACAGTGCGTCCAATTTGAGCGTATCGCCCAGCGCCTGATAGTACCCTCCAGGTTTGCCCATTTAGCTGACCTAGACCGCCTAGTGGTACTCGAGGGGATGCTCACGTTGTACGACAACGTGGGTTGGCGAGATTTTCTTTCTGTGTCGGCGGACACCTACGTCCGTCCGACACTCGAGGTACTCAGCTCGATCGCCCGGACCGCTGAGGGATGCTCCTTTAGACTTATGGATCGAGAGTGTCAGATCACTCTTGATATGCTTCGAGCATTCTTTCAGTGTCCTGCAGTCCCCACGCCCGACCGAGCCTACGCCCCCACACACATCCCTCCCCCATCCTTCGATTCACACGCCTTTTGGGCCCGGATCACGGGTTTACCACAGGCCTTTGACCCTAGTAGGGCCAAGGCCTCGGCCATAGTCCACCCCTGCCTTCGCATAGCACAGCACCTTATGGCGACCACCTTTCTAGCGAGGTATGAGCCTGGGACGATGTCTACGCCTGAGCTCTATATGCTCTACACGATGACTCGCCCCAGAGTTCTGGATAGGGATGGTGTTACGATGGTCCCCGCCGTTGAGATTGACGTTGCTATCTGGTTTTTGGACCGCATCATCGTATCGGTGGGCGCTCGCTCCCCGATATGTTGCGGTGGCCTGATTACCCTGCTAGCCCTGATGACCGGCGAGGACCTTCCGGCCGACCTGCGTCGACCTTCGGGCCCCACTTCACTATCGATAGACGTCATGGCCCGGATGAAGATGCTTCGTCCGCACGGCCAGTGGCACTGGGTATGGTTGCACCGTCCCTTCGGTGCTGACTACATGATCCTTTCGAGCCCCGCTCGGACACACATAGGACCAGTACACGAGGACTGGCTTCCGGCGATGGATCTTCTGATCCCCGCCGCCTACGTGCTAGAGGCCGAGGGAGCTGAGCCTGCACCACCTGCACACCCTGCACCGCCAGTTGACCATGTGTTCCCTCAGCCTGAGCCTGCACTTTCTGCCGCTCCCGACACTTCTATCCCCACTTCTGCCAGTGTCGGGAGTACACTTGCTGAGCCGTCCTACACGCCCACCCCGTCCACCACCATCCCCACCACTGCGGTGCCCCTGTCGGTTGCGCCACTCACCTCTCTGCTACCCGAGCGTCCACCCACCATACTTGAGAGCGGCGAGCCTTCCTTCGCTTCCGTCATGGAGACCCTATCCACTTTGATCTCTGCTGGGGTTTCACCTTTTGGACCCCACACTTCCTCCCCAGCGGTCGACCCTTCGGTCTCCACCGTAGCTGTTCTATCTGAGAGTGTCATGACGTCTGTTCCCACATCTGTGTCACTGACCTCTCTTTCCGCCTCGTCACCGATTCTGTCTTCCACTTCCACTGCTGCTGCTACCACCTCACACCAGCCTGCGTCCCAGCCTCGCACTGAGGCTGGGCATCCACTAGTGAGCACAGCACCCTTACCACCCATGCCTGCTGTCCCGATCACCTACACTGCCCGTATTAGACAGCCCCGACCTGCTCAGCCTAGACCTGTCCGTCCCTCCACTCCACCACCCCCTAACGCCTTAGTTCAGAGCGTTCGCGCTCTTGAGGGAGCGATGAGTGGCCTTGATCACTCCTCATTTTACACCTTTTTTCCGTGTATTTGCATGCCATTTAGATCGCCCAAATCATGTTTTTCACGATATATCGACGATATTGCGATGCTTTTCACGATGTGTTGTTTTTGTCGCATTTCAGGTGATTTGGCACGATTTGGAGTGATCTCGAGACGCGATTACTCTAGACGGCCACCGACGACCTCCCCGAGGGATATTTTGCTGTTGGAGAGGAGCGGAAGAAGAATGGACGTCGCAGGAGCGACGAGGAGGCCAAAACAATCAGATTGGGCATCTTTTGTGTCCCACTCGGCCGAGTGGAGGAGTCACTCGGCCGACCAGCGAGACACTGCTCGGCCGACCCGTTCAGACACGATTTCCATGTGTACTCGGCCGAGCGTCGGAGTCCACATCGGCCGAGTGACGATACCACGTCCGCCCGAGTGGCGCCCAGACGAAGCCCCTCCAAAATATCGAAGTTTCTGTTTTTCGGCCACCTGAGCTTCAGAAGACCCACTCGGCCGAGTGGCAAACCACGTCCGCCCGAGTGCAGTGAAGCCATCGGCCGAGTGACGACAACTCACTCGGCCGAGCCGCCTCTGAACTGAAGACCCCTGAAAGCCCCGACTTACTGGAAAATTACAGGGTTTCACTCGGCCGAGCGACTTTTGTCACTCGGCCGAGTGCGATGCGCTGCCTGTAGCGAAATTTGCGGAAAACAGGCTGTGCAGGGGCGTTTTGGTCAGGATTTTTGGACGATTTTTGGGGCTATTTAAGCCCTGTTTTTACCCTAGTTTTGAGAGCCATATCTTAGATTTTTTGCAGCTTTTTGAGATTACTTTTTAGCTTTATTATTTGTGATTGGAGAAGAGGAAAAACTTGGATTTTTGTTGGATTAATTGAAGAACTACATTGGTTTGCTTCTCTCTTCCCCAAAAACTCTATTTTTATTGTTTATATCATTGTTGTGATGAATTCCATTGCCTATTTCATTGATTATTTTTGTGCTATTGCTATGATTTGTGAGTAGTCTCCACGTCTTGGGGCGTGGGGATGAACCCTACAAGCCCTATTTTATAATTGTGATGAATTGGTAGAAATTGAGCTAGGATTGTTATTAGGGATTAGATTGGGATCGAATTACTACGGATAGCTAGGTATTCATATCAATTGGGATTTGCAAGAGATTGGATCCCAATTTGATAGGAAGCCCTAGAAATCCGAATTGGGTTGGAGTCGGATTTTCGAAGTATCGGTTTGCAAGAGATTGGACCGATATTAGGATCTCCGGTTGCAATTCCGTGCCGATACCCGTTTGCAAGAGATTGGACGGGTAGGAACTATCCTAATTTAGATTGTGGACCGAGTTTGCAAGAGATTGGGCTCGGTGCGCAATTGGACGATGATGTTGATCCTAATGCTAGCTTTCCTAGGCTAGGGTTTGCAAGAGATTGGACCCGACCCTAGGATAGCTATAGACCGGCAACAGCGCGAGAGCGTGAGCTTGGTTCCACATTTAGTTGCAACTAGTTCATCCAAATTCTCATTCTAGCAATTTTGATACCGACGAACCACATTTATGAAATACGGTGAGTAGCGGAAATTCCCCATTCCCTAGACGTTCTTTATTTGATTTGATATTTCGCACATTTGTCTGACGATTGTGACAGGATCGCCCAAGGCAATTCTCTCTATTCTTAAATAGCCAGGTTGATTAGGAGCAAGCACGGTCATTCGTCCTCCCTGTGTTCGATACCCGCTCGCCGCTATACCGTGCGCTTGCGGTAAAACTACAACCGTTCTTTGGGTGTACGTCCCGGAGCGATCAAGTTTTTGGCGCCGTTGCCGGGGATGACGTTTTGACGGTGTTTGGCATCGACCACCCGGTTATTTCTTCTTTCTTTCTTTCTTCATCCTCCTCTATATCTTATTTTAACTTTATTCGCAGCCCTATTTGCATATTCTCCCCGTATTTTGCATAAGATCTTAACAGGGAGAATGGAGGATGCACTGCCAATAATGGAACTCAGTCGAGAAGACTATGACTCCTTCACAGACCTCCTTAAGGAGCTTGTTGACGAGGCCCACGCTACCGGAGCATTTGCTATTGATATCAAAGACCCCGACGAACAACTATTTGCTAGTTTTGTGATGGACCAAATCTCCCCGGAGGGGACTATCGGAGGCAATGTCAGAGTTGACGTGGTCGACGACAAATTGTATTTCGAAGACAATAGAGCGAGTGTCGAAGAACACTATGCTCCCGAAGAACCCTTCGAGCAAACCGACATTCAGGGAGTTACACTCTATGACGCTCACTCTTGTTTTTATGAATCGTCTGATGTGTTTCCTGATTCCAGGTACGAACTGGAGCAGAGTGAAGGTTTTGGCGATGCTAGCCCTGAATCGGAGGGCGCCTATTTCGATGCCTCATCCTCACTAAGTAGCGAGTCTGACTCGTCACAAGAAAGCATGCCACCTGAACATGAGCTAAACCCGGATGACAAGGAAAAAGTCGAACTCATGCGAGCCGATGAAGTGGAAGGAGCAGCGCCACCTGAGGTAGAGCTTAAACAATTACCGCCGAATCTAAGGTATGCCTTTTTGGGTAATAAATTGACTTTCCCGGTGATAGTCAATTCCCACCTCACACAAGATCAACTTGAAAAACTCCTAGACGTTCTTAGGAGCCACAAAGATGTCTTGGGATACACTATCTCCGATCTAAAAGGGATAAGCCCTAGGCTTTGCACGCATCGGATCCATTTGGAGGATACCGAAGCCACCTCCATAGAGCCTCAAAGGCGGTTAAACCCGAACATGAAGGAGGTGGTTAAAAAGGAAATCCTAAAATTGCTAGAAGCCGGTATAATTTATCCTATCTCTGACAGTAGATGGGTTAGCCCCGTTCACGTCGTCACCAAGAAAGGGGGGATGACTGTCATAAAAAATGAAAAAGGTGAGCCAATATCTACGCGCACTGTCACAGGATGGCGAATGTGCATTGACTATAGGAAACTCAATAAAGCCACCCGAAAGGACCATTACCCATTGTCATTCATTGATCAAATGCTTGAACGCCTCGCGAACCATAAATACTTTTGCTATCTAGACGGGTATTCGGGTTTCTTCCAAATCCCTTTGCACGAAGATGACCAAGAAAAGACAACTTTCACTTGTCCCTATGGCACCTATGCATACCGTAGGATGCCGTTCGGCCTTTGTAATGCTCCCGCCACTTTTCAAAGATGTATGACATCCATATTTTCCGATTATATTGAAAACATTATGGAAGTTTTTATGGATGATTTCTCGGTTTTACGGAAGTGAGTTTGACTCTTGCTTGGAAAATCTCACTAAAGTCCTAAAAAGGTGCCAACAAAACAATCTCACTCTCAATTGGGAGAAGTGTCACTTCATGGTAACGGAAGGTATAGTTCTCGGACATCTTGTTTCCTCAAGAGGAATCGAGGTAGATAAAGCAAAAATTGAGGTAATCGAAAAACTTCCTCCTCCTATTAATGTCAAGGGCATTAGAGGTTTCCTTGGTCACGCGGGGTTTTACCGCCGCTTCATCAAGGATTTCGCCTCGATTGCCCGACCTCTTACTTCCTTGCTCGCTAAAGATGTTCCTTTTGACTTTTCAGGAGAATGCTTGCAAGCTTTCAACACCTTGAAGGAAGCGCTAGTCTCAGCGCCTATCATACAACCGCCGGATTGGAGCCTCCCTTTTGAGCTAATGTGCGATGCTAGCGACCAAGCCATTGGAGCGGTATTGGGACAAAGGAAAGATAGGAAGCTTCATGCGATATACTACGCAAGCAAGACATTGGATGACGCGCAGAAAAACTACACAACTACCGAGAAGGAGCTTCTAGCGGTCGTCTATTCTATAGAGAAGTTTCGCTCCTACCTCCTCGGTTCCAAGGTGATTGTCCACACCGACCATGCGGCATTGAAGTATCTTTTAAACAAGAAGGAGGCCAAACCCCGGTTGATTAGGTGGATACTCTTGTTGCAAGAATTCGACCTAGAGATCAGAGATAAGAAGGGTACAGACAATGTCGTGGCGGGTCATTTATCTAGGCTCATTCGCGACAAGGAGGATGAGAGCTTACCTATTGATGACACATTTGTTGATGAGAGGCTATATGCGGTAAGGACCGGGGAAGTACCTTGGTACGCGGACTTCGTCAACTACTTGGCTTGCGGAATCAAACCGCATGGGATGTCCACGCAACAAAAGAGGAGATTTATGCATGAGGTCCGTAGCTACTTTTGGGAAGATCCTTACCTTTTCAAGATATGCAAAGATAGTGTCATTCGTAGGTGTGTTTCTAAAGAGGAGGCAACGTCTATCATTTTGCATTGCCACGGTCTACCATGCGGGGGACATCATGCCGCCTCTAAAACCACCGCTAAGATCTTGCAGAGCGGGTTCTTCTGGCCGACAATGTTTAAAGACACCCACAACTTTGTAAAAGGGTGCGATAGATGCCAACGGACCGGGAATATCTCCAAGCGCAATGAAATGCCAATGAGGCCCATCCAAGAAATTGAGCTTTTTGATTGTTGGGGAGTAGACTTCATGGGACCATTTCCATCGAGCAATGGCAACAAATACATCCTATTGGCCGTCGACTACGTCTCCAAATGGGTGGAGGCAATTGCCACTCCTACTAATGATGCAAGGGTCGTCTCCAAGTTCTTCAAGCAAAATATCTTCCCGCGCTTTGGAGTGTCGCGTACCTTGATAAGCGACGGGGGAAGCCACTTCATAGAGAACAAGTTTGAAGCCATGCTAAAGAAGTACGGGGTAAATCATAGAGTTGGCATGGCTTATCACCCCCAGACAAGCGGCCAAGTGGAAGTCTCAAATAGAGAGATCAAGCAAATTCTCGAGAAAACCGTGGATCGGTCTAGAAAGGATTGGTCAATGAAGTTAAACGATGCTCTATGGGCTTATCGCACGGCCTTTCGCACCCCCATCGGTACCACACCGTTCCGTCTAGTTTATGGGAAGGCTTGCCACTTGCCGGTAGAGTTGGAGCACCGCGCATATTGGGCCATCAAGACCTTTAACTACGACTACAAGAGTGCGGCGGTGAGGCGACTCTTGGACATCAACGAGCTTGATGAAATAAGGAGAGACGCCTATGAGAGCTCGAGAATTTACAAGGAAAGGACCAAGATTTTCCACGATGCCCGCATAACCGTCACGGACTTCAAGGTAGGAGACAAAGTCTTGCTCTACAATTCCCGGCTCCGACTATTTCCCGGTAAGTTGAGGTCACGTTGGTCCGGACCTTTCACCATCAAGCATATACAACCGGGAGGAGTTTTCGAGTTGGAGAGCAAGGACGGTTCCACGTTCAAAGTAAATGGTCAAAGGCTCAAGCACTATTCCGAAGGAATCCCGACGGGCGAAACCAATAGGGTATATTTGCTCAAGGAACGGTCGGATGATCTCATGGACCTCCTTGATGAGGTGATAGAAGAGGCGATTCCTCACTCAATTGGCGCCCTTTTTGATGAAGAATTGAAGAAGGCCCGGATTTAGGCCAAGATGAAAAGAATGAAGACGGTTCCCCCGACTTCTCCGCTGATGAAGATGAAGGCGACGCTGATGTCGCAAGGATTCGAGAGCTCTGCAAGCTCTCGAAATTAAAGTCTCCAAAGAAAGCTCCGCCGGCACGGAGACCGGCATCACCGGTTAAGCCGTTGACCGGAGCAAACACTAGCTTGGGGGAGCCTCCCCCCAACACTATTCGAGACGAGAGACCACCGCGGGAGAACGCGCCGCCGCCACATCCAAATCCAAGCGCGCTCCCCGGAAAGTTTGACGGGTGCATCCCGTATGCACCAAACATCCCGCATTGATTGAAAATTATAGGGGGTCGAGCTCACGACCTTAAACGAGCGCTTGTCGGGAGGCAACCCGATGGTTTTTGCTTTATTTTTACTTTTTCTTTATTTTCGTTTTAGAAATTTTTAGTGTTTCGAGTCGTTCGCCCAAAAATTTTGTGATAACGGGTCCTATTTTTCTCGACAGGAGAGGAGATAGGTAGATCCATCATGAGGAGGATGAACGAGACGACGAGGAGCGCCCCAAGAAGGCGTTCGACGCTTAGGAGGAGGATGAAATCGACTGGAGGACGAAAGACGGAGTTTAGAGCCCAAACGAAGACAAACAGCAGAAAACAAGGCTCACTCGGCCGAGCATACTAGTCACTCGGCCGAGTACGGAAGTTCGTCCGGCCGAGCCGCTCACGAACGAGGGAAGTCTGTTGTACCCAACTCTCTGTCTATTTTCCTCATTTCATTAGAACTGCTACTCGGCCGAGTATACATTATCACTCGGCCGAGTAAAACGGATACCCTCCTAGCGCGAGTCATGCCGAGTAGCTTGAGTCACTCGGCCGAATGGACTTACTCCACTCGGCCGAAGCTGGCAAAGCCACTCGGCCGAAGTGATATCGGGGAGAAAATTTTTATTTGCCTCGCTCGGCCGAGTGAGCACGTCACTCGGCCGAGTCGTAACTTTTTTATATATAAGTGGCGAGGGGGGCGCGGATTTCGAAATCGCAAATCCCAAATCCGCCCGCGCCCCCTCAGCTCCCCTCGCCCGATCTCGCTTCACCCAGCCCCCCACTCGCCCGGACGACCTCGCCCCACCGCCGCTCGGTCCGCCACCGCCGGCCGAGCACGCCCTGGTGCCTCGCCCGAGTCGCCGCCGCCGGCACGCCGTCTGACCACCTCTGGTACCCCTATTTCGACTATTTTCTCCTCTTTTCGTGTATTTCTTGAGGATCCATGTGCTAAACGCCCTCCTAACCCAAATCAATTTCTATATCTATCCATTATACCCCTATTGCTCCATACATTTTGATTATTACTCGCTGATATCGCTTTTTCATGCGCAGGTTGCTTTTTGGAGCTTAGGGGAGCTCAGGGGAGCTTCTACGGGCTGCTCAGGACTTCGTGGAGGCGCGGACTTCGCACGCTTCCACTGCTTAGCACTCGCGGCGTGTTTGGGTATACTCTTTCCATTCTTTTACACGCACCGCACTTTTTTCATTTTTCGGCACGCTCGGGGCCGATATGCCGCCCCGGACACGGCCGCGGTCGACGAGAGCTTCCGCCAAGCGGAAGCGGTCGGACGAGCCCGGCCCCTCCCACTTTGTGGAGGACTCTCCTCCGCCTTCTCCCACACACCCCGCACAGCCTGCAGGCCCCGCACACCCCGCACAGACTGCAGCGCACCCACATCCCGCACAGCCCGCACAGCCACTCCCCGCCGCTGCACAGCCACCACCACCGGCTCCACTGGTCGGGCCGCTCGGGATCACGTTCCGAGACGACGCACACCGCGCCGTCTTCGACCGTATCTCCCAGCGCTTGATCGTACCCTCCAGGTTTGCGCACCTCGCTGACCTTGGACGCCTGGGGGTACTAGAGGGGATACTCACGTTGTACGACAACGTGGGTTGGCGCGACTTCCTTCAGGTGTCGGCGGACACGTTCACCCGCCCGACACTTGAGGTTTTGAGTTCGATTGCCCGGACCGATGAGGGATGCTCATTCAGGTTCATGGATCGAGAGTGCCAGGTCACTCTCGATATGATGAGAGCGTTCTTCTCATGGCCCGCAGTCCCCGGAGCCGATCGCGGTTACGGCCCTACCCACATCCCCCCACCTTCCTTCGACGCCGGTGCCTTCTGGGCCCGGATTACAGGCCACCACGCCGCCTTTGACCCTAGTAGGGCCAAGGCCTCGGCCATTGTCCACCCCTGCCTACGTATTGCCCAGCGCCTTATGGCGACCACCTTTTTGGCCAGATATGAGCCGGGCATGATGTCTACGCCAGAGCTCTACATGCTCTATGCGATGACACGTCCCAGAGCTCTATCTAGGGATGGACACGAGCTTGTCCCCGCCGTCATGATCGACATTGCGGCTTGGTTTTTAGACCGTATCATTGTGTCGGTGGGCGCTCGCTCACCGATATGCTGCGGCGGTCTGATCACCCTGCTTACCATGATGACCGGCGAGGACCTACCTGACGACCTGCGGCGAGTATCGGGCCCCACTTCTCTGTCGATAGACGTTATGGCCCGGATGAAGATGCTTCGTCCGCATGGTGAGCGTCACTGGGTCTGGTTGCACGGCCCTTATGGAGCCGATTACATGATTCTCCCGAGCCCTGCTCGGACTCAGATTGCACCTGCCCACGTTGACTGGGTCCCGGCGATGGATGTCCTCATCCTCGCTGCCTACGTGCTCGAGGCCGAGGATGCCGAGCAGGCCCACGCTGCCCACGCTGCCCAGGCTGCTCCCGCAGACCCTGCTGCACACCCTGCCGAGCCTTCTGCCGACCCTGTCGACCCTGTGACCCCTCAGCCTGTTCCTGACGTTTCCGCTGCTCCTGACACTTCTGTCCCCACCTCTGTCAGTGTCGAGAGTACTTTTGCTGAGCCCACTTCCACCACTGTCACCACTTCCGAGGCTGTCCCCACCACTCCCGCTGCCACCTCTGGCCCTCTGTCCGTGGAGCCTCTTTGCTCCGCACTCCCCGAGCGCCCGCCGACCTTTGTCGAGAGTGGAGAGCCCTCGTTTGCCGCGATCGTGGAGACCATGGCTAGCATGATCTCCACTGGGATTGCGCCTTTTGGTCCACACAGTTCCGCCCCAGCGGTAGAGTCCTCTGTCTCCACAGCCGCCGTATTCTCCGAGAGCGTCGTGGCGTCTGTCCACACTTCTGGGCCACTGACCTCTCTTGCCACCTCGTTGCCACTTTTGCACGCTTCCTTTGCTGCCGCTGCCTCTACTTCTCACCAGCCGGTGTCCCGGCCTCACACTGAGGCCAGGCCCACATTTGCTGGCACGGCACCTTTTGTCCCCTTCCCTGCTGAGCCCGTTACATACTCCACTCGCGTACGCCAGCCCCGCCCTGCGCAGCCTAGACCGGTGCGTCCCTCTGCACCACCCCCGCCCGACACTGTACTGCAGAGCATACGTGCTCTTGAGTTGGCGGTGAGTGGTCTTAGAGGTGACCTTAGGACCCTGTCCTCCATCGTCTCTACGATGGCTGGACGCTTTGACCTGATCCCTCAGATCCACTACTGCCTGACACAGATCTTGGAGCGTCTCCCGCGCGTACCCCCACCCACCCAGCAGGTTCCCACACACACTTCCACACACACTAGACCTGCTTCCACTTCCACGCCCACCCCAGCTCAGCAGCCTACACCACCACCACCTCCTCCTCCGCCTCAGGACGGAGACGGCGCAGCACCACCTTCCTAGGCACCCTTGATGCCATCGATTCCTTTTGCCGTTGTGCTGCCCGTTTCTGCTGGGTCCTGATGCCTTTTTGTCCCCCCCCCTCCCCTCACTTATTTTGGGATTCTCATTTTGCCGTATCTTTATCTATCTTTTTTTTGGGAGAGAGGGAGAGCTTTTGGTGCCGCATTTATACTCGTATCACTCATATCTGTGCATGCATCATATCCGCATCATATTTTCATTTCTTTATTTTTCGTTTTATTATCTTTTTTCCTTCCATCATGCATGCATCCTCACTTGCCCCTCTCATTACTTGTCTCTCTGTGTGCCACACTTTGCACATTGAGGACACTGTGCAGTTTAGCTTGGGGGAGTGAGTTCTCACGTTCTTTTTCGTTTTGCCACCTTTATTTTTAGTTTTTCACGCCACTTTCCGCTTTTGCACTTATTTTCACTTATCATTTTTTCTCATTTTACCATGCATCACGTTTTTCTTATTTCTCTGCGTGCCGCATTGCATAGTTTTATTTTTCTTATCTTTATTTCTTTCTTTTTTCATCTCGTGCTAGAGATGAATTTTCTGTGATGATGTCTACGTGGAGTTAGCTTATTCTATATGCATGCTATATTTGTCATGTCTTAGATTTTATTTCTGATATCACATGCTATGACTTGCTTTGCATTTAGAAATAGTAACCCACACTTTTTCCACATGAAAATGGATGAAGTTTTATTATTAGCTGAGCCTGAATATTCATATGTATGCTATCACAGAAAACACACCAAGATTCACGCATTGAATGCCTATATCTGGAGTACTGATTTCTTTTCCTATATCACTTCTATATGCATGAATTGTACACTTCACTTCGGGATGATTGAATGATGTTAGCTATGATATATCTGGATTAGTTAGCTTTTTTGTGATCGAAACTAAGTAGATTAGATTACCCTGCTGAAGTTGTCGTGCATGTCTTATAGAGTGAACCGAGAGTTATATATATTTCTTTCTCCACAAATCTTGAACATCATTTCTCTACTTTTAAAAATCATTGGTGAATCTCCCCTTAGTGATTCTATTTTATGGCATTTCCCCCGCTATTAATTCCTAGCTCCAAATCCCTTCTTCTAAAAAAATAATAATAAAAGAGAGAAAAACATTCTTGTATATCATTATCTCTCTCTGAGTTGGGATCATTGTGTATATATTGCTTATTAAAAAAAGGAGAAAAGAGGAAAAATCCTCAATAAAAGATCCCATCTCACTTTCTTTCTTTCTTCTTTCTCTTCTTTGCTTTTGGAGCTATATAAAAATGGGGATGTAAATATTTTTGTGCCGCCACGCTTATAGATAAGCTTGGGGGAGGGGATCCATTGATGTGTGAGAGAGTGACTACTTGACATTGCACGACAACCTAGGCTAAGTAATATTCTATACTCGGTGAGATTGTTTCTAGCTTTACGAAATCCAGAAATCTAAGCCTAGCGTTCATTTCATGAAATCCAAACTTTTCTATTCTCTCTATTCTATAGTGTGATACTCTTATACTCCAGATAGAAAGCGTTCAATTGAAAAGTGAGTGATCTGTGATTTGTATACCGCTTTAAATGATTCAGGCAATGTTAATTTTAAAATCATTCCGTTCTTCATGATTATATCGTTGTTCGTGAGTTTTCTATTTCTATTTGCACTATTATACTATGATATCAAAATAAGATTCTTTGACATGTATTTCTCATTCGGTGCATGCTATAAGAGTAAGTGAAACCCACGTCCTGAGAAAATGATCTAGCATCCTACCTCTTCGCTTCTTTCTTTCATCTTTATTTTCATTTGGTTTTCATTCTTCTTCGTTTTTCATTTTTTTCGTTTTTCGCCGTTTTCGTTTTCCGAATCCACCGGGTTCGCCTTTTACTTATCTTCCTCGAGGACGAGTAAGAGGCAAGCTTGGGGGATTTTGATCACTCCTCATTTTACACCTTTTTTCCGTGTATTTGCATGCCATTTAGATCGCCCAAATCATGTTTTTCACGATATATCGACGATATTGCGATGCTTTTCACGATTTGTTGTTTTTGTCGCATTTCAGGTGATTTGGCGCGATTTGGAGTGATCTCGAGACGCGCTTACTCTAGACGGCCACCGACGACCTCCCCGAGGGATATTTTGCTGTTGGAGAGGAGCGGAAGAAGAATGGACGTCGCAGGAGCGACGAGGAGGCCAAAACAATCAGATTGGGCATCTTTTGTGTCCCACTCGGCCGAGTGGAGGAGTCACTCGGCCGACCAGCGAGACACTGCTCGGCCGACCCGTTCAGACACGATTTCCATGTGTACTCGGCCGAGCGTCGGAGTCCACATCGGCCGAGTGACGATACCACGTCCGCCTGAGTGGCGCCCAGACGAAGCCCCTCCAAAATATCGAAGTTTCTGTTTTTCGGCCACCTGAGCTTCAGAAGACCCACTCGGCCGAGTGGCAAACCACGTCCGCCCGAGTGCAGTGAAGCCATCGGCCGAGTGACAACAACTCACTCGGCCGAGCCGCCTCCGAACTGAAGACCCCTGAAAGCCCCGACTTACTGGAAAATTACAGGGTTTTCACTCGGCCGAGCGACTTTTGTCACTCGGCCGAGTGCGATGCGCTGCCTGTAGCGAAATTTGCGGAAAACAGGCTGTGCAGGGGCGTTTTGGTCAGGATTTTTGGACGATTTTTGGGGCTATTTAAGCCCTGTTTTTACCCTAGTTTTGAGAGCCATATCTTAGATTTTTTGTAGCTTTTTGAGATTACTTTTTAGCTTTATTATTTGTGATTGGAGAAGAGGAAAAACTTGGATTTTTGTTGGATTAATTGAAGAACTACATTGGTTTGCTTCTCTCTTCCCCAAAAACTCTATTTTTATTGTTTATATCATTGTTGTGATGAATTCCATTGCCTATTTCATTGATTATTTTTGTGCTATTGCTATGATTTGTGAGTAGTCTCCACGTCTTGGGGCGTGGGGATGAACCCTACAAGCCCTATTTTATAATTGTGATGAATTGGTAGAAATTGAGCTAGGATTGTTATTAGGGATTAGATTGGGATCGAATTACTACGGATAGCTAGGTATTCATATCAATTGGGATTTGCAAGAGATTGGATCCCAATTTGATAGGAAGCCCTAGAAATCCGAATTGGGTTGGAGTCGGATTTTCGAAGTATCGGTTTGCAAGAGATTGGACCGATACTAGGATCTCCGGTTGCAATTCCGTGCCGATACCCGTTTGCAAGAGATTGGACGAGTAGGAACTATCCTAATTTAGATTGTGGACCGAGTTTGCAAGAGATTGGGCTCGGTGCGCAATTGGACGATGATGTTGATCCTAATGCTAGCTTTCCTAGGCTAGGGTTTGCAAGAGATTGGACCCGACCCTAGGATAGCTATAGACCGGCAACAGCGCGAGAGCGTGAGCTTGGTTCCACATTTAGTTGCAACTAGTTCATCCAAATTCTCATTCTAGCAATTTTGATACCGACGAACCACATTTATGAAATACGGTGAGTAGCGGAAATTCCCCATTCCCTAGACGTTCTTTATTTGATTTGATATTTCGCACATTTGTCTGACGATTGTGACAGGATCGCCCAAGGCAATTCTCTCTATTCTTAAATAGCCAGGTTGATTAGGAGCAAGCACGGTCATTCGTCCTCCCTGTGTTCGATACCCGCTCGCCGCTATACCGTGCGCTTGCGGTAAAACTACAACCGTTCTTTGGGTGTACGTCCCGGAGCGATCAGGCCTCCGGGGCGATTTTAGGGCCCTGTCTTCCACAGTCACCGCCATGCAGCACCGCCTCGAGCTACTTCCCGGCATTCACTTTTGCCTGACCCAGATCCTCGAGCGACTGCCACGACCACCACCCACCCAGCTGACTGTTCCACGACCACCACCCCTACCACCACCCACCCAGCAGACTATTACCCATCCACCACCACCCCCACCTCCACCTCAGGACGGAGATGGCGCAGCACCACCAGCTTAGGCACACCCTTGATGCCATCGATATTTTTTGTCGTTATGCTGCCCATTCTCTGCTTGGTCCTGATGATTTTTTGCCCACCCCCCCCTCCCCTCACTATTTTTGTCCACATTTTGATCATATCATTCTATATCCTTTTTCGGGAGTGAGGGAGAGTATTTTTGGTGACACACACATATCTGCATCACTCTTATCCTTGCATGCATCACATTCGCATCATATTTTTCATTTTGTTATTTTTATTTCTTTTTATCATGCATGCATACCCACCCCCTTCCATTACACGTCTCTCGGTGTGCCACACTTCGCACTTTGAGGACACTGTGCACTTTAGCTTGGGGGAGTGAGTCCTCACACTTTTTGCTTTTGTCACCTTTATTTTTTAGTTTTTCCACGTTTTTTCCACTTTTGCACCCATTTTTCATCACTTTTTCATTTTTTTACCATGCATCACGTTTTTCTTATTTTTCTTGTGTGCTGCATTGTAAATAGTTTTATTTTCGTTTATCTTTGTTTTCTTTCATCTTTTGCTAGAGATGACATTTCTGTGATGATGATGACGTGGTGTTAGCTTTTCTCTTTATGCATGCTATATTTGTCATGTCATAGCCTTTTATTTTTGATATCATATGCTATGTTCTGCCTTGCATTTAGAAATAGTAACCCACTCTCTTTTGCTGTATGAAAATGGATGAAATTCTATTATTAGCTGATGTCTGATGATTCATATGTATGCTATCGTAGAAAACACACCAAGATTCACGCATTGATGCTTATATCTGGAGTACTGCTTTCCTTTCTCACATCACTTCTATATGCATGATTTGTACGCTTCACTTCGGGTTGATTGAATGTCTGCTAGCATTGATAAATCTGGATTAGTTTACTTTTTGAGATTAAACTGAGTAGATTATATTACCCTGCTGAAGTTGTCATGCACGTCCTATAGAGTGAACTGAGAGATACATTTATTTCTTTCTCCACCTATCTTGAACATTATTTCTCTATTTTATATTCATTGGTGAATCCCCCCCTTAGCGATTCTACTATTGGCATCCCCCCGTTAGTATATCACATGCTCCAAATTCCCCAAAATCCAAAGAAAAAAATACTTGTCTATCCTTCTCTTTGATTTGGGATCATTGTGTATATATGTTATGAAAAAAAAGAGAAAAAAAGATGAGAAAAAGAAAAAAAAGATTTGAGAATAAGTGAAGAAAAGAGAAAAGAAGTTTGAAAACGATCCCATCTCATATACTTTGTCTCTTTCTTCCCTATTTTGTTTTTATTTTTGTTTTCTTTGACTTTTGGAGCTTCATAAAAAACGGGGATGTAAATATCGTTGTGTATATGCCACCACGCTTATATATAAGCTTGGGGGAGAGAATCCAATGATGTGTGAGAGAGTGACTACCTGACGGTGCATGACAACCTAGGCTAAGTAATATTTTATACTCGGTGAGATTGCTAAAGTTTCACGAAATCCAGAAATCTACCATTAGCATTCACTTCATGAAAACCACACTTTTTCTATTCTTTCTACTCTATCGTGTGATATCTCTTATACTCCTTATAGAAAGCATTCAATTGAAAAGTGTGTGATCTACGATATTGTATACCGCTTTAGATGCTTCAGACGATGTTAATCTTAGAATTATTCCATTTTTCATGCTATATTGATATTCTTGGGGTTTCTATTTCAAATGCACCATTATACTATGATATCAAAATAAAAGTCTTTGACATGTGGTTTATATTCGATGCATGCTATATGAGTAAGCAAAACCCGCGTCCTGAGAAAAATGATCTAGCAACTTCCCTCTTCGTTTTTTTATTTTGTTTTTCGTTCTCCGTTTTCCGCCTTTCCGTCGTTTTCTTTATCTTTATCCACCGGGTTCGCTTTTTACTTATCTTCCTCGAGGAAGAGTAAGAGGTAAGCTTGGGGGATTTTGATCACTCCATATTTTACACCTTTTTTCTGCATGTTTGCATGCCATTTAGATCGCTCAAATCGTGTTTTTTACGTTTATTCGACAATATTGCGATGCTTTTCACGATTTGTTGTTTTTGTCGCATTTCAGGAGATTTGGAGCGATTTGGAGTGATTCTGAGATGCACCCACTTCGGAGTGTCACCGACGACTCTCTTGAGGGGTATTTCGCGATTGGAGAGGAGTGGAAGAAGAAAGAATGTCGTAGGAGCGACGAGGAGGCAAAAACATGAAGAATGGGCATTTTCACCATGCCACTCGGTCGAGTGAAGGAGTCACTCGGTCGAGCATAGACAGCCCGCTCGGCCGGCCAGATCGGACACGCAACAGAGCCAATATCAGCATGCACTCGGCCGAGCATCGCCATACCACTCGGCCGAGCACCGAGTCACCCCTCGCCCGAGTGGAGCCAAGACGACGGCATCAAAAATGTCCAACTCTCTGGAATCCGTCAGTCAGCCCCGATGACCGACTCGGCCGAGTGACGAAAGACCGTCCGCCCGAGTGAAGAACGCCCATCGGCCGAGTGAAGAAAAGTCACTCGGTCGAGTGACTCCCGAGGAGACGACCCCCAAGACCCTTAACTCTCTGTAATTGTACAGGGTCTCTCACTCGGCCGAGTGACATTTGTCACTCGGCCGAGTGAGCCGCGCTGCCTGTAGCGTAAACTGCGATTTTGAGGCTGCGGAGGGGCATTTTCCTCAGGATTTTTTGGGCGATTTTGGGGGGTATTTAACCCCAGTTTTTAACCTAGTTTAGGGAGCTTTTTCAGAACTTTTTGCAGCCTTTTTTAGATTAACTTTTTATGGATTAGATTGAGCTTTTGGGGAGGAGAGAAAAGAGTTATTTTGTTGGATGCTATCTTGTTCTTCATTGGGTTGTCTCTCTCTCCCTCAAAAACTCCATTTTTATTGATATATTGAATATTGCTATGAATTCCATTGATTTTGATTGTGAATTTCTATTGCATTATATTATGAATTGTGAGTAGTTTCATCGTCTTAGGGCGTAGGGATGAACCCTACGAACCCAATTTCAAAATTGTGATGAATTGGTGAAACTATTGCTAGGATTGATTAGGGTTAGTTAGGGATTGCTATAATACGAATAGCTAGGGATTCATACTGATTGGGATTTGTAAGAGATTGGATCCCAATTCGATAGGAAGCCCTAGAAATTCGAATTGGGTTGCAATTGAATTTCTCCGGAATCGGTTTGCAAGAAATTGGACCGAAACTAGGGGTTTCGATTGCAATTCTATACCAATACACGTTTTCAAGAGATTGAATGGGTAGGAACTATCCTAACCTAGGTCGTAGCTCGAGTTTGCATGAGAGTGGGCTTGAGATACGATTGAACGATGATATTGTTCTTCACGCTAGTTTGCCTAGGTTAGGGTTTGCAAGAGATTGGACCCTACCCTAGGTTGGCTATAGACCGGCAATAGCGCGAGAGCGTGAGCTTGGTTCTACATTTAGTTGCAACTAGTTCACCCAAATTTCAAGTCTAGCAATTGTGAAACCTACGAGTCACAATGATGAGATACGGCAAGTAGCGGGGATTCCCTATCCCCTAAGCGTCTTTATTAATTTGTCATTTCTTTTATACATTTGAACGACTGTGACAGCATATTTGCGAACATTTCTCGACTATTCTTATAGCCAGGTGATTGAAGAAGACACTGTTATTAGGCCTCCCTGTGTTCGATACCCGCTCGTCGCTACACCGTGCGCTTACGGTAAGACTACAGTGTCGCCGCTCCGAGACGTGTATCCGGGGCGCGATCAAGTATCACTAGCAACATTGATTTCATTAAACGATAAATGCAACGATAAGTTCAGATTAGTGAACATGAATTAGCTAGCCTTATCAGGGCCTAGCCATATAGGATGTAAATAATATCGACAATAAGCAATACCCAACAAATACGTTGTAGAAATCAATGTTACGAGCAATTTTGACATGATAATAGGGCTAAAGACATGAAATTTAGCGACTACATACTCCTAATTACATCACAACCATAGCACAAGGAGATCAGCCACGCATGGTGCAAGGAAAATCAATTTTCATAGCCAAATACATCGTTTTAATAGCCAAATACAATGAAATACACCAAATACGGGGTATAAGTTCAAGAATTTATCACCAAATCTCCACTTTAGAACCCAAAACTCCCTGGAAAGTAGAAGAATAGCCTCTAGGATTTTTCAAAATTTTCCCCTGGAGAAATACGCACAGTAGTCGCTCCAAAAGTCCCAAAATACGCCAGAATCCCCTCAAAAACCCTAGAAATACGCTTATATAGAGGCATTGCAGGTTTAAGAGGCTTATCGGGTCCACAACCGCATCAATTTACGCCCAAACCCAATATACACAGCCGCTGGAAGATGTCGACCGTCGATCTCGGCGGGATTGCACCATGGAGTGACGCGTGGCAAGCGGGTCGGACTTTTCGCTCTCGAGCGCCCGCTTCGGCCGCTCGAAATCGTGGCCATTTGATCCAGACGGGATCAAAACTCGGAGCGCCACGTGTTAATCAACTTTCGCGCCTCGCCCGCTCCGCCAGTGACTTCGGATCGAAATCGGGTTGCTTTCCGCCGTTGGATCATCTCTTTGCGGGCCTGATGAATCCACGTAGCCCAAAGAAATCCCGCTCCGCTCAGCAACATCGTGCGATTGTGGACCGTCCGATTAGGCGGGAGATCGCTATGATCTCGCCGCATGGCGCCACAAACGCTGATTCGAAATCCGAGCGAGTCGTTTTGTGGCCGTTGGATTCTCGATCGACGGTGTGCATTCGACCCGCGTCTCTTCTTCTTTTGCTTTTAGCGTGACCGTCGGATTCGAATCCGACGGTGTCAACAGCGCCGCATCGCCCTTCTTTGTGTGTCGTTGGATGAAACACAGACGGCCAGGATGCTGCCACGTCACCCCACCGCTGAGATGGGTCGTACGCCCGACGTATTTCTACCGTATTTACGTATTTTCGCCTGTATTTCTCCATTTAAATGGTATTTTGCATTCAAAAATACACAGTAATTAGCACAGATCTCAGAAAAATACAAATAAATAGTCGTTGGAATCGTGAGATCGAGACCAAGCCATAAAAAATATATAAAGTGCATAAATACTCATTTTATTACTGTTTTGTGCTCGAATTAAGTGATTTCTCTAATAAATGATGATATACAAAATACGAACGTATTAGAGCAATTAAGCATCATATAAGCACAAAATAGGGCTAAATAGGGTGTTTAATATGCAATATTCAACCCGAATCAATATGCAAACATCTCATGTATCCAAACACTTGAGCTTTACAACCTTGAGTGTACTCAACAAGTGGTTGGTCTCAAGATCCGATTGGGATACATAGTCTTGCACTACTCATGTATTCATCTTCGAGCCAAACAGTTTGCACGAAGTCTCACACCTTGTGGATTGAATTATGTTGGGTCTAGGGCTTCAAGAAAGTCATTGTCCGTGAGCCACTGTTAAGAAGGATACTTTAATGTCAGTGAGAATATAGTTTAGTATATCAATTATAATTTGAGTTAATATTCCTTTAATCAATCTTCTTGATGATTCAGCATATTCTCTTAGGATATTATGATTTGAATTCCATCGGTAAACATAGAATTACCCTAGTTTAGTATATGTTCAATATTAAATATAGGTAGAATGGCTTTTATCTAACTATATCCACCCACTATTTTTGCGATCATTTTAAGAAATAATAATAAACGACCTAAATTAATTAAATTTAGTCGGAAAGGGATCCAACCACCATGAGCCTCACAACCTTGAGTGTGCTCAATAAATTGCTTAACTCTGCGATTGATAGATGACTCTGAATCAATCATATTATATATGATTGTCTTATTGGTTTTTACCCCGAGCCACTTATGATCATGTGTGTGCTCATCCAAATCACAATGACTAGTCTAGTCGAACCCTTGTTTTCGTATCTAGTCTAACTTACGCCGATGCTTGGTGTATAGGCACGACGCGAAGGTTTGGGTTAAGTCTAGACTACATCTCATGTAATAAGAAGTTGGTTTTCATAAGGTAGCTATGCCATAGCTTGAGTGTGCTCAACAACTACAACATAGAACCTATAGTTGCCAACCTCTAAAACAAGGTGGGCTATGGCTAATCTTGAAGAAGATTTTAAACGTTATTGACTAGATGTGATCGATGGTTTGACATAATAACAATTCGCATCGTTGGTCCAGCGGAACACGGCCAGTGATTTGGTTAGGCCATGATCACTATCCCCAGTCGAGCTAGGGTGATCAATAACACTAGTCAAAAAACGCTAGACCAGATCATGATCCTTTAAGGATTTAAATTATTTATATGTGTAACATAGATTTAATATGGCTTCATTAAAACTAGTTAATCCTATCAACTAGTTGAATCTTAAAATTTGAAATTATTAAGATTGGTTAATAACTTTTATTAAAGTCATTATCAACTATAAGAGGGATTTAAAATTCAAGTTGCAAGAACTTAAATTATAGCCTTTTTCGAAAGTATTATTAGAACAATTAAAATAATTATTATTGGAGAGAGCTACTCTAATCAAGTATTAGAAGTTTAATTTGTTGCAACAATTTTTAAATTATAACATGTCCATAAAAAATTATCTTATAATTTTTTGAAAGTTTTAATGGTTATACTAAAAGTTTTTCTTGAATTATCACCTAGTCAACAAGAAATAATACAACCATTAAAAATATCAACTAAACATTTTAGCACGATAACAGATCAACTAAAATTATCACATAAAATTTAGCTAAGCATGCAACTTATAAATCTAAGTTACATCAGAAATTATCATATAATTTTAAAGATCTAATAATTAAAATTATCACATGATTTTAAAATTAGATCTAATTTTCAAAAAACAATTTTCCGACGATAAAACCATCACATAGAATGACAATTTAATAGCTTAATTAAAAACCTCCATCTTATAGAGAAACATGCTGTATCGTATGCACTTTATAATTGCAAAAACTACAGATCAAGTAGACCGGCTCTGATACCACTGACGGGTTTTCTGGGTTCTTAGGGTTATAAAATCGACGTCCGACCCAAGTCGGTCGGACGAAGAAATCAAATATGCAGCGGAAAAATATCTTAAAACATTTTCAAGAAAGCCCTAAAGAAATAACTCTAGCCAGAATCTCTACTATCTCGGGGTTGGGTCCGACCAACCCCTAAAGATAGATCTATCTAACAGCAATTATAAAAGCATGTAAATTAAACTACATATCTTTCACTTCGTTTCTGCATAATACGAAGCGTCGTTTTCAACATTTCTTTATCTCCAAAGCAATGCCCTGCGTTGGGGCTGAGCCGCTTCTCCCGAGCTGAACCGCGTCCCGAGCCGAACCGCGTCCCAAGGTGAGCAACACCCTTGTTGTCAAGCCAACCACGTGCCGAAAAAAGTTTCACCTTGAGTGGATCCTCCGTCAAGACTTCAAATCCGATCCGACCTCCTTCGTAGCTTTGCTAGAGCCCGATTAGGAGCAAGGAAGAATTAGGAAGAAGAGTGAATATTAATTTAAACTTAGATCCGAGCTTGCTTATGTTTAGTGGAGCTTCTCAGATCTGGAGCATGGTGCGAGTTTTAAGGAGGGGTGTTGTCCCTATTTATATAGGTGGCTGACCTCTCCCCTTTCTCATTTACCGATGTGGGACTAAAGATTTTGGAGGAGAGAATTAATTAAATTTTACCTTTCACAAAGGCCAATCTTTAGCGAATTTTTCCTCCCTCACCGATAAGCTTCGCAAGTAATATCAATATATCAAATTGAAGAGCACTGAACGGTGATCGCATAGAAACAAACGGGGCTCAATTCTGACTTCGTTTAACCCCTCAAACGTGTGTCGAAAGTTGGCCAAAAAACACTTTTTCGCAGAAAAATCAACCCCCATGAAAAAACAGAAATTAGGGTTCGAAACCCCAAAATTGTGGGGCCCACCGAGGGCCCCACCATTGCAGCGTGAGCCATCAGGCCACTGGCACCCGCCCGCCAGGCGGGTCACGCGCCAGTCTGCAGATCGGGCGCCTGCGGGTGCATGCGCCCGACCCGTAATGCCCTAAAAGACCCATTTCTGCGTCTTGGCTCCAATTTCTTCGTTTGGAGTCCACTTTGGATGCCGTTTGATCCTAGGTTTAGACCTGGATGTTCCCGTCATCCAGGTACACATCTTATGCGTTCATCCAATATAAAATATACTCATAAATATTTTACGACATATTTAAAACCTCTTGCATCATGTGCAATTTTCCACATCCTAAATATTCTAAAGTTTATATCGCAACCTATTTGCGACATAATAAATTCACATACCTCTGATGTATAATCTCCCTTAAGACTTTCTATAACTTGATGAAGGTCTCACTCTGTGTGAGACCCTACAGCCTGACCCTAATACAGGTGGGGCTCGGAACCTCAGACGGCAGTGACCACGAGTAGCAAGTGCCGTCTCTATTTCGGTATCATAAGTATGTGGTTAACTCATTGACATGAGTATTGTCGGGACCACCCTGACTGTGTCCGTGCTGAATAACACAGTTTTAGTCCCCTTGTCAAAACTATGTCGCCTAGTCAAGCCTAAGGTACGATCAAACTGTCAACCCTAATAGCTTGAACTTGGTTAGTCTCCATCAGTCTTTAGTCAAATAATGTTGCACTTCTTCCAACATACTTTGGCCAAAGTTTTTCACTAAAGACCGAACCAACACGTGCGACACTAACTCCTCATAAATGGGAGAGATGAATCCTTTCTTGGTCATTACTCTCCTCGCACTCTTCAAGTGTCACCCAACCAAAGACCTTTCGACATGCCTTGCCTCGAAGCTAGGTCAGAGATCTAAGTGACACCATTCACATACAGGTTTGTGCACTGACCTTAAGTCTAAAGACCAACTTGCCTATTATCAATGAGAGCTATCCCTAACAGATTTGTTATGTTAACCATGTGATAACTCTCGTTGGGTCGTTCAGTGAACTCATTCTCCAATGAGCACATGTATCTCGTCTCCAACTTCGCCACGTCGAACGACCATGAGATCATCGTCACCACTCCATGGTGAAGACAATGACACAATGGTCTGTCCGATGTTTCGATACCCATTTCTCGAAACATCTACGACCACGATCTGTTTTAGACTTATGTTACAAACTGTCAAACAATTCACCATGGTCGAGATCCTCATCTCGATACTTGTTTGACCTCGCATCAAGTCTTAAGACTTTAACTAAGTTCTAATGTCGACTACATTATTATTAACTTAGGTAAATTCTTATCAAATAGCTTACTGTTATTTTGAACAAGACGTTTGTACACATACACATAGATAAATTGCCTGGAGGGCATACACATCTACCAACAAGGCATGCACTCAGATCTAAATATTTAGAAACTTTCATTCCCATTATTTCTGCATAAGAATTGCATTTTTCATGGAAAGACGTGTAACTCTTTTATAGCTTGCGATTATCTGAGACTTCTTCACCACAACTTCAGGCGTGAGGTGATGCTGAACAGTGCTGAGTTTTACTCAGCCATGGATTTAAAATCCGACAGTCTCAGATTTTTCCACTCATAACGAGCCCTTGGGAGAATTACATCTTTTTATGTTTATATCATTCCTAAAGGGCAGTCCACAGATTAAGTGGATATTTGAACGTAAGTTATTCAGCCTTTAGGACCTTGTCCACATGATGACGAATATATATTATTGCTTTTGTTTTATTAATATATGTCGCTTTTTTATCTTTTATGGTTGTGGCACTGATGGCTTAGGCTCATAAATGGAATTTTACATCAATTGCCAGCTGAGATAGTTCTCCCAAGAGGCGTCCAAGATTTCAAAATCAATGCTCGCGATTTTAGTCATTTATCTAAAACAACACAATTGTATGAATATGGAATAATATATGAAACTATAAGATATTTCATTTTAAAGCGACCATGCTAATTGTGTGGATCAGTCAATCATCTCAAAAAAAAAATGTCCACAGCCTAAATAATACAGTCTCCAACTTTGGAAACTACTTGGATATCATAAAAATCTTCTTCATCAGGGGTGGCCTCCAACTTCATGGAAATATCCATTCGTCATGGGCATTATATTATATTCATCACTTCATTTTTCTGTTTAAAAAAGGAAAAGTGCAGAAAATAAAAGTGGGACTAAGGCCGATCCAAAATCACAATATAGTCATTCATGCAACAATTATGCTCAAAACATTTGCATCACATATCGGACATAGATATGGAAATTTAAATTTTTTTCAAGCTTAATAATTAATTGGACCATGAGACAATGTCATATATCTTTAGGTTATGTAATTACCTAAAGAATGGTCACAGGATCTATATAATTATTCAGCAAAAGCTCATAAAGATAAACCAAACATTTTCGGAAACATGTCCTATAATATGAGATATATAGCATATGGACATGATCCTAAAATAGGCACTAAAGTTAAGAATTATGTTGGAAAGAAAAATTACAGGCATTGGAAATAGGGTCTGGTTCAGAAAAAATTAAAAATTGAGCAATACCCTGTAAGAGCTGAAACTATGGGGAAAACACTAGATGGGGGTGAATAGTGTTTTATGATAATAAAAAAGAATTTACGCCTAAGTAAAATCCCTAATGCAACTAAATGTGTGGAATATATTATGTGATAACAACAACACAGAAATTGCAAGCGCAAACAAGTTATGTACCCTAGTTCAGATTCCCCTGAGTCAAATCCCGACTCCTTGGAATCTTACTCCAGTACCCCCACTAGCAAATCTCGCTAGTGATAAGTATTCACTAATATCTCATACTACTACATATACGGCTTTCAGCCACGAACAAATTCGTGGCTGAAAGTCGTGAATCCGTGGCCGAAATCCTACTACCACGGAAAAAAATTCTGTGGCCAAAATGACGTGGTCGATACCATAGTGGCCGATACCCTCTTCGTCCACGGACTATTCCATGGCTGATAATCAGCCACGGAGTAACGCCCACTGATATCCGTGGCCGATAATTCTGATTAAAAATTAGTTTAAACTATCGGCCACGGACAAATCTGTGGCCGATAGAGATATAAGGCCACAGAAATATCTGTGGCCGTAGATATTGTGCACAAAGTTGACGTAAACCGTGCACAAAAACCGTGGGCGATATTTATTGGACATGGAAAAATCTGTGCCCGATAGAGATATATGGCTACGGAAATGTCCGTGGCAGATATGGTTTCGGCCACGGTTTATGTGCACGAAATCGGCCACTTTGTGCAAATATCCATGGCTGATATCGGCCGCGGACATTTCTGTCGCCGTATATCTCTATCGACCATGGATTTGTCCGTGGCTGATAGTCTAAACTGCTTTTTTTTAAAAGCTGAATTTCCTACATACAAAAATATGCATTTATAACAATTAAATGTAACGGTATACAAAAAATTAAAGTAATCAAATAAATAAAATTAAAACCACAAAATGAACAAAAAAAGCTCATATTAATTATTTAAGACAACGTCGCAGTTTAACCAAATAAAAATAAAAATAATGTACGCTGATTACAGAAATACACATAAAAAAATAAAAACGGCTCGCTCTCAAATGCCATCGTCGTCGCCATCGTCGCCGTCACCCCCAAGCTCACCGCCATCACCATCCCTATCGTCGCCCCAAAGCACGCTATCTAATTAACGCCATCATCGCCATCGCCCCCATGCCTCCACCCCTCGCCAAGACCACCACCGCTGCCACCCTCAGGTCATGAATGACCTCCATCGCCAAGACCTCCCTCGCCATGTTGACCCTACCAAAAAAATAATGTGTCAAGACTGTAAATAAAAATATATAATAAATGAGTTAACACAACAAATTATATAGAATGAAAAGAAAAACTTTAAAATTTTGAGTATGCCCAGAAACGCTTCAAAGTTGAAGTATGCACAGAAAATGCCCAGAAACTGGACAGAGCCAAGCGTGCACTTGTGTGCACGTGGGACCCAGAAGAAATCGATGGGCGTGCACTCTGGGCATAGTCTGCCCAGTTTATTGGTCAGACTTCTGCCCAGTTTACTAGGCAGACTTCTGCCTAGATCGCACGCGTGCCCTTAGTTTTCGCATTCACACGTGCACGCTTGTCACGAATCAAGTTGAAACTCAACTCTACGACTCATTCTAACCAATACACTAACCCTTACCCTAGCCCTAAGAGCATATCAAACCGTGCTTCATTTTTCATTTTGAAGCACGGTGGAGCGCCAACCCGACATCATTGTGAAGACAAATTTAATTACAATATATAATAATTTAACCAAAATAATTTTATTTATAGATTAATTATAATTTTATATTTCATTATAAATTTATCTAATAAAGAAATATTGATTATTATATTAATCCATGTCTAAAGTACAAAATTTTCATTAAGTATTTCAATAAAGATAAATAAAATGAAAAAAATAGATTTTGAATAGGATGGGTTGGAGTTGCACATCCTTCATAATGGAATCGTTAAATCATATTCAATTTTGAAGGGGATTTTTTGAAGGGGATGATTGGAGATGCTCTAACACGTTACCCATCTTGATATTTATGTGGGTCGTGTTTGACTTTGATCCTGGTGCACTCTGTGCACGGGTAATTCCTACTGATATATATATGCAGACCCAAACACAAAGTGTTATAGGTGATATGCTATATAGTTATATGTGATATATATATATACTAGTCATAACCCATGCCCGTGGGCACGATTCATTTAAGATTTCCCTTGCGAAATTTTTGTTCCCCAAAAAATTATTTCCACAGACAAAATTTAACTGAACAATAAATTAGCGTAAAAATATTTAGCGGCACGGGCACCTTCGGCGCGGAACAACAAATTCGACGTCGAACAATAAATTTGGCACCCGCGCATTCGGCGCAGGACAACAAATTAGCGTAAAAAATTTTAGCGCGGCGCGGGCGCGGGCGCCTTTGGCAGACCTTAGGGTATTTTTGCGCTAATTTGTTGTTCCGCTAAATTGTTTTACGCTAAATTTTTTTTTGTTTAATTTAATGGATCATGATTCTCTACAATCTTTCCCAAGGCACTTTTAATTTCAAAGTTTAGATTTCCAAGGCACTTTTCCCCCCAAATTTAATCTCCACATTATTTCCCAATGCACTTTTCCCCCAAATTTAATTCCCACAATCTTTCCTAAGGTACTTCTAATTTCAAAGTTTATGTTCCCAATGCACTTCCCCCCTAAAATTTTCACAAAATACAATCTCAACCATTGATTTACCAGGATCAAATCTTAGCCCCTCTTTATCTTGTCCTAGTCAGCCCTAGAATTCAAAACGCATTGCCAAATGTATATGATATATATATATATATATATATATATATATATATATATATATATATATATATATATATATATATATATATATATATATATATGGAGAATAATTGGTATCATACGTCATATGAGAGGGTCTCTCATACTCCCTCTCACATAAAGGGGGCAAGGACAACAAGTACAAGCCCATATGGGCTTGTACTTGCCCCTTTATGTGAGAGGGAGTATGAGAGAGCCTCTCATATGGCATATGATACCTATTATTCTCATATATATGATATATATGATATATGATATATATGATATATGTGTGTGTGTGTGAAGGGGAGGGGATGAGTAAAGACAGATAATGGCATATATATATATATATATATATATATATATATATATATATATATATATATATATATATATATATGAGGAGGGATCAAATGACCCCCAAAAATAACCACAAAAAATGACCCCTATCAAAAATCATATTAAGGGGTTATTTTTGGGGGTTATTTTTGGGGGTCATTTGATCCCTCATATATATATATATATATATATATATATATATATATATATCTTAATCTTAATTAATCTAAACACATCAAAGTTTGGATATAATTAAGTTGTAGAATGGTATCATACTTGAAGTCCATGGACAGATAAACTAAGTCATACTCAAAGAGTGGCTATCCTTCAGTTGTAGCACTGTTGTTCTATGTAGTGCAGTGCTGATCCACCAAAGTAATCAACAAATCTAGAATACAACAAAAAAACTAGATCAAAATTAGATAGCCGTGCATGCATTAAGTAAGATATATTGGTTAAATACTACACTGGGATACAAATCAGAACTGGGCTTGTTGGATATGATATTAGTCAAGATAGTTGTACGAAGCATACAGCTACGGTAACAACTACTGATACCAAGCCCAACCCCCTAATGCCAGGCTAATACGACTACTACTCTCAGCCTCTATACCTCACCTCAACCATACTAATCACCATCGTGACTTGGCAATGCCACTCACTCACCTCTCCCTCATTGCGGCCGCCACTGAGGTGGTGATCGGCGAAGTACTAGAGGAGCGGAGGCAAACAGTGAAGAGGAGCTCTCTCACCAACCCCAGCATGGACAGTGATGATTCCGAGGTGGGCGTTGAAATCCGGTCCCCTGTCATGAGCAAGAAAAGGGTTGGGTAGTAATAAGAACTTTGCGAAGATATTGCGAGGATGCGTTGGATCAGAAGGACACAGTGTGGAGTACGGTTGCCGTTGTAGGTGCAGTAGTAATAACTTTGGGGTTGAAAAAACCTAGTATGTGGAGGAGGTGGGCGGTAAGTGACATTGTAGTAATGAAGTGGTTGTTGAAGTACTAAAGGGTCCTCAACCTGACGATGTGAGGATGAAGGTGGAGCCTTATGGCTAAGGATACAGTAATCCATGGATACTGCGCCGACAAAAGAATGAGTGTGTTATTGGTTTTCATGGAAGATGTAGCCCGAGGAAGAACCAGGCAGCACATATGTCGTCTCGGGTCTCGCATCATTGCATCAGGTACCGTGACTAAGGTTATAGCCCATCAACACATCAACACTTGCGTCCTCGGCCATCCTGCAGATCGACGTCATGGAATTATCTTAATTAACATACCAGTATCGCCGATGCTGCAGCCGAGAAGGATGAAACTGTGTCGATGTTGGTAGATATGGGTTTACTTGCTGGGGAGGCATCTGCAGCAATCGATAGGTGCAGTATGTTATGCAAAAATTGAAGGAGGAAGGCCTTCAATTGTTGTGCAGCATACTGCACCTACCGATGGCTATATATGCCTCCTCAACAAGGAAACCCATATCTACCAACGTCAACACGGTTTCGTCCTTCTCGGCTGCAGCATCAGCAATACTGGTATGTTAATCAAGATAGTTCCAGGACGTTGATCTGTAGGATGGCCGAGGACGCAATTGTTGATGTGTTGATGGGGTAGAACCTTAGTCACGGTTCCCGATGCGATGATGCGACACCCGAGAAGACATACGTGCTGCCTGGTTCTTCCTCGGGCTACATCTTCCATGAAAATCCATAACGCACTCATTCTTTTGCCGGCGTAGTATCCATGGATTACTCTAACCTTAACCCAAATATCATAGCATGTGTCTATCCCCCCACGCCAAGCACCGGGCGAGCAACGCGCCGCCCCGCCTAACTGACCTAGGACACCTACGAAATCTGGGACGCACAGTCCCGCTCCCCCTGCTCCCTGAAACCCACCAACAACTTTCCCCATGGCGAAAGGGGTGCACTGGGGCTCGCCTCGCGTAACCGATTCGGCCAGACACTAAATCAGGATAGACCAGTGCGTCCCATCCCGAACCCGTTCGAGGCCGCCCCAAATGCAACACGGGAAGACAACATCCCCCTCCCCCAGACAGGACACGGGGATGTTGGGGGCATAATGGGATAATGGGTAAATTGCGTAGCTCCCGCAAGAAGCCAAGACACGTGACCCGGATCGGACCGGTCGCAAGACAGAAACCCCAAAATATACGCCCTGTCCTGAAATGACAGCGGCCTTGTCCCGTCACAACAGCGCCCCGATGCGACTCAACATAACGAAAGGACGCTGGTTCAACACGCCATCAACAGCAACACGCCCCCCAAGGGGCCAGAGTGCCGGATACCGCCAGGAAAAAGTGATTCCCGAAGCGCGTGATTCCGCAGAGCCCATGAGCGACGCTAATCCACGGCGTTACCTAAGAGAAACCCGTCTGCAACACCTCGCTATAAATACCCCCCCTCCAGAGGTCAGGGTAAAGGAGGAAGAAAGACGGGATTCCTCTCCCCTCACTCCGGGCATAAAGCGGCCCTAAACGCCCCACCGAGCTACGAAAAAAGCCGATAGCCACCGACGAACTTCACTTCCCCCGACGATGGGAGCCACGGCCCCGCCACCTCCGTTCGGATATTCCCCTTACACGCGGAAGGCCCCGCCCGCCAGCTTGCCTCCTGCTTGTTACTGTATCAAAAGGCAGGTTCAGACGGCCGCCCGCATGCCGCAACACCCCAATTAACGCCGTCCCCCTAGGCGCCGCCACCGCCACCTCGTCCTCAACCTCCCTGGGGTTCCCCCTCGGTGCGCAGGATTCCTAGCGAGGAACTCTCCAGCGCGGCGGCGGCAAGGCAGATCGCGAGGAAGCGAGGAAAGGAAAAGGAAGAAGCTCCACCCGACAAACGAGGGTCAGCCCCCCGAAGGGGGAACCACCACGGGACTTCATCCCTGATTAAACCAAATGGTGGTTCACGGCGCGTCGGCCCCTCCCCGGACAACGAAGCAGAAGGAACTAGGCGGTCAGTAAAAGGGAAGACCGCCCGGCAACAGGGATCTACCCACCCCGATATAGCGGGCGACGAGTATAAACCACCGCCCATCCCGACCATAGGCTGGGTCACACCTGCGCTATCACTGTAAATATCATCTAAATCTCCGGTAAAGGTTGATGAATAATATTCCTCCTTATGGACGCCTTCCCTGAGCCCAAGAGCACAACAGCTGGGAGGTCCACCGGGCACAGTGCGGTGGAAGTCCCGCGAAAATCACAAACATGTCCGGTAAACACATCTCAGCAAAAACCACAACCTTCTCAAAAAGTCGGGCTCCCCCAAAATCCGACCCAGCCGCCACATAAAGCGGCGCGCCGTTATGAGGCAACGCCCCACTTGGTTCCCACGCGGGATGAGACCTCGCGATCCCGCAACAGCGGGCAATACCCCGCGGAAACAGCGTATCCAACCCTGAGCTTGGACCCAAGCCCGAGTCCGGTTAAAGGATAATGTTACGCCATCCGAGACGAACCGGGCTTCCGCCTCGCACTCGAATGCCGGGGGCAATTGTTACGACCTAAAGATCGTAGGAGCCCGACTCCCGCCCGGATCCGTTAACATACCCCATTAACTCACCTTTACACAAAAGGGCCGCCGCCCCGAAAATGGGTAAATGGGTAGCTTGCAGCGCTCCCCGAACCGGCCGGGGCGGACCCCCGCAGCCGGCCGAGGCGGACCACCGCAGCCGGCCGACTCTTAGTCCGACGCTAACGACAAACAACCTAAGGATAAGGACACCTGACACATACGTCACCCGACCATCCGACAAAGCACCCCCTGACGGAAGAGCCACCTGACAGATAACGCTTTCACTTTCGGCTCTGACATCCCGACAAAAGCACCCCTGGGCCGTTGCACCGCCTGACAAAGGCAGGTCAGAGACTCATGTCCCCGGTGTCCTTGTCCGAAGCCTCCGCCGACACCCGAGCCAGCTCAGCACGCCTAGTCATCACCCGTCAGGTATAAATACCCCTTCTCCTCTTACGGAGAAGGGGCGGCTGCAGAATTCTCTCTCATTCAACTATTCACACACGAGTGCAAAGGTCTTCCATATCTTTGTGCTCCCACCTATAGCTCGCCACGCGCGGTCGACACACCGTTAGTCCGACCGGCGTGACCAGCCCCCCATTTTAAGCCCTATCACTGACTTAGGCATCGGAGGGGCTAAGGGTTGAATCCCCAACCCAGCCCTTCTGACGAGTTGTTCGTGTTGCAGGAGAGCTCGCCTATCAACACCAGTCGGCGTCACCCCCCTGCCGTTCAACCTTGTCCAGCCGCATCCGGCGAGATTCAGCCCCGCGACCGTCACTGGCGTCGAGATCGACTTCTTCACCCCACTAATCGCTTGTCAAATAGCCTACCTAAACCCCCTTCTCCACATAACCACCGTGCCCTTGGTTCCCATTAATACAAATTCATTGTACGCGAGTTCCACCTCGTAACAATTGGCGCCGTCTGTGGGAACGAAGGGTCACACCCATGTTAGATTACATACCGATCTCGCGGAACCCGGACCACGGCAAAGATCCCGTGGGACAGGAACCGCTCTCCCTACAAATCACCCCGGCGTCCGACCCCCTTCTGGGGATGGGCTCCGAGATCGAACACACTTCAGTCCCCGCCGTCCTGAAGAGCTTCGAGGCCGTTGCTCAGGCCAGGGGAGGCTGTCAGACGGCTGGAACGGAACCTCCGCCCGGCCCCTCAGAGCCCCTGAACGTGAGGCGAAACCTCCACCCTCAGTTCGAGGAGGAGGGGGAGCATAGGGGGCTCGCTTAGGAGATCGCGGCCCAGCAAAGGCTCCTGGAAGAGGAGATAGAAGTCGCGCAGCGGTGGAGGCGGCTGGGGGAGGCGGCCGCCGCGCAGAGGCGTCTGGACGAGGCGGCCGAGACCACCCGGAAGGCTTACGAGGAAGAGGAGGCCGCCCGCCGCCAGCTTCGCTTCATCATCGCGGAGCGCGAGAGGCTGAGGATGGAGAACAGGAGCAACCGAGAACTCCTGGACGAGGCGACGACGGCCCGGCGGCCTGGGAATGGGCGGGACCCGTTGCTGAACAGGTCCCCGCCTGGAGGGGGCGGCCCCCATCACCAACACCACCCCTCCGATACCCTGCGCGAGGAAGCCGTTTGTCGGCAACTACGCTTCCTCACCACCGAGCGTGAAAGACTCCTTCGGGAGAATCAAGAACGGATGGAGGCCCGAGGAGAGCTGGCCAGGAGGCGTGGGCGCTGGGAGGACCGTAGCCCGCAACCCGTCGAATCCTCGGCCCAAGGAAGGAGCCCCGCCTGGAGACCGTCGAGCTACTCCCCGGGGACGGAGGACCGTCGGCGGCCGAGGCGCGACCGAAGCCCGACCCCCGAGTGGCGGAGGGGGGATGCGCCGGATCGCCCGACCTACCCGGAGGAGGCCACGCCACTCGCCCGGTGGATCACTTCCGCCCCCAGGCCCGTAAGGTTCAAACCCCCTCACTTGGCCATATACAATGGGAGGGGCGACCCCCTCACGCACGTGCAACAATACCAGGGGGCGATGGAAGCCCAGGACGTGGATGAGGCGTTCCTTTGCCGACATTTCTCCCAAAGCCTGAGGGACACCGCGCTGGACTGGTACTTTGCCTTGCCCGCGAGGTCCGTAGGGAGCTTTGGCGAACTATCCCATAAGTTCTGCCAAGAGTTCCGGGCCGGGCGAACAAAAAAGAAGCCCTTAGACTATCTCCGCACGATAGTCCAAAGGGAGGGGGAGGGAACGGGAAGATACCTCCGCCGCTTTCAGGAGGAGAGACGGGCGGTGGTGACATGCGGCGACGAGGTGCTTATGCTGGCCTTCAAGACAGGGCTGCGGACTCGGAGCCTCCACAAATCCCTGCTCCGGGATCCACTGACCGACTATGAAGCGTTGGTAGCAATGGCGGAGAGGCACGCGTTGGCAGAGGAGACTTTGGGTGCGAAGGTTGTATTCCCCCAGGCGAAACCACCCGCAGATGGGCCCCGGCCGCACCCTCGGCCGAGGCAGGAGGAAAGGGGGCGAGGCCGCGATCAGATGGCCCTACCGCGGCGGGAGCCACCCGAGCCCCGCCCACTAGATCGCCTTGGCCCGGCTTGCGAGTTCGCTCCGGCACGGAGGCCCCCCGGAGTCATCCCAAGACCAGAAGACCCCCCGCCGGTGCATTACACGCGACTCAATGCCCCCATGATGGAGGTGCTGGCCGCGGCGACGAGGGCCGGGTTACTGCCGGAGCCTCCCCGGGAGATGAGGACGGACCCGGCGAGGCGGGACCCCCGGAGATACTGCCGATATCACCGGGACCACGGTCACGACACCGACCGTTGTTACTCCCTTAAGAGAGAAATCGAGCGGCTGATCCAAGCGGGTCACCTGGGGAACTTTGTCGTGGGGAGGCGGGTGGCGGCAGAAGAGAGAGCCCCCCCCGGAGGAAGGGGGACGGGAACCCCCGGCGAACCGCGATAAGGAGGAGCCACGCCCCCCAAGGGCGGTCATGCGTATTGAGATGATAACTGGAGGCCCTTCCTCGGCGGGGCGGGCGCCCGCCATCCTGGAGGCCGGGGCCCGACAGGTGATGACGGCAGCCGCCGGCCACCGACCGAAGCGAAGAAGGACACACCGACCCCCCCATCACCTTTACCGAGGAAGACTGGCAGGAGACGCGGAGCCAGAACAACGACGCTCTCGTCATCGAGGCTCGGGTCGGGGCGGTTGACGTCGGCCGGCTCCTGATTGACACCGGAAGCTCCTGCGACATCCTGTTCCTGTCAACGGTCGAAAGGATGGGGTGGGGGCGCGCAGACCTAGAGCCCTGCGTGGGCCCTGTGGCCAGCTTCACCGGCCATGAGATCCCTACCGAAGGAACGATCACCTTGCCCATGACACTGGGGGAGGAGCCGAGGATCGTCACCAAGGAAACGCTTTTCGTCATCGTCGACATCGCGTCGGTGTATAACGGAATCATTGGACGCCCATATATGATGGCCATCGAGGCGCTCCCCAGCCTGCAACATCAGACGATGAAGTTCCGGACCCTGCGGGGGGTGGGACAGGTGCGGGGAGGTCGAGGGATGCCCCGAGACCACAACCGTGGGCCGTCCCCGCCTGGGGGCCCCAGGCAGACACTGACGCCACTCGTCCCCGACGAAAGGGAGGACTTCTGTGACCAGCGGCCGACCCCGGCCGAGGAAGTAGAGGAGGTCCCAATAACCTCGGACGAGGGGAGAGCCGTCTCCATCGGGACGAAACTCCCCTCCGCCTTGAGGGCGGCCCTCGTCACCCTGCTCCGGGAGAACGCGGACATATTCGCATGGTCACCAGCCGACATGCCCGGGGTGGACCCGGCGGTAATCTCCCACAGGTTGAATGCGGACCCAGAGGCCCGGCCTGTTCGACAGAAGAAGAGGAGTGCGGGGGGCGAAAAGAAGAGGGCAGCCGAGGAAGAAGTAGAGCGGCTCCTCGAAGCCAAGTTTGTTCGGCCGGTGGACTACCCCGACTGGCTCGCCAACGTCATTCTAGTGAAGAAGCCCAGCGGGAAGTGGCGCATGTGCGTTGACTTCACTGACCTCAACAAGGCTTGCCCGAAGGACAGCTTCCCTCTGCCCAGGATCGACCACTTGGTGGACCAGGCGTCCGGTTATGAGTTGTTGAGCTTTATGGACGCCTTCTCGGGGTACAACCAAATACCGATGGCGGAGGAGGATGAGGAGAAGACGTCCTTCGTCACCGATAAAGGCACCTTCTGTTACACCAAGATGCCCTTTGGGCTGAAGAACGCCGGGGCGACTTATCAACGGATGGTTGACCGGATTTTCGGCCCTCAGGTAGGGCGAAATTTGGAGGTCTACATCGACGACATGCTGGTGAAGAGTGGAAGGGCCCTCGACCACCTCAACGACTTGCAGGAGACCTTCCAGAGGGTCCGCCGATACAACCTGAGACTAAACCCCGCGAAATGCATCTTTGGTGTGCAATCGGGAAAATTCCTGGGCTTCATGATAACGAAGCGGGGGATCGAGGCAAACCCCGACAAGGTGACGGCCCTCACCGGTATGACGGAGCCCCGGACGATCCGGGACTTGCAGCGACTGAACGGCCGGATTGCTGCTCTGGGACGATTCCTGTCGAAATCGGCGGAGAAGTCGCTCCCCTTCTTCAGGGTCTTACGCACGGCCTTTGGCGAAGCTAAAGACAAGAGGAAGGTGATCCCGTGGGACGACGACTGCACGCGGGCGTTCGCGGAGCTGAAAGCATACCTACAAGGCCCACCGCTCCTCGCACGACCGGAGGAAGGTGAACCCCTGGGGTTGTACCTGGCGACCACCGAGGAGGCTGTTAGCTCCGTCCTAATCAAGGAGGAAGGAGGGGTGCAACGCCCTGTTTACTATGCCATTCGGATCCTCCGGGATGCGGAGACTCGTTACAGCCACATCGAAAAAGCCGCCTACTGCCTAATCACCACCGCTCGAAAGCTCCGACCCTATTTCCAGGCCTACCCCATAACCGTCCACACCAGCATGCCCCTCGAAAAGAACCTGAAAAGACTGGAACGGTCAGGGAGGATGCTCAACTGGAGCGTCGAGCTCAGCGAGTTCGACATAACGTACAAAGCCCGGACGGCGATCAAGGCTCAGGCGCTGGCCGACTTCGTGGTGGAATGCACCACGGAAATCCCGCCGGAAGACCAGATAGAGCAACCGTCGGCGCCCACGTCCCCCCAGAGGATCGAGGCGGGCGAACCCTCAGCGCCCTCCCCGACGACGGCAGGCGAATTATGGACCATCCACGTCGACGGCTCCGCAACGAGCTCCGGAACAAGAGCGGGAATCGTCATTCAGACTCCAGACGGATGTTCGTTGGAATACGCCCTACGCTTCGACTTCCCGGCCACCAACAATGTCGCGGAGTATGAAGCCGCGGTTAACGGGTTAAAGCTCGCCAGGGCGGTCGGGGCGACGAACGTGTTGCTCCTGAGTGACTCCCGTCTCGTCATCCAACAGATCCTGGGGGGCTTCGAGGCCCGAGAGGAAACCATGAAGCGGTACCTGAATCGCATCCAGATCGAACTCCGCAAGTTCAAGAAAGCGGACGTGCAACACCTGCCTCGCTCCAACAACCTCCGGGCAGATGCCCTGTCTAAGCTGGCTTCCTCCTCAGCGGCCAAGATCGGGAAGGCAATCTACGTCGAAAGCCTGTCGACACCCTCCATCAATGAAGGGGAACTGATGTGCACGGGCATGATGACGTCCTGGATGACCCCCATTGTGAAGTATTTAGAGACAGGTGAACTACCCGAGGAGCGGTTGCTGGCTAAGCAGGTGGAGAGACGGGCTCTGATGTTCGTGCTCCTCGACGGAGTGCTGTACCGCCGCCGCCGCGCCAATTTCGACGTCCTGCCCTACCTGAAATGCTTGGGACCGGAACAGGCCGAGCAGGTCATCCGCGAGGTGCACGAAGGCTTCTGCGGAAACCACCACGGCGGGCGCACCATCGCCCACAAGATAATGCGCCAAGGGTACTACTGGCCGACGATGATCCGAGATGCGGTACTATACGTCAAAAGGTGCGAGGCGTGCCAGAAATTCTGCCGACGGACGACTGCACCTCCGGCCAACCTGATGCCCATCTTGAGCCCGGTCCCCTTCGCCAAGTGGGGACTCGACATCCTGGGGCCCTTCCCAAAGGCCTCAGGGGGAAGGAAGTATCTAGTCGTCGCCGTGGACTATTTCACAAAATGGGTCGAAGCAGAGCCGCTGGCGCGGATCACGTGGACGGACATGAAGGGCTTCATCTGGCAATCCGTCATATGCCGCTTCGGGATTCCCCGTTCCATAGTCACAGATAACAGAAAGCAGTTCGACTGCGAGGGCTTCCGCGACTTCTGCTCGGGCTGGGGGATTAAACTCCAATTCGCATCAGTCGCCCACCCACAGTGCAACGGAATGGCGGAGGCCACGAATAAATGTATCTTGAACCCGATGAAGAAGAAGGTGGACGCCGCCCTGGGAGCATGTGTCGATGAGCTACCAGGGATCCTATGGTCCTATCGCACCACCCACAAGGCCTCGACCGGAGAAAGTCCCTTCATGCTAGCGTACGGATCGGAGGCGGTTGTACCTGTGGAAATCGGCGAAGAGACGCTCCGGCTAAAACTCTTCGACGAAGAAATCAACGGAGAAGGGCTCGGCCTCAGCCTTGAGCTGATAGACGAGGTCCGGGACAAGGCCCTAACCAGCCTCGTCAAACACAGCCAGAGGATGGCCCGATACTACGACTCCCGGGTGAAACCGCGGACTTTCAGGATCGGCGATTTGGTCCTCCGCGACGCCACCTTCCGCCCCGAGACTGCGCAGCGAGGAAAGCTGGCCGCCAAATGGGAGGGGCCCTACACGGTCATTGACATTATCGGACCGGCCACCTACATCCTTGCCACCCCCGAAGGGAGCGAGCTGGCCCACCCTTGGAACGCGAAACATCTGCTGAAATTCTACCAATAGTTGTGAGTTTCTCTTTTTTCGCGCAATATACACATCTACACGTTTTCCCAACCTGGTTGTTCCTACACAAATTTTGCAGTTCGCTAAAACTCCGAACCTCTGGGACAGGGCCACCCCTAGCCACCCAAACCAGAGAAGGGCACGGGCCGGGCTACGCGCCCGCTCCCCCCCTCCAGACCTCTGGGACAGGGCCAACCCTAGCCACCCAAACCAGAGCAGGGCACGGGCCGGGCTACGCGCCCGCTCCCCCCCTCAAGACCTCTGGGGCAGGGCCAACCCTAGCCACCCAAACCAGAGGTGGGCACGGGCCGGGCTACGCGCCCGCTCCCCCCCTCCAGACCTCTGGGGCAGGGCCAACCCTAGCCACCCAAACCAGAGAAGGGCACGGGCCGGGCTACGCGCCCGCTCCCCCCCTCCAGACCTCTGGGGCAGGGCCAACCCTAGCCACCCACACCAGAGAAGGGCACGGGCCGGGCTACGCGCCGGCTCCCCCCCTCCAGACCTCTGGGGCAGGGCCAACCCTAGCCACCCAAACCAGAGAAGGGCACGGGCCGGGCTACGCGCCCGCTCCCCCCCTCCAGACCTCTGGGGCAGGGCCAACCCTAGCCACCCAAACCAGAGCAGGGCACGGGCCGGGCTACGCGCCCGCTCCCCCCCTCAAGACCTCTGGGGCAGGGCCAACCCTAGCCACCCAAACCAGAGGTGGGCACGGGCCGGGCTACGCGCCCGATCCCCCCCTCCAGACCTCTGGGGCAGGGCCAACCCTAGCCACCCAAACCAGAGAAGGGCACGGGCCGGGCTACGCGCCCGCTACCCCCCCCTCCAGACCTCTGGGGCAGGGCCAACCCTAGCCACCCAAACCAGAGAAGGGCACGGGCCGGGCTACGCGCCCGCTCCCCCCCTCCAGACCTCTGGGGCAGGGCCAACCCTAGCCACCCAAACCAGAGCAGGGCACGGGCCGGGCTACGCGCCCGCTCCCCCCCTCAAGACCTCTGGGGCAGGGCCAACCCTAGCCACCCAAACCAGAGGTGGGCAAGGGCCGGGCTACGCGCCCGCTCCCCCCCTCCAGACCTCTGGGGCAGGGCCAACCCTAGCCACCCAAACCAGAGAAGGGCACGGGCCGGGCTACGCGCCCGCTCCCCCCCTCCGGACCTCTGGGGCAGGGCCAACCCTAGCCACCCAAACCAGAGAAGGGCACGGGCCGGGCTACGCGCCCGCTCCCCCCCTCCAGACCTCTGGGGCAGGGCCAACCCTAGCCACCCAAACCAGAGAAGGGCACGGGCCGGGCTACGCGCCCGCTCCCCCCCTCCAGACCTCTAGGGCAGGGCCAACCCTAGCCACCCAAACCAGAGAAGGGCACGGGCCGGGCTACGCGCCCGCTCCCCCCCTCCAGACCTCTGGGGCAGGGCCAACCCTAGCCACCCAAACCAGAGCAGGGCACGGGCCGGGCTACGCGCCCGCTCCCCCCCTCAAGACCTCTGGGGCAGGGCCAACCCTAGCCACCCAAACCAGAGGTGGGCACGGGCCGGGCTACGCGCCCGCTCCCCCCCTCCAGACCTCTGGGGCAGGGCCAACCCTAGCCACCCAAACCAGAGAAGGGCACGGGCCGGGCTACGCGCCCGCTCCCCCCCTCCGGACCTCTGGGGCAGGGCCAACCCTAGCCACCCAAACCAGAGAAGGGCACGGGCCGGGCTACGCGCCCGCTCCCCCCCTCCAGACCTCTGGGGCAGGGCCAACCCTAGCCACCCAAACCAGAGAAGGGCACGGGCCGGGCTACGCGCCCGCTCCCCCCCTCCAGACCTCGGGGGCAGGGCCAACCCTAGCCACCCAAACCAGAGAAGGGCACGGGCCGGGCTACGCGCCCGCTCCCCCCCTCCAGACCTCTGGGGCAGGGCCAACCCTAGCCACCCAAACCAGAGAAGGGCACGGGCCGGGCTACGCGCCCGCTCCCCCCCTCCAGACCCCCGGGGCAGGGCCACGTACCCCTGACTCGGAAAAACAAAAGAAAACAGGAGCACGCGAACCGGGACAAAATGACATCAGTTCCCGAGTCGACGGCCCCGATGGGACTCGGCGAAACGAAAGGACGCTCGCGAAACACGCCACCATTGATGATGCGCTCCAAAAGAGGACACGCAAGAGCCACCTGGCCAAGGCGGTTTCCCACAGGCGCGAATTCGAGGAGCCCATTAATAATGCCAGCTCAGCGCAATAAATAAGGGAGAAACCGTCAACAAGATCTACCTATAAAGAGGCCATTCCCCCCCCCCCCCCCCCCCCCCCCCCCGAAGAGAAAAAATCAACAGACATGAAAAACCGCCACTTGATCCCCCCACCCTCCGGGAAAATGGCTGAGATACACCGCCCTAACAAAAGATAGGTCACCGGCCATCAATGGTTCCCGCCGCCCAGAACGGCGGTGCCTAGATCCCCAGCACCACTAACTGGATATTCCGCTTACAAACGGATCGCTATCCGGATATTCCGCTTACACACGGGAAATCCACGTTTCACGCCTCCGTCCCATAAACGGGGACGATGCGGAGAAAGAATGGCATCCGTTCAAAGTAATCTGGGCAGGCGAGAGCCCCCAGCGCCGGCCGGCCAGTACCTCCTCGCCCTCGACCTCCATCCGAGGACCTCGGCAAGGCTGCATCCCCGACAAGCCCAAACGGCGAATCCTGGCATGTCAGCTCGCCGAGGCGCCATCGGGCTCGGGACCCCACCCTCAAACCGAAACAGCGGGGCGTGGGGCAGCGGGGAACGGCCCGATGCTCAAGAACCTCCCCAGGGGGCAAGGCGGGGCAAGCCGGCTTCCCTTCTCAGCGCCTATACCGGACCGAGGAAACCCCTGTCCGCGAAAAAAGACAAGGCAGCGGAGGGAAGGCGGCCCGGTCGGCAAGGTACCCCCCCCACCTATCCCGAGCCAAAGAGACCTCGCAACACTTCAGCCCAGACGGCGGCCCCTCGCCTCCGCGCCAAGATCGGCTCAAGACAACTTGCCCACACGGCCCGCGGAAGCCCCAGGACCCGGCGGTCATTAGGCCCGTGCGACCGGGCAAGGACAGCTCTAAAGCCCCTCCCCGACTCGGTTCTGACCCTACAACGGGCGACGAACTAAAAACTAATGTACAAGCTGTGGCCCAGCACTCATAAATTTAAAAGAAAACATTGTTCTTTAAATATCATAGCATGTGTCTATCCCCCCACGCCAAGCACCGGGCGAGCAACGCGCCGCCCCGCCTAACTGACCTAGGACACCTACGAAATCTGGGACGCACAGTCCCGCTCCCCCTGCTCCCTGAAACCCACCAACAACTTTCCCCATGGCGAAAGGGGTGCACTGGGGCTCGCCTCGCGTAACCGATTCGGCCAGACACCAAATCAGGATAGACCAGAGCGTCCCATCCCGAACCCGTTCGAGGCCGCCCCAAATGCAACACGGGAAGACAACATCCCCCTCCCCCAGACAGGACACGGGGATGTTGGGGGCATAATGGGATAATGGGTAAATTGCGTAGCTCCCGCAAGAAGCCAAGACACGTGACCCAGATCGGACCGGTCGCAAGACAGAAACCCCGAAATATACGCCCTGTCCTGAAATGACAGCGGCCTTGTCCCGTCACAACAGCGCCCCGATGCGACTCAACATAACGAAAGGACGCTGGTTCAACACGCCATCAACAGCAACACGCCCCCCAAGGGGCCAGAGTGCCGGATACCGCCAGGAAAAAGTGATTCCCGAAGCGCGTGATTCCGCAGAGCCCATGAGCGACGCTAATCCACGGCGTTACCTAAGAGAAACCCGTCCGCAACACCTCGCTATAAATACCCCCCCTCCAGAGGTCAGGGTAAAGGAGGAAGAAAGACGGGATTCCTCTCCCCTCACTCCGGGCATAAAGCGGCCCTAAACGCCCCACCGAGCTACGAAAAAAGCCGATAGCCACCGACGAACTTCACTTCCCCCGACGATGGGAGCCACGGCCCCGCCACCTCCGTCCGGATATTCCCCTTACACGCGGAAGGCCCCGCCCGCCAGCTTGCCTCCTGCTTGTTACTGTATCAAAAGGCAGGTTCAGACGGCCGCCTGCGTGCCGCAACACCCCAATTAACGCCGTCCCCCTAGGCGCCGCCACCGCCACCTCGTCCTCAACCTCCCTGGGGTTCCCCCTCGGTGCGCAGGATTCCTAGCGAGGAACTCTCCAGCGCGGCGGCGGCAAAGCAGATCGCGAGGAAGCGAGGAAAGGAAAAGGAAGAAGCTCCACCCGACAAACGAGGGTCAGCCCCCCGAAGGGGGAACCACCACGGGACTTCATCCCTGATTAAACCAAATGGTGGTTCACGGCGCGTCGGCCCCTCCCCGGACAACGAAGCAGAAGGAACTAGGCGGTCAGTAAAAGGGAAGACCGCCCGGCAACAGGGATCTACCCACCCCGATATAGCGGGCGACGAGTATAAACCACCGCCCATCCCGACCATAGGCTGGGTCACACCTGTGCTATCACTGTAAATATCATCTAAATCTCCGGTAAAGGTTGATGAATAATATTCCTCCTTATGGACGCCTTCCCTGAGCCCAAGAGCACAACAGCTGGGAGGTCCACCGGGCACAGTGCGGTGGAAGTCCCGCGAAAATCACAAACATGTCCGGTAAACACATCTCAGCAAAAACCACAACCTTCTCAAAAAGTCGGGCTCCCCCAAAATCCGACCCAGCCGCCACATAAAGCGGCGCGCCGTTATGAGGCAACGCCCCACTTGGTTCCCACGCGGGATGAGACCTCGTGATCCCGCAACAGCGGGCAATACCCCGCGGAAACAGCGTATCCAACCCTGAGCTTGGACCCAAGCCCGAGTCCGGTTAAAGGATAATGTTACGCCATCCGAGACGAACCGGGCTTCCGCCTCGCACTCGAATGCCGGGGGCAATTGTTATGACCTAAAGATCGTAGGAGCCCGACTCCCGCCCGGATCCGTTAACATACCCCATTAACTCACCTTTACACAAAAGGGCCGCCGCCCCGAAAATGGGTAAATGGGTAGCTTGCAGCGCTCCCCGAACCGGCCGGGGCGGACCCCCGCAGCCGGCCGAGGCGGACCACCGCAGCCGGCCGACTCTTAGTCCGACGCTAACGACAAACAACCTAAGGATAAGGACACCTGACACATACGTCACCCGACCATCCGACAAAGCACCCCCTGACGGAAGAGCCACCTGACAGATAACGCTTTCACTTTCGGCTCTGACATCCCGACAAAAGCACCCCTGGGCCGTTGCGCCGCCTGACAAAGGCAGGTCAGAGACTCCTGTCCCCGGCGTCCTTGTCCGAAGCCTCCGCCGACACCCGAGCCAGCTCAGCACGCCTAGTCATCACCCGTCAGGTATAAATACCCCTTCTCCTCTTACGGAGAAGGGGCGGCTGCAGAATTCTCTCTCATTCAACTATTCACACACGAGTGCAAAGGTCTTCCATATCTTTGTGCTCCCACCTATAGCTCGCCACGCGCGATCGACACACCGTTAGTCCGACCGGCGTGACCAGCCCCCCATTTTAAGCCCTATCACTGACTTAGGCATCGGAGGGGCTAAGGGTTGAATCCCCAACCCAGCCCTTCTGACGAGTTGTTCGTGTTGCAGGAGAGCTCGCCTATCAACACCAGTCGGCGTCACCCCCTGCCGTTCAACCTTGTCCAGCCGCATCCGGCGAGATTCAGCCCCGCGACCGTCACTGGCGTCGAGATCGACTTCTTCACCCCACTAATCGCTTGTCAAATAGCCTACCTAAACCCCCTTCTCCACATAACCACCGTGCCCTTGGTTCCCATTAATACAAATTCATTGTACGCGAGTTCCACCTCGTAACAATATATATATATATATATATATATATATATATATATATATATATATATATATATATATATATATATATATATATATATATATATATATATATCTTAATCTTAATTAATCTAAACACATCAAAGTTTGGATATAATTAAGTTGTAGAATGGTATCATACTTGAAGTCCATGGACAGATAAACTAAGTCATACTCAAAGAGTGGCTATCCTTCAGTCGTAGCACTGTTGTTCTATGTAGTGCAGTGCTGATCCACCAAAGTAATCAACAAATCTAGAATACAACAAAAAACTAGATCAAAATTAGATAGCCATGCATGCATTAAGTAAGATATATTGGTTAAATACTACACTGGGATACAAATCAGAACTGGGCTTGTTGGATATGATATTAGTCAAGACAGTTGTATGAAGCATACAGCTACGGTAAAAACTACTGATACCAAGCCCAACCCCCTAATGCCAAGCTAATACGACTACTACTCTCTGCCTCTATACCTCACCTCAACCATACTAATCACCATCGTGACTTGGCAATGCCACTCACTCACCTCTCCCTCATTGCGGCCGCCACTGAGGTGTAATCGGCGAAGTACTAGAGGAGCGGAGGCAAACAGTGAAGAGGATCTCTCTCATCAACCCCAGCATGGACAGTGATGATTCTGAGGTGGGCGTTGAAATCCGGTCCCCTGTCATGAGCAAGAAAAGGGTTGGGTAGTAATAAGAACTTTGCGAAGATATTGCGAGGATGCGTTGGATCAGAAGGACACAGTGTGGAGTACGGTTGCCGTTGTAGGTGCAGTAGTAATAACTTTGGGGTTGAAAAAACCTAGTATGTGGAGGAGGTGGGCGGTAAGTGACTTTGTAGTAGTGAAGTGGTTGTTGAAGTACTAAAGGGTCCTCAACCTGATGATGTGAGGATGAAGGTGGAGCCTTATGGCTAAGGATACAGTAATCCATGGATACTGCACCGACAAAAGAATGAGTGTGTTATTGGTTTTCATGGAAGATGTAGCCCGAGGAAGAACCAGGCAGCACATATGTCGTCTCGGGTCTCGCATCATCGCATCAGGTACCGTGACTAAGGTTCTAGCCCATCAACACATCAACACTTGCTTCCTCGGCCATCCTGCAGATCGACGTCATGGAATTATCTTAATTAACATACCAGTATCGCCGATGCTGCAACCGAGAAGGATGAAAATGTGTCGATGTTGGTAGATATGGATTTACTTGCTGAGGAGGCATCTGCAGCAATCGGTAGGTGCAGTATGTTATGCAAAAATTGAAGGAGGAAGGCCTTCAATTTTTATGTAGCATAATGCACCTACCGATGGCTATATATGCCTCCTCAGCAAGGAAACCCATATCTACCAACGTCAACACGGTTTCGTCCTTCTCGGCTACAGCATCAGCAATACTGGTATGTTAATCAAGATAGTTCCATGACGTTGATCTGTAGGATGGCCGAGGATGCAATTGTTGATGTGTTGATGAGGTAGAACCTTAGTCACGGTTCCCGATGCGATGATGCGACACCCGAGAAGACATACGTGCTGCCTGGTTCTTCCTCGGGCTACATCTTCCATGAAAATCCATAACGCACTCATTCTTTTGTCGGCGTAGTATCCATGGATTACTCTAACCTTAACCCAAAGTCTCACCCTACATCACACCATCATCTGGTGGAGGAACCATTAGTAGTTCAGCAACCACAATAGTACTACCATACCACTCCCCGTCCATCTCGTCCAACTACTAGCTGTTTTCGACCCCAAAGTTATTGCTACTACACCTACAACCTCAACCATACTGCACATTGTTTCCATCTGTTCCAACCCATCCTCGCAATATCTTCGCAAAGTTCTTATTACTACCCAACCCTTTTCTTGCTTATGACAGGGAACCGAATTTCAATGCACACCTCGGAATCATCATTGTCCATGCTGGGGTTGGTGAGAGAGCTCCTCTTCACTCTTTGCCTCTGCTCCTCTAGTACTTCGTCGATCACCACCTAAGTGGCGGCTGCAATGAGGGAGAGGTGAGTGACTGGCATTGCCAAGTCACGATGGTGATTAGTATGGTTGAGGTGAGGTAATAGAGGCTGAGAGTAGTAGTCGTATTAACCTTGCATTAGGAGGTTGGGCTTGATATCAGTAGTTGTTACCGTAGCTTTATGCTTCATACAACTGTCTTGACTAATATTATACCCAACAAGCCCAGTTCTGATTTGTATCCTAGTGTAGTATTTAACCAATATATCTTACTTAATGCATGCACGGCTATCTAACTTTGATCTAGTTTTTTGTTGTATTCTAGATTTGTTGATTACTTTGTTGGATCAGCACTGCAATGCATAGAACGACAGTGTTACGACCTAAGGATATCCGCTCTTTGAGTATGAATTCGCTTATCTCCCTATGGACTTCATGGATGATACCGGTCTACAACTTAATTATATCCAAACTTTGATGTGTTTGGAATAATTAAGATTAAGATATATAGGGCATTATCTATCTTTACTCAACCCCTCTCCCCTCCCACACACACACACACACACACACACACACACTTACACATATCATCTATATGATATATACATATATATATATATACACACACACACATGGTTTTTTGCTCCTCCGATCCCAGGCGATTTTTAGGGCGATCGGTGCTTGCTCCTCCATTTGGGGCTTCGGCCCATCGCCATGCTGTTCTCTCTGCCAAGCCCTCCCATGGCCTCGTCTTCCTCTGGTGTTGGCCCCGTAGCCTCGCATCCCTCTTGTGTTGGCCCCATGGCCTCGTCCTACGCTGGTGTTGGCTCCGCGGCCTCGTCTTCCTCGGGAGGGGCCCCCTTGTCTGCTACGGTTGGTTCTGCCGGTCAGCCACCGCGTCCCCCCCTGTTAGGCCTCCCTCCGCTAGTTCTTGCCAACGAGGCACCGTGTATTGCAGTTACGGGTCGTCGCCGCCCTGCCCACACTGCTATGAATCTTCAGCGTCCGCCCGCTCCTGGTAGCCGTCACCGGCGACTTGCTGGTCGGGGCACTTCTCGCCCTAGTAGAGATGGTGTCGGGGCAGCCGCTCCCCAGCCCCTTGGAGATGCGACCAACTCGGATTGCTCTTCTGGTACCGGACACCAGGTGCTTGGTGGAATGCCACTAAGAAAAATAGCTCAAAACCCCCGTTCCTCTTATGTAACATCTGCTTCTTTCAGCTATATTTGTGCCCCCCGAGTCGTTCCTAACTGTGGCTTGGAGTTTTTGCCCCCTATTTTGGTGGAAGGCGGGGTTGTAGCGGACATCTTGCCGTCTGATATTTCTCAAGCCGCGGGGCACTGGGCACACACTCTTGTTGGTTATTTCATGGGCCAGCGTCCGTACTATGGCCAACTCATGGCTTGGGTTGGTCGTGCTTACGAAGGGGGAAGTCCATGTCCACTCGTGTGAAAATGGGTTTTTATTCTTCAAATTCGCCAATGACGTGGACTGTGGGGACATCCTGAATGGTGGCCCTTGGCTCCTGGATGGCCAGCTCCTCGTTCTTAGGCGTTGGGCGCCTGACATTGGCCTTGACAGGGACTTGCTGTCCTCGGTGCCTATTTGGATCCGATTTCCGCATCTTCCGATCCAATTTTGGTCTCCCTTCATCATTGGTAAACTTGCTAGCATCCTGGGCCGTCCTCTTTTCACCGATGCTGCTACAGCTAATGCCCCTCGGCTCTCCTTCGTGAGGTGTTTTGTTGAGATTGACTCAGTGTCTTCCTTCCCGTCCTCTATCTCTGCTAGACTTGCGGATGGGTCCATAATACCGGTGGCCGTTGAGTATGAGAAAATCCCACCGCTGTGTGACCATTGTCGATGCTTTGGCCATGATACCACCCAATGTGAATCGCCTTTGAGACTTCAGGTGCCTGCTGATGTAGCGAGGTCTCCCGCAGTATCTCCGCATAGTGCCTTCGAGGCCCCCGCAGTTCCCTCTCCCCCCGTCATTCCGAGTAATGCTCCCAGGGCTCCCGTAGTTGTCTCTCCTCCGGCTATCGCTGCGCTGTTGCCCTCCCCCCGTGCTCCAAGTGGCTTACCGGTTGTCTCCTCTCTGGTCGGCCAGCAAACTCAGGGTGCCCTTACTTCAGCTGGCGGGCTGATGCCCCCTTGCCGACTTGGCGCAGCTTCAAAACCCCGATCCTTGCAGTCAGATGTCTGCTCCAAGCCCTCCTCCGCCCTCGCTTGTCACTTTGTGCCAGGCGTCCCCTCAATTGCTAGGAGGCGCTGAGTCCTCCTCCTCTTTGTCTTCCCAGCAGCATCTCCTGTGCTCTCCGGCTCTAGTATACGCCCAAACGCCCCTCTCCGATCCTGTCTTCTTGTGCGCTCCGACAGGTCATCCTCCGCCCGTCCATGCGATGATGCCTCCGTTGCCTCTCTGCGAGGTGCCTTCCATTTGCACCACTCCCATCCAATCCACTGTCCTGAGCCCGTTTGGAGGATCTGCTCCTTCCCTACCCGGAGGTGCTCCCAGTTCTGTGGGGGGCGGCCCCTCCTTGCGAACTCTGCCCAGTTCCGCCCCAGTTGTGTGCGATCCCCCTTCAGGGGCTGAGACTCGTTCTAATGTTAGGGGACTCGCTTGTGAGTCGGTTGGGAATCTCGGCTCTTCTTTGGGAGTGCTGGCCGGTGAGGACTTTGATAGCCAATTTTCGGTTCTAAGCCCGCCCCGCCCTCCTCGTCCTTGTCCAGACTCCCTCCCCCCTAATCCTTGCCCCCATCCCACCACTACCCAATCCCGCCTATGTCCATGCCGCCATCCACTAAACCAAATAAAAGAGGGCCGGCTCCCCCTCGTGTGCAAACACGGAGCCAACACCCCATCCCTTGATTATGTCTATCTTCGCCTGGAACGTGCAGGGGCTTAATGCTAGTGCCCGCCGTAGGGATGTACATTGTTTCTTCGTGCGTTCCGAAAGGCCGCATGATTTCTTCTTCGGCGCAACATGTCACCCTCGATTGTGTTAACACTGGTGGGTTCGCTGTCTCTGTATCCTTTGTTTACGCTTCCAACTTGGCTTCTGATAGACTCCGCCTTTGGGATTCTCTTCGCGCCGACATCTCCCTTGTGGTTGGTAAGGCTTGGGCGGTCGTTGGCGACTTCAATGTCACCAGATTTATTGGGGAGAAGGTTGGGGGTAGGTGCCTCGCCCCGGCCATGTTGGCAGACTTCAACCTTTGCATTGAGGACTGCGAATTGGATGATATTCAATGTATTGGTGACCATCTTAGTTGGAGCAATTGTGCTACTGGCGGGCCACGTATCTCTTGTAGGCTTGACCGGGCCCTCGTGAACCCCGATTGGCTCACGGTCCTTACTGATGCCTATGCCTCTTATCTCCCTCCGGCGACCAGCGACCACTCTCCGCTCCTTATTCAGGTAATCCATCCTCCCATCTCGGGGCCCAAACCCTTTAGACTCTTTGGTCACTACTTCCAGGTGCCAGGATTCTATGCCCTCCTTCTATCTGTTTAGAGAGGACATTTCCCTGGATCCCCTATGCTCAGGCTTGTCTCTAAGCTCAAGGCCCTCAAGGTGGCCATTCGGGGCTGGCCCG